>JAWRVF010000532.1:0-247001 GCA_036785485.1 Physcomitrellopsis africana
ACAAGACCTTAGAATTTATTTTTCAAGATTTTTGGTGGCTTCAAATGTGGAAAGCTATGAAGGATTTTGTGCTTTCTTGTGATATTTGTTCAAGATTTAAGAATCCTCAATATTACTCTTATGGACTCTTATAGCCCTTGTTTGTTCTAAAATAATTATAATCTTTTATTTTGATAGATTTTATCATGAATCTACTACCATCTAATTCATTGAATATTCTTGTAGTAATTGATCAAGTCACAAAGATGGCTTATTTTATTTCTTATAAGAAGACTATTTCTAGTGAAGAAATGGTAAGGCTCTTTTTTGACAATATATATTGATATCATAGCCTATTAGATGATATCATATTCAATTAAGGATCCTAGTTTGTATTAAAGTTTTAGATATACCTCTTTGAAATATTAAAGATGGATATTAAACTTTCTTTGATTTTCCATCTTTAAACTAATCGCCAAATAAAATGAGTTAATTAAATTTTGAAATAATATTCATGATGCAGCATCAACTATCAGTAAGATAATTAGATCTCATATCTATTATTAGTAGAATATATATATAATAATATTGTTCATGCTTCAATTTAATAAACATCATTTTATTTCAACTATAGATATCATCCAAAGCTTGATTTATGGAGTACGCCAAGAAATAATAATTCAATAGTTGAAGGATTTGCAAAGCATCTATCGCAGTACCAAACAATCTTGAAGCTTCAATTGCAAGTAGCTCAAGATGCTTACAAAGCATATACAAATAAATTTAGGAATCAACTGCTTGTTTTTCATATTAGAGATAAAGTATGGCTTCTTTGATGGAATATCAAGACCAAGCAACCATGCAATAAGTTGGACTATCAGAAATTATAACAATTTTTCATCTAAAAGCAAGTTAATCTTAATGTACATTGCTTAAAACTACCATCTTCTATGAAAGTACATCTAATTTTCTATATCTTTCTTTTAGATTCTTAGAAAAAGTTACATATTTTGAAAAGAATACAAGAATTGCCACCTAATATCAAAATAAGAAATCATGATGAATACAAGATTAAAAAGATGCTTGATTTACGGCGAAGATGGAATAAATTGAAATATCTTGTTTATTAACATGACTATAATATCAATGAGCGTATATGCAGATCAACTAGAAATCTTGCCAATGTGCCTAAAAAAATACATAAATTTTATTGACTCTATCTCTATAAACTCAAACATATTTGATAATTACTTGAATAATAAAGATGAGATTAGACTTAAAAAATATCTATAAAATGAGAAAAGTCAAACCAAAGGCTTCATTAGTATGCAATCATCTATTCCAAAATAGAATAGAATTATAGAAGCAAGTCAATCACTATATCAAACCTTTAAGTATTGAAAGATTTAGCAAAACAAGATTCAAAAGATCCACTTGTTATACAAGCTTTGAGCAAACTAGTGTAGCTTTTATAGCCTTTGATTAAGCAAAGTGAAGACAATATATTTTAGCGCCAAATACAATCAAAGTTGGAGATATTAAGAGTAATATCCAACTATACAAGTTTTAATTCTAATGCTTGAGCTTTAATAATATTGCTTGAGCTTGAAAAGGTGAATCCTTTTAAGCCTAAGATCTTATTTGGAAGATGTTTTGAAAGCCACAATCAAGATTAAATCCTTGGATGGCATATTTCAACAACGGAGATATTAGCTTATGGCCATAGATGATTTTTTCAAAGACCAATAAAATATATCATTTAAGAACAGAGATCAAAATACATAGCTTTATTAATATAGCATATTCTTCACTTTTTACATATGCATAAAGATTCTCGAAGGTATGAGCTCTTCTTCAAACTTGTCACTAAAGAAAGAAATGATGTTAAGAATATACACTTTGGAAGTTAATAGAACCTTCTAAAATATTCTAGAGATTTTTTTGGTTAGTAAAAGTTATTTGAGAAGCTTTCTAGTTGGTAGAAATAGCTCAAAAAACTTCATAGTTAATGGAAGGAGTTCAAAAAGCTTCCAAGTTAATAGATGTTGCTCAAGATACTTCCTAAATTGATAGAAACTGCTTGAAAAGCTTCCTAAATAAAGATACATATTGGAGTCAAGGTTGAAGAGTTCTTTAGTCTCAACAATGTATCTTTTGGAATTTTAGCTTAGTTTTTTTGATGTTGTTCATATATTCATTTAGACAATTCAAGTCCTTGTCGGTTTCTTCTTGAAATCTCTTTCTAATTTAAAGTCTCGTGTTCTATATTCTTATGTCTTTAATAGTCAGAGCTCAAATATGCACTTCTTAAAATCTTACAAGTACTAATTTTTTTCTAATAAATATTTGAATGATCTAATTATAATATAGATTCTTTGTATATATTATATTTATTCAAATAATTTAATTTTTTTTAAAATATTTAATAATATTTTAAATATTTAATAATTTTTTAATTTTTTTAATTTTTTTAAAAAAAAAACATTATTATTATTATTATTATATTATTTCAAAACAAATTATATCAACATCAAATCCTTCTTTAATTTCTTAAAACTCTTTATAGAATAATTTTAAGAAATTCAATTTTAAAAATACTTCTATTTTATAATATTAAAATTATAATAAAATATTTGATCATATATTGGTAAGGAATTAGCTTCCAATAACTATCTATAATTTTTTATATAATATCTAATTACATTGTATCATAGTAATAAATCTAAAATCTTATCTATAATCTTATTATCATATAAAAAATATCAAATATCATATAGAGATCTATTAAATTCTATTGTCATTTTAATCTCTATTAAGTATTTTTTTTAAACTATTTTTACATCTTCGGTAGCATAACATTTTTTCTTAGTATACATCTAAATTTTATTTATATCTACAAGTGAAATGAATTTAAATCCTAAAATCTATAACTTTTATTTTTTATAATTTTAACAAAAAATAATAATTGTATAATTCTAAAATAATTATTAAATATATAAACTAAAAATATATCTTTGAATTTAATATATATTTAATATGTTTATGAATAATAACTTTATTATTAACATACAAGTATAATTATCTTATTTTTGTTATAGAATATAAAAATACCGAAGATGTAAAAATAGTTTTTATATTTTATCTTATTTTTGTTATAGAATATAAAAACTATTTTTACATCTTCGGTATTATATTCAGATTCTTAATACAATGACAATATCTAGTTATTTTTAAAATATAATGGAATTTATTTATTTTTAATATATTTAATATTATATAGATAACTTAAATTTTTTTAATTATTACCTTTAAAATCTATATTATTTTTTAAGACTCCTATTGGCTTCTACACAAGCTATCTTTAAATCCAATATTATAAATGTTACTTCTTTATAAGTTCTTTCCTATCATAGAAGCATACTTAATTATTAAGCAACTAAAATGTTTAATCAATTAATAAATTTAAAAAGACATTAATAAATATTTTTATTAAATTTTGAGATAAAATATTTGAATTGTGAATATAAAAGAATATATATATATATATATATATATATATAGAGAGAGAGAGAGAGAGAGAGAGAGAAAAAAAAAAATTTAAATTTTAAGTGTTTTATATATCTTAAAAAAAAATTTACACATTTAGTGCACTATGTAAACTTGATATTAAGTCAATGCATCTTGATTTTCTACAATTGTAGTAGCTAAGTTTCTGAAAAAATAAGAAACTATAATACAATCTTTAATTTTTTTCAAAAATAATACATCATTCTACCATAGAATGTCCAAATCTTCAACAAAAGTCTAACTACCTTCAAAAAATTTAATAGTAGTTTTTCTTTTTTTTTTCTTTTTTTTTTCTTTTTTAAGATTTTAATCACATTCATAGTCTTTAAGATTATTATATAATGTATTAAACCTTAGTGGCTTAATACCTCTTTCATGCCAAATAGAATTTGGTATGTAATTAGAAATTCAGTCTATTATTTTAATCTTGTATATTTTTAAAAGTATTGTTGGACTTATAAAAACACCACAAACCTTGATGTTCCAAGACAAAAACTCAACTATTCTTGATAAAAACAATTTATTAAAATACTATTTTCTTTTAGTATTCTAAAAACTAAAAGAAAAATAATTAAATAAAAAATTAAACAAATATTAATTTAAAAAATAATCTATTTAATTTTTATATTATATTATATTAAATAATAGAATATTTAAAAATATTTAAAAAATCAAAATCAAAATCATCATAGAATAAAAAAAATTATAACATAAAAGATATTTTATTATATTTTATTTATTTTAAAAAAATATTTATAAGTTTTATGAAGATTTCGTAAAGAATTATTTAGACATTGAAATCTTATTGACTTATTGATATTGGAATAATAAATCTTATAGTTATAATGTTAAAAAAGATTTCAAAATATTAAAGATAATTTTTATTTGTTAAATTAATCCCTTACCATTGGCTAAGTGTGGTTATAAGAAAAATAAAAATATTTATTAAAAAAGACCCTACTATTTTATAAGATAGCTACTATCTACTAATATTTTTTTGATAATAATAATGTTGAAGTTTTAATTGTAGAATACTAAATTAACTATCCTGGTAATAATAATAAGAAAAAGATATTTTAAATTTAAATATTAAATATTTATTTTTTCTTTTGCATATGTAAATAAAATATCTCAATATAAATTTAAATTAGAAAATTAAGTATTCTTTTTTTTTTAAATAATAAGAAACAGCTTTGAAGAAAAACAACATTGGATCCATTTTTAATTATCTATCAAGTAAATCTAATCAATTTTTCCCTGAAACTTCTATATGGTATAAATATCCGTCTAATTTTTTTGTTTATTTTTGTTTTTTTAAATCATATCATAAATTATTTATTTCAAGAATAAGCCATTTATTGCCATATTAAATTGTAATAAATTTTTTGAATATAAATAAATATTATATTTAATTTATAATTCAAATAATAATATCATAATATATGATATATTAAATTTTTTATAATATGAATAAATAAACGTAGAAGCAAACATCTAGTTTATTTAATATTTCAAAGAAAGCTCATGAGTTTTATCATCTTTGTTTTAAAAAATAAAAAATAAAATATCATAAAAATATATTAAACTATTTTACATAAATATCATCAATGTGATAGCTTTTAAATAAAGTAATATTACTACAATACATAATAAAAAAATATAGAGAATGACTTGAATAATATAAACAATACATATTAGTTATTTTTTTTATAATTCTCTATATTAAAAATCTTTACTTTTATTTCTAAGACTTTATGATTATGTTAAATTAAAAATTATTTATAAAATAATAAAAATAAAAAAATTATTTTAATTTGATCTTAACTTTTAGACCAATCAAAAATATTATTAAAACTTTGACCATTGCATAGATGCCACTAAAAAGAAAATTTTTTATATGTCATGTATAGCTTTATAAGAAGGTTCGGTTTTTTAAAAAAAATTAGAAGTTGCTTAAACTCCAAATATACTATCATAAATTGGTAGTAGAAAATATAGTAGTTAGAAGGCCACTTTTTAAAGATGCTTTAGAGTACTTTAATTAAATTATATTTTTGAAATAAATTCATTAATATTAAGTACTTTATAGGCATAATTTTGGATAAGTTTTCATATTTATCTATGCAATAAATATTGAATAACAATATTTTGTATACAAATATTTTGAAATATCTTTGACAATTTATAATGTATAAAGATAGGTTATTAATGTGACTTGTAAAATTTATTATTAAAAGATTTAGTAATACCATAGATTTACTATAATTTCTAATTTTAAGAATTTGAGAAAGTCTTTTGTATTATAGTTTTTTGTGTGCTCAATAGCATATATATTTGTTATTAAGAATTAAAACAAGATGCATTTTAATCTTGCCAATAAAAAATTTGTAACACTTTAAATATTATATTATTTTTAATTGTGTGTCTAATTTATTAGTCTAGTTACTAATTAAGTATCTTATACTTTTTTATATTTCTTAATCCTACGTTTCAATTTTTAGTATCTTTAATAATTTATATTAAATAAAGATATTTACTTTCATATATATATATATATATATATATATATACACATACATATATATACATACAGAGGTTTTCTATTTAATTTATAACCTCAGTGGATGGCAATTTTATAAATTATGCGAGGTTTTATAATTTATGTGGAATCATGCAATTTCACTCAAAATATTTTGCTTCTGAATTCTATTACAATTTGTCGACAACAGCATATCCAAGAATTCTAAATGCACTCATGTATTAATCAATAATCCATCCACATCCTCAATAGGACAATACAAAAAGATGAATCACAAACAGATCCATACTCGAGTTAAGCCATCAAAGTTCATAATAACAATGGGTAGAAAATACAAGAGAAAGTGGTGCAACAAACACATGAAGTACAGCAACAAATTACGAACACAATGTAGAATGTACCCATGGCTGGTGTTGGAGTTTGTTGCTACCATAGGAGCAAACAGAAAGGATGAGCTTAGAAGCAGCTATCCTATTAAAATGATTATCTAGGGTATCATTAGCTGAGTGGCCCTTCATTTTTTTTGGTTGGATCATTGTTCCTATTTTTTGATTTAGGACTCCAAATCCTAATTGCTATGACTACATTTATCACAACCCCGCAAAGCTTTCATGTGTATTTTTAAAAATGGCTCCAAATACATATTCTTAGATGAATGTTGTTGTATTGTAACATGATTATTAGATGAAAGAGTAAATAAATACCTATATTTTTGAAGGATTTAATTGAAGACTTAATAAAATATTCTTTTAAAAAGCAAAAATAAAAGATAAGAAAAAACTTTTAAAAAAATAGTGTTTATATTATTTTTTTATTAAAAAGGCTTCTCTTATTTTGTAGGGCCATAAATAAGGTAAGACAAGATAGATTAGATAAAAAAAAATATTATATGCATCTTTAGGTAAAAATCAAAGATAGTTTTCAGCAAAAATTACCTAAAAAAACTTTAGATTGATATCCAAAGAAGGCAATTTGTAAACTAGGATCAAAACTAAATTCCAAGGCACAAAACCATGCATCCACAATATATATAGATTTCTTATTTATTAATTAAAGAATAGAATTAGAAATTAAACTTTAAAAAAATTCTATATATTTTTTTTTTGGACAATTTGAATTTATATGGATATTGTAAGAGCTTTGCAAAATCAAGGTTTGATTTGGATGATTTTGTTTTTGAAAAATAAAGTAAAGTTTACATTTTAGAGAATTTCATGAATTTTATAGCAAATCAACAAGTGAAATTATGTAGATTTATATACACATTTGTGTTAAATTTATAAGGTGAATTTAAACTCAATTGATTGATTAGATTCAAAATTATTGAAATTCAAGTGGGTTAGGATATCAATAATTGGTAGTTTGAAGGTCAATAAGGATTTTTAAGATTTGCAATAATCTGCCAATTAGATTGAAGTGAAATTTGGTGGACTAGTAGCTAACATAAATACCAAAATCTATGCAAATTTTAGAAGAAAATTAATAATGGAAGAAGAAAATTTCAAGGTTGGGAATTCAATATCAAGATTGGAAAAATAGGGTACATAATACTTAAATGGATTATATGTCTTTTTTCTCAATTTATAAGTGAAATTCTCTTCAATTTTCTTGAGCTTATTTTTGGCTAAGAGATTGATAAGTGTGCAAAGTTTGAAGTAAAATCAGTAGTTGATTAAAAAATTACAAGGATTTTAATTTGCTATTAGATCTACTTAACATTGATTACAATTTGTTAGAATTTGATTAAGATTTCTTTAGGATTTGGTTAGGATTTAGTTAGAATTTAATCAAAGTTTAGTTAGAATTTATTTAGAATTTAATTAAGATTTATTTAGAATTTACTTAAAATTTGATTCAAATTTGGTTAGAATTTGGTTAGGATTTGATTAAGATTTGTTAGGATTTGATAGGGTTGTTTTAAGATTTAATATTGATTATTTAGAGTTGGTTAAGATTTGCTTAGGAATTTGTTTAGAAATTGTTTGGAATTTATTTAGGATTTTGATAAGATATATCTAGCATTTTTCTAGGATTAATATGATATATTTATATCTTAGAACTTGCTTAGGACCTTAGTAAAATTTGATTGAATTGAGGATTCTAAAAGGATTAAAATTACCAAGATGGGTGTTTTTAAACATCTTATATATTATTATTGGATTATAAGAAGAACTTCAAGGTGAATTAAAATTCTTCTATAGCGAGATGCTCAATGCATTTCCATGCTAAATTTCACATAACACAATAACGTATATGTAAGAATCTTATTCTTCTTTTTTGATGTTTTACTTCTTATGGATATGAATACCAAGGATTGTTATTATATCATTGATATGATTCATACAACAAAAATATGATTTTAATAATAAATAAATACTATGATTGATTGAGGTATATATATAAAAATTCAATAATATTATTGGGTACTTTAAATTAGTTCATTTAATAAGAATTATTAATAAAATTATACCTAAAATATTTAAAATTAAAAAATAAAATAAAGATGTATAACTCTTTCAAATTCATCCAAAAAGAATTTGAAACCTTCTTTTTATTAAATTAAGACCTACATCAATTATCTATAAATCTATCAAATAATTTTATATTAGACAAGATTTTGTATACATTATTTTTTCTTATAACTGTTTTAAAAATCAATTATTTAAAAAAAATTATATATTTTTTAATTATATATATATATATATATATATATATATATATCATAAGTATTTAAAATAAATTTATAAATAAAAAATAATGTGGTATATATAATGTATCAATATGATTTTTCTTTTAATTCTTACTTAGTTTTTCAAAATTATAAAATTATAAAATTTCACCTTTTTTTAATTAGTTATACAAAAAGCGAGGTTATAAGTTTATAACTTAGAAATAACTTTTATTTTAGCAAGTATTCGATAAGAGATATAAATTAAGGATATTATATTTAATTAATTTATATATATATATATATATATATATATATTCACCCACAAAATATCAGTAAAAGATTTGTATCATTGAGTATACAAATAATGGTAATAAAATGCATAATCTCTTTTCAAAATATTTTTTAAATTATTAAATTAAAAAATTTATTAATTTAAAAAAAATTTATCAATGGATGTATAAGAAATATTTTTTAATAAAAAAATTATATAATGGCCTATAGTAACATTCTTGATGTAAAACAAAGTTTTTGTATCAATATTATTTTTCTAATTAGAAACATTGTTGACATTGCACACATTTTTTAATAAACTTGTAAATTTGTGTGCTTAAAAATATTATCTTAGTATTTCATTTTTACGTATAAAATTTTTATTTAAAATATATTAGATATCATCTAAAACATATGTAGTCTTTTAAAGTATAGAAGATTTTTATGTGCATGTTATAATAATTCATCCTTGTTTTTACTATAAATATATTTTTCGTTCTTAGATGAGTATATAATCTTACTAAAATTAAATCTTTCAATGCATGCCAACAATTAAACCGTTACATTAAAAAAACAAATTAAAAGTAAAAATATTAGAGACATTGTTGTGCTAACATTGATTGGAAAAGATTAGTGATGTCTGCCATGACCTCCAAACTTGGCTAACACAACCACTTCTGGTATAATGTAATGGTGAACTTAATGCCATGTGTGTTTTGAAATGGTAGACAAACTAAACATCAAACTGGGCTGCGAGATTCAAATCACCGTGAGCTCAAAGAGGCATTGTGTGTCGTGGAATATTGATGAAATGAGTGAAAAGCAGCAAGAATTCAGAGCGTTTAACCACCGACAGTTCACACCAGAAGCTCTGGACACAGGCCGAGAAGACCCAGCAGAGGGTGGATTGCAGATCCAGAAAAAAGCAAGAGATGTGAGTATCGTGGTCGGTGTACAGGCTGCAGAATTTACAAGTCACGATCGAGCTGATGATGGATTCGCAACGTGGGAATTCTAGATCAGCGTCGTCGCTTGGACTACATTCCGAGGTACCTGCTGCATTGCTCTATCGATACGTCACGTCTTATGTCTATACTCCTGTTTGGAATGTGCCTGGTAGCGGCAAACTGCAACTAAGCCCGATGGCTTCAGTTCGAAGGGTTGATGTGTCCATCATCCCCTCTTGCTCATTCACTGACTTCATACTAGCAGACAAGCTATATATTAAAAAAACAATACCGAGAGCAGGACCACGGCGTCCATGCTAAGACAAGCGAATATCTTAATGGGGATTCACATGGTGATACAGGCAACGAACATTCAACTGCAAGGTGGATGTCAGAACCACAACTTGGCGATCGAAGTTGACGAGTATAGGGGCTCATGTGCTACGTTCATCAAACAATGGTTGCAAAGTGACGCAATGAGTACAGTTCTTTGAAAAGACTTAAGTGACAGGAAGTCCCCCGCAGCTGATAATCTACTATGTACTCAACGTAAAGTCTAGGTTTCGAAGCTACCGCAGTATCGATGGTATGAGTTCATCTCACTTTCTGGTTTGAGTTTGTACAACTGGACGATCGCAGAGCCGAGGAGACAATATCGTATCCGCCAATGTCCACTACCGGCAACATGAACATTCCCATGGAGTAGCTACTGTATGCTCCTCTAGGGGTTACCATAAGCTCCACAAATGCGTCCTTCAGTTTCACCAGCGGTCTGCTCGAAGACTTCAAGTGTCGGCTCTTCTTCGACGACGACGACTTGGGTATTGGCGAAGATTCCCCATAGTGCTGCCCCAGGCTAGCACCCGAACCATCGAAGGCTGCAAAACTGTCACACACTTTGGCCCGCCGATTCTCTGCAATCGGCAGCAATGATGGTTTCGCTCGCCGGCGGTTACTCGCCATGGAAACAAACACCAACAAAATACCCGCAACTAAGCTTACACCATCGAGCTCACAAACGACTCCGTTATGTCAGAAGAAAATACAAATTCCTGGTAGATTGTTTCATTCCATGAAGCAAAAACTGTCGAACAATTGGTTACCTCAACACTTGGTTCCTGGTGGTAGGCAAACCCACCATGGTTATATAGATCGGTTCCGGAAACACCAAAAAATCTGAAGCGTGCATCATGTGCAATTTGCTCAAACCACAACCCCCCAACGAGCTTTCACAAAGAGGCGAGTGGAAAGCTGGAACGAACAAGGAACTCAGGGAGCAGCTCCTCGCCGCTGATTTTATTGGCCGATTGTGGGAAACGCAAGCAGAGAATGGGAGGCGTCGACACTAGATTCCAACGGCACGGCAGATTTAGAAACAGACGTGGTCACGCGCTGGCTGCGAATTCTAGGCGGTGATGGGCGCTCGTGGATCGCGATGCCGACGAGTCGGCGACCACGTTTTCCCTCACGACGACGACTCGGCGAATCCACTCAACCGCCGCGACGTGCGTCCACTGAGGTTCTCGTACGACGGAGTGTTCTGTCCGTTTGTGAAATGGGGGGATGCCCCCTTTCAGTCACGTTTTCTCGTCCAGTCCCACGTTCCCTGCTTTGGCCATCGTTCGTCTACATCCTGGAATTCGTCTGGGCTCCGTCGGAGTTTGTCCTTGTCAACTCTTTTGTCTGTTCTTATGATGAAGCTCTGCCCACCTTGAATCAATTATAACTTCTTATCATTCAATAAACATCCACTACTTCATATCATTGTAGTTGCTAATATATATGTACAAGGTATTCAATGCATTTGACTTTTGATTCTTTAAATTACAGGTTGTAGAACTTAACAATTATGTGTGATGTTTGGGAATATATATATATATATATATATTCATATAATGATAATAATAATAATAATAAATGGAATCAGATGGAAGAACTGATCAGTACTGGCTCCAGTAGTGTTGTGAACATAACCTTTTTAATCCCACAAATTTTTCAATTTGAACCTTGTTTGTATTTGAGTGTGTATGTATATGTGTGTGTTTATATGTGTACAAATAAATTGTGTTTGAAAGAACCAAATTCACACATTTTGGTTACCAAACTAGTGTAAACAGAGCAATCTCCTTTTTTGTTTCATGTGGCAATATTAGATTTATTGATTTATCAAATCATACTTTAAGTATGAAAGTTGTATACTTATTGCTCAAACTTGTGATACTTATGTCAAAAAAATTGCATTATTGTGGATATGAGATAAATTTATCAACTTTCAAAAATAAAGTTGAATGTCAACTTTCAAAAATAAAGATGATGAATATGAAAAATTCAGTATGGTTTTTCAGATGAACTCAACTTTGTAACCATAAAATGCAGGAAATTTAAATTCAAATTATAAAATAAGCATATTTTAGACCTTGGTCAAAGTTGACTCAGAACAAAATTCTTTATTTCTGATATCATAATTAGCTCGTACTATTTCATTCTATAAATTATATTAAACTCCCATAGAGGTGATACTTATGGTAGACATAGAGTGATTATGTGTAATAAAATATTGCAAGATTAAGTATTTAAGTTCATTGAAATACTTATTGAAATTCGTTATCATAATTATTATCTTCATTTTAAAATATAAAGGAACTACTTTCATTACATGGATTATATAACATAAATACATAAATATCATTGTTATATGTACAAAGAGACACCTATACATATTAAAGTAATAATTATTTATTTTTTCATCATTGAATTATGTGTTTTTTTATACTTGTTTTATTTTTTTGTTCTTAACTTATTTTTGCTTGGGAGAAAAGTGAACAACATTACTTTGTCATTAAACATGAAAGATTTTAAATGCTGGGTTTTGAATTTAGCACTGGGTCTGAAGCCCTTTACCATCAATATATATATATATATATATATATATATTTGATGTATTGGTAAATGCTCATGGATTGATAAAGACAAAATATTGGAAAACCTCTGTTTATTAACAGGAGTTGTTACTTGCAAGGGCAAGATTACCACTTCACCATGGTGGATGAGTGAATTGTGACAAGGATTTCTTACTTTGCTGCCCACTTACACAAATCATTTTTTTAGGAGAATTTGATTATTGAGTTATATATTATTATATTTAACATACTACTCCTAGAGCAAAGCAAGGACCTCCAATACTGGTGTGTGTATATATCCACACGTAAACATAATTCTTTCCATTATTAGAAGCATGCACAAAACTAAATCAACCAACTCTACAAAGAAACTTATCATACTTTAAAAAAAAAAAAAAAAAAAAAAAAAAAAAACACTACATAACGAAATAAAATAAAATAAATTACATGATTTTTTAGCCAGAGTATTTTTTTAGTCAGAATATTACATGATTCTGTTTATATTTACAGTAAATTAAATAAGATGAGAATAGGGTGTCATCCACTCACATGCATGGACACTCAGAGAAGCACTCTTTTTTTCCCCAATGGCAAGTTCCCTAATCAGGTTCCCTAATTGGGAACTGCCAGGATAACTTACAAACCTGCATGGATGTACTGGGCAGGACAGCTCATGGAAAGAACAATCGGAGGATTCATGGTTCAATGAGGATTTCATGCACTCCCGGACTTCATAGAAAAGGGTACCCAGCACCAGATCGACTAAATTTGTTACCAACTTAAGTGCGGATGATCTCACCAATTCCATCCATCCATCCATCCATCCATCCATCCATCCATCCATCCATCCATGCAGCCAACGTTCGTCATCATTGCTCACTGCCCCTGTCCATCCAATCCGAACCTAAAGCTATGGTAAACTCTCGACTTCATTTAGCATGGGCAACTCGAAATAATGTGGCAGCCCGCGCCTCTTTAAAATCCATGTCGTCAGAAGATGTTTTGTTCGCCAGCTGCCCTAATCATAACGGGCTTAATGGGCAGTACACGCCTGCCCCTACACAAATTGTCAATCCCAAGGCAACTGGAACAGCTGGAACAAGCGCATTCTTAATTTCAATATTTGTACTGGTTTTGGCGCCTGGTGAAGGAGCCAGGGATGCTAATTCGCTTGAAGATTGAGCGCAGGACTCTATGGTGGCGTTAGACGGGAGTGGGCTGGCAGCCAGGCAGAGCGACAGCCTCCAATTGCAGACGCTATAAAGCTCTTGAAGCCAGCCAGGAACAGGAATTCATTCAAATGTTAGAGCTGCGTTCAATGCGTGTGGGATGACGATGCGGTGACTTTCAAACTGTCGATGAGATTTTGAGATGCATGGTTTTTTCATGGAAGTTGAGGTGTGGAGGACGTTGTAGTCCAGCTAGGTGAGAGTTTGCTTCCAACACTTCAGGTTTGAATGTGTTGCTGTTTTGTTAGAGCTGTGGTTTTGGCCGACGTGTAGTTGCAGCATGAAATTGTGAGTTCTGTGAACTTTTACGTGGAATTCGTAGCTGAGATAATAGGTCCGATGTTAGCGGCTTGACATGTAAGGTGTGGTTAATTTATTTGTATGAGAGGATGTGGATATCAACGTTAATGTAGAGTATTTCGTTTGAGAGACCTTTGAGGTATAGTAGCCATTGTTGCAATGGTGATCTTAATTGAGTTTGTGTGATAGAGAACGGGGTGAGATGTGGCGGTGTAGCATTCCTGTGATAATTAGCTCCAAGTCATGACAAGAGCGTCTGCTTGAGCCTTCTGTAACTTAGTTATCTTTTGCTGATAATTTTCTCCCCATTGTTAAGTATTTTCTCGAGTCCTCACGATGTTCTCGCTGATTTTGCCTGTAAGTTTGATGTTCATGTGAAGTCTCCAATACCGAAGTTTCTATCAATGCAACGGGGAGCTCTTCACTGCAATGCACAATTGTCGGTGCTGCAGAATTGAATTCCATTCAAACATCGTACTGTGCAGTCTCGACGATGTTAGTAGTAAGAAGGTTTTCATGAAGAACGTTACATGGTTTCGGCTTTGAGCTTACGATTATCTTGGATGAAGCGGGGAAATAGACCGCGGTAGCAAGAAAGTACGTAAAGACGTTGAGCATGGTCGATCGCAGTACCCAAGTTTCGACAAATGCTCTTGAAATAAGCCAGAGGTTGTCATCATTTGTTTTTGTCATTGGTTTTGCTATTTTAAAGAATGAACTCACAGTACCTGATTTTACCAGATACTTATTGCATGGTCTGAGATGATTGGGACGCGGGGTCATAGTTTACTGATGCCAGTTAATCGGCAGGATCGAATGCATTCAATTTGTTGGAGGCTCAGGTGGCTTTAGAATATATCGTGACAAGATGAATCCTTGAGCGGGCTTTACACGCTATGTCGTGTTCAGTTAAAATCAGTGAACGATCAATAAAGTTTACGGGGAGTGGCCTGATAATGGCGGCTGTGGTGCTGTAAGTAAGTTGCCGAGGTCTGCCGTTGCATCGAGGTTTATGAACATCGGTAACTCATTAACGTACCGCTTGAATCCGAAGTTTCAGCGCACTGTCACTGCAGAAGTTACAAGATCACCAGTGGTGGCAATTCGCAACGTATCTTGCTGCTGGAAAAATCATGGCAGTCTTGGGAGTTTGGATCTGGTGGTACGTTGCATTAGGAGCGTTGCTCCAGAATCATGCAAGTATGGCTGTGACTGTCTCGTATGATCAAAGGGCTTTAAAACTGGACGGGAATCGCCGTATGCTTGTGTCAGGATCCGTTCATCCGCGGAGCACTCCAATGGTGAGTGCGTGTCCTAAGTATCAGTGCATTTGATAGTGTAACACCATGATGCAATGAAGCCGTCGAAAATGGCATCTCAGAACGTGGTAACTGTGTTTGAAGTGTCCACTTTGTAGCACTTCTGGCCACTTCTGGTTTTTGCGTACCATTTACTTAAGGTTTGTATTTATTTGTGATCTAGACCTCGTATCGCCTACTTTGGTTCTGATATCCGAGGCAGGTTTGACTGGGTTGCACCTAGGAATGAAAGCCTCCCAATAAACCCTACTCAATATTGCCCGGACTAGCTGATTTATGGTATGCATGACGTCAAATTTGTCCAGCTAGCTCCTTTTCGGCACCAATAAACCATATCTTAGGTAAGGTTGTTGCAGATGTGGCCAGGACTTATTGCCAAGGCCAAGGAGGGAGGACTGGATGTAATCCAAACATATGTGTTTTGGAATGGGCACGAGCCTACGCGAGGAGTGGTACGTAATCATACAACTCAACGATCCCCAGCGATAAAAGTCTAATTGCAGAATGCTTTTGAATTCTCAAACTATTGTCACCTGCGCAGCATGAGAAATCCCTGAAAAAGTCGCAGCCTTAAGTGCACTCGGAATCAGCAGAAGCAACTTTTCTTCTAATGATAATAAGCGGAGGTCGTATGTAGATTTCGTTTGATGATAGGCAAATCTTGCTTGCAAACTCGCATTGCTGTGTTGAATCATTTTGTCGTGTTGGCTGTTCAAGATTTTGGACACTGTTTTTGTTGTGCATAATTGTGCATTTCAGTATAATTTTGCCGGGAGGTACGACTTGCCCAAGTTTATGAGGCTTGTTCACGAAGCCGGCATGTATGTCAACCTACGAATCGGCCCGTATGTGTGTGCTGAGTGGAATTCCGGATAAGTAAGTAACTAAATATACAGGAATCGTCAGAGTCGTTGAGAATGTGCGGTCATTTTTGTTGCATTCGATCTAATCGAGAAGACAAACTTGTGAATGAGATGTTCGTCACTTCATCTTCTAGGATAAGGTTTCCATTCGAAATTCGATTATTGTGGTGGAGATCTTGGAGGGTATTTTTGATATTTTGATATTTCTTTTTCTTCTTTGTGCTTGTGGTAGAAATTTTTTGATACTGGCAGCGGCTTCCCGCTTGGTTTGCTTTTTCTGCCTGGAATTGAGTTCCCTACAGATAAAGACTTCTAGATTCGTGAATTATTTGATAGAGATATTGAAGAGTAAAAAGCTTTTTGCATGGTAAGACGGCCTAATCATTTTAGCACAGGCATGACCTATCAAATACTATTGTGTTTTTCAAGGGCACATATCATGGTAGAAATAAAACTTTATTAGAAATAAGTTATTATTATTCAAAATTTGAATGTTAAATTAAAATTCAGCTACTGTATGTATGTAGATAGAAAATGAATATGGCATAGATGTCATTTATGGTGAAGCAGGCCAAAAGTATTTGAATTGGATAGCTAATATGGTAGTGACTATTCAAGAAAGAAAAATTAGAAGTAATAACATTTAATATTAATAAGATTGTATATAAAAAGAAGTCTGGAGTAAGATAATTCTCACTTCCAATATTCATTACTTATAGGTGATGCTTGTTGCTTTAATTGACAATTTCTATTTTTTGACTTTTATATTTATCAAAGAATATATCAAATATATCTTTTGACATTTTATCTTTTATAAGGATAAATCTTTAGCATATCTAAAATATCCATAAGATCCTTTGGTATTTTATTTATTAAGTATATCTTATAGTATATATTTTATATTTTTATTTAATTTTTGAATATTTTTTAATAGATTTTTTTATTAATTTATTAATTTATGAATATATCTTGTCTCTTAATTCTTAAATTTGTCTTTTATTTATAAGATGGTTTTTTTGTTAACCAAGAAATAATTATTTGACCATTAATAATTTAATTAAGATAATATTTTTTATTTTATAATTTTTTTATTTTTATTATTATTTATTTACTTCAATAGCCATAATGAATATAATTGTGTCTTGGATAATGTGTAAGCAATCAAATCCACTTCCATTTGTTATATAATAGGCTTTATTTGCAACCACTGTTTCACTCCTATTAAATTATTTCTATTCAATTTTACATCCTACAACAAAGATAGTCATGTCTACCAAACTTGTGCAAGTGAATGAATCTCATTATAATGTTTATAGATCTAATTTTAAAAAAAAAATACATTAAAATTGGATCCCTTATAATAACTTATAAGGCTATAAGTAAATATATTTGAATTCTAAAGATGGCTATTATTTTGTTTACTTACAAGACATTTGCAATTGCCATCTTAATGTCCAAATAACATAGCTATTTTCTAAACACTATTAAATCCTCATCTAATTAGTAGGCTAGTCATAGTTTGTAAAACATGATAAAGTTAGAGAATTTATTATTTGCATAGATCAATATATGCAATGATTTTTATTATAATGGATTTAGATCAAACTTGGAATAAAAGCCTGTCTTTTGGACCGAGCATTGGAATGGATGGTAATTAATAATTTTCTTGAATATTTTTTTATAGATGTGAGTTTCAAGTGAATTTGCTTTCCAATGGTTTTTTCTTGCATGTTGATAGTGAAGGTATTAAAGACTAGAAAAAAAAATTCTTAATTTCAAGAGATCAATAATTATCTTATTTACATATAGAAATGTACACAAAATTGTACGAGTTTTAGAGCTAGAAAGGAGGTGTATGCACTAGGCTAGTGCAGGACATTGTATTTGTTGTAGCAAGGTTCTTTCAAAAAGGAAAAAGTTTTATGAATTACTACATGGTATGAAAGCACTATTGTAATACAACTATCATTTTTTTGTAAGTGTAAAAAATGCATGTTTCTACTAATGTATTGAGATAGAAAGAATTGAGCAAGCTAGTTCTATTAGTCTTTGCACTATCATGGAGGAATTAATTTTGAGTACACTATAGTAGAAAGTGTAACTACCAACTATAATTGTGATGCACCTATTAGTGAATATGATAAGAACTTTATTCCATCTTTTTAGCTCTATGATAACGTATGAGTTTTTGTTTTAGTTAAGCATCAAGGTATTAAATATATTTTATATAGGCTACGAGAAAAAGTTAAAATATTCATGCAACAATATATGAAAAGTTGATTTGAGCATAAGCTATCTCTATAAGAGATATTTGATAGCCCAAGTAGGCACATTTGAAAGACTTGTATATTGCTTTCAAATTATGTGAACCTTCTTTGGTAGAGGTTGATATTGTTCCCTTAGAAATCTCTCTTGGATCTTATCAAAAGATGATTTCTTATTTGAACTTAGTGCAATTGTTAGGTAGGACCTTTATAGTTTTTGGTTTTAGTTTTGTATTGAAGATTGTTATGCGTGTCTTAAACTTTTGCTCTATTATCTCTTTAAATCTATTTTATACTGTCTATAGAATTTAATGATTTGTTGATATATACACATGATTACCTTATTTTGTTAATATTCTAAAATAGTCTATGAAATTTTTACAACTCTAAAGTCTTAATATACTTTGGATGACCTCACAAGTTTTTTTTAAGAATATTCATGAATTACATTAACCTTCACTAATATTGAGGTAGAGGTAGGGCTAGAACTACTTATAGGCTAATATGTACAACAACTCTACTAGTACATGTATGACCTTCTTGGTAAGTTGGAGTATGGATGATTCCATGGTTTTGTTCCAAGGCCAATCCTATGATTTGCCCACATAGTCTGTTAGTATATTATCTAATTGTAAATTAGTTGTATTTAATATTGGCAAGGTAAATAATTTCCATCCATTTTTTTTATAGTTTTAAATGAAATAATAGTTACAAAATAGAAGCATCTAGTAATTAATATTTATAAGCAAATCATATCTTATTTTATTTACAAGGAGCAACATGTGCTTATACATGAAGTAATCTTATATTTTATTATATTTTGTATGTAGATCATCAAATAGATAGAAGTGCAAAGCATAACAATGACAATACAAAGTATTGTTCCTATAACTAATTGGATATCTTATTGTGAGCCTTTGTAGTATAGAGAAGTAGATTTTTTACAAATGAGTTGGTAGAAGAAATTGCTACAATCAAGGAACCACAAATTATTTGTAATATATGACAAAGTAAGGACTGATGAGTTATATTCTTTCAAATTATTGACATTTTTTATTTCAAGATAAGATATTGAAATTGAATTTTCATATATTAGATAGTCTATTTAAATACATATCTCTTAATGTCATATTATATTTAATATTATTTGACATGGAAGCCTTAAAGAGTGTAATGTGTAAGTTATAAAGAGTAATGTACCTAATAATTTAGCTTAAGTGATACTAGTGATGTCCTTCCTTCTTGGCGTTGCTCATATACTTATGAACAATTTCTACACTGGTATCTTTTTCTAGTATTTTATGAATATCAAACTTATTGTGGAGGTTTTGTCTCATAATGATCTATCATAATTGCATTTATTGGATATGAACGCAATTTAGATGTTTGAATTTTTACTAGGATATCTAATAATAGATTATAAAATACTCCTCATTTAGATATGCCAAATGAGATTATTATCTAATATATATTGTCACTTTAGATTTAAAAAGATGTTCTTGATGAAATTCTTGTATTTTTTATGGTGTATTGATTAAGTTTGAATTTGGCTTCCATGTATGCTTACTAATATTATAACCATGCTAATACACAAAGTACTATAGCTATTCTTGTCTTAGCTTCAAATTAAATATTTTTTCTACTTCAAATTCTTCATAGCTATTCACTTCAATATAACATAGTAGTGGTTGTATTCTTCTTGATATGCTTGATTTTCTATAAGATTTCAAAAAGAATGTATAGAAAACAAAATATACCTTCATAAATATTAGTAGTTCTAATCAATAAGCAATAAAGTTAATTTATTTTTGAATAAAAAATAGTCTCAACGTTTAATAGTTCAACTTATTAAATAATCAAGTAGTTTTTATAATGTGTAAAAGCAACCATATTTTATTGTCAACTTAAAATGGAGATTATTTCTTCCTTTGCTTGTCAATTGCTTCTTTGAATCAAATTTGAGCTTCTTCTAATTGAAATTTCAAGATAGCTTGGATATCAATAATTTGACTTATAAAGTTATTTACTGTTAGATTTTTAGATCTACTAATATATAACAAATCTAATTTTAGATAATAGCCATGATTGAAATAAAATAGAATTTATTGAATAGATGCATGAATTATATTGTAGACAAATTTGGCTAGAAATAAATAAGATGTCTAATTATCTTATTAGTAATTGATAGTACACCTTCAAGTATTGTTCCAAGATTTGATTGACTTGCTCCATTTGGCTATCAATTTATCAGTGAACTATTGAAGAAAGATTAGTATTTATTTGAGAAATTTTAAAAAGTGACTTCCAAAATTTAGACATAAATTGCGGTCTTTAATCTGATATAATATCATCTAACAATCCATAGTATTGATAGATATTATCAATAAAGAATTTGACTATTTCTTCACCAATAATAGTCTTTTAGTAAAGAACAAAATATGTGATTTTAAAAAATAAATTGATAATTATATATATATATATATATATATATATATATATATATATAATAGAAATTTTGTAATGAAGTCTATAGAGATAAAAGACCATGGTTGTTTTGAAATTGGTAGTAGTTGAAGAAATCCATATAAGCAATGTAAAAGATTCTATGATCTAAAACATACATTGCAAGGGAGAACAAATTCTTTAATAGCTTTTCATATTTGAAGCCACTACAAATCTTTAAAAATGAATTTTAATATCTTATTGAATCTAAAATATCTTGCAATTAGAAAGTCATGACGCATTTGAAAAATATGAAGATAAAATGGTCCTTCTAAGATATACAAACATTCTTCAAAGTTAAAGAGACCATTGTCGTATTACATATTATCTTATTTAAGAATGCAGTAGGCACTTGGTTGCAAAAGATAAACTTATATTTTGTAACTAATTAAGAACCTAAAAATTCTAATAAAATTATAAATAAATCCCAATTGAATCTTTAATAATCCTAATCAAATCCTAAAGTAATCTTTAAAAAAATCTTAAAAGAATCATAAAGAAATTCTAACAAAATCTTATTAAAATTATAAAAAAATCTTAAAGAAATCATAAAGAAATTTTAAGAAATTTTAAAGAAATTCTAAAGAAATCACAAAAGAATCATAAAAAAATCTTAAAAAATCTCTAAAGAAATTATACAGAACCTTTAAAAAATTGTGAAGAAATTCTAAAGAAATTACAAAGAAATCTTAAAGAAATTTAAAGAATTTCTAAAGAAATCATTAAAAAAATTTAAAAAAATCATAAAGAGTTTTAAAAAAATTCTAAATAAATCTTAAAGAAATCATATAAAATACTAAAATAATATTAAAGAAATTCTAAAGAAATTCTAACTAAATTCTAAGTAAATTTAATCAAATCCTAATCAAATCCTAATTAAATCTTAATCAAATCTTAATCAAATTCTAATGAAATTCTAGTCAAATTCTAACCAACTTTAATAAAATCTTAAAGATATCCTAAGTAAATCCTAATCAAATCTTATTCAAATCCTAATGAAATCTTACTCAAATCCTAATGAAATCCAAGTCAAATTCTAATAAAATTTTAATCAAATTTAAGTCAAATTATATTAAAATTCTAACATTATCTTAATCAAATCTTAAAGAAATCTAAAAAAATGGCTTAAAAAAGTCTAAATAAATCAAAATAGGAATTGTGGTAAATGTAGTTATTAAGCATTCAAAGGCTTCTTCAGCTCTTGACTTCTATTCAAGCTTATCCTTGTATGTCAATTGTGTAAACAAAGCAGCTATCTCAATTTTCATTAGGATTTGATTAAAATCCTAATTTAATAAAAATTCTATAGAAGTTTATAAATTAAAAAAATATTATATATTATATATTGATTTTAGAGTTTTTTAATTATTGATGGTCTTAATCTTCTTTAGATCCATCATTAAGCTTTTATTTAAGATGATATAGCTAAAAAATTCTATTTCAAACTTATAAAATATACATTTTTTCAATTTGATATATAATCCACTATCTCATATTTTTTATAAGGCGGACATATCATTTATGCTCTTTTGAAGTCTAAGAATAAATCAAGATATTGTCTAAATAGTACATAATAAAGTTATTAAGAAATTCATAGAATACATGATTTATTGAATGTTAAAAAATGGTTGGTGCATTTGTAAGTCCAAAAGACATGATATTGTACTCAAAATATCTATATCTTGTATAAAATTTGGTCTTTTATTTATTTCTTTTTTTGATGTATATTAGATTATAAGTTCTACTAAGATCTATTTTAGTGTAGATCTTAGCTTGATCCAATTGATTAAAAAACATAGATATCAATAGCAAATAATAATAATTTTTTATCATCACTTTATTGAAGCCACAATAATTAAGATACATCCACAAAGATCCAACTTTTTTTTTTACAAAGAATATAAGTGTACCAATAGGAGATTTTAAATGTCAAATAAAATTCTTTGTTAAATTCTTGTCAATATACTCTGTTAATGCTATAAGCTTATTCTATGATAAGATATAAATTGGACCAAAGGTTGTTGTGTACTATCTTGAAGATCAATAATACAATTGTATGGATGATGTTTTGACAAGGTATTTGTATTTTTCTTTTCAAACATATCTTAAAAATCTTTATATTTTTTTTGAAAAGATTATTGGAATACTTATTGCTTCAAATACTGGAGTTGTATACATAACAAAAGAAGTGTCCTTCTTGATTACTCTCATAAAAGCTCTAGTTATAATAAAGACAGGTTTTATGGTTTTAGATCTATAAGATGTATGGTGTTTTCTATCACGTTTAATAATAATATATTGTGATATTTTATAGAATTATATTTTATAAAATATCTAATTTATATAGAAGTTATACCTTTCAAATTAAAAAAAATTCTAAACTAATGAGATTAAATAGAGACCTAATGATATTAAATACAACCTAACTACTCTGATTTTTTAATGTTACTTCTAATGGATTGATTTCAAGAATAACATCTCCAAAGGATAAGAATTGACCATCTATGACTTCTACATGAATGACCTTGGATTTCTTAATTATAAAAATTTTATGAATTTTTAAAAATTCTAAATCAATAAAGCAAGTAAAAGCTTTTGAATTTACTTGATCAAGGATTTTGAGTTTTTGGGCATCTAAATATATTGGTATAATAAAGCAACAAGAAAGATTAGATGATAATATAAGATCTTTTTTGGTTTGTAGAATAAAAGGATCCAATTGCATGATTCATATTATAATTGGACACCCTTATTTCTTTGCAAAGCATCCGGTGATGTGATTGCACTCTTCATTTAATAAATATATTGATACTATTTATAGCAATTATTAGCCTTATAGTCAAGTTCTTTATAATATAAACATAAGTTAAGTTCTTTTTAATACTTTTTTTCTTGTTTAAAAATGAGTTTGAAGCAAATCATTTCAATTAGTATGTCTTCTACTTCCAAATTTTTGCTAGGATTGAAAAATGTAGAAGATATTAAATAATTATTATAAATTTATTGCACAAATAATAGATTTTTTTTTTTCAACATTGAAATAGTCAATTATTATATTTTACCGTTTAACTGATGACTTCATTAAGAGATTGAAGATCAAACATAGACAATAATAGATCCTTTATATTGTCTCATAATTCCTAATAAAATTAACATATCAATGCATCTTTACTCCAATTGTTATCACATACTAATTATCAAAATTTTGAAGCATAAATAGATGCAAAATAAGTTTTTTTTTTTATTAAAGGATTCAAATTTTAGTTATAACAAAAGAAATCTTGTCATGTGTTATAGACATAAGATTTATTCTAATATTTATCTGAATAATATGGATAGGTAGAAATATATAAAAATAGATTAATTTAATAATATCTTATAGAAAAGCTTCTTAAAAGCTTTTTAAATGTGATTTCATCTTTATTCATGTTTATAGGTGATTAATAGGTTAGAAACTTGGCCAACAAGTTAGCCACATATTGCACATATTGGTAGCTTGTAGAACAAGCTAATTATGTGGTATACATATAGGAAACTTATCTTGTAAGTTTGATATGTGTCTTACAAATTAGACTTGTGTTAAAGGTCCAATAGAATGCCATCATATAGCTCTTAAGTAAGTAGTACATATAAAGACAATAATAAAGCCTTCTTTACTCTTGTGAGCACTGTTGTGTTGTGATTTGACTACTATGTGAAAAAATTGTATATGTATATTTAATGTACAATTTACTACATAGCTAAAAGAAAGTCACATTAGTGGACTTTTATTGGTTATAGGATGTGATTAGGTTGCTAGTTTAGAAGAGATCTATTAAAAGGATTATTATTAAGGTTTATACAATCTTTTTTTTTTTTAGTAGTGACTTCTGAAGTTAATTTTATATTGATAGTAACTTGTATATATCTTAAGTCACCTATGCTAGACATTGGTGATCCTTAAGATCTTATTTACTTCTTTTATTTGATACTTAAAGCACCAAGTATATAAATCTTATAAAAAGAAGGGTTAGAAAAGAATTTATAGTGTAAAGAGGGTAGTTTGGCCATCCATGTGGATGAATAGAGGTGGATGATAGAAATCTCTATTCTAATTGGCCAAAAATCATGCCCAATGGGCTTCAAGGAGGCTGCCTGACAACATCAGAGGCTAGGATCATAAGGTTTAGGTTTTTGGATCTGGTTTAGGTGCAAATTTTGTGTGATTTGCACTTTTTATGAAGAAGGTATAGGTGCTCAAAGTTAAGGTGTTGATTTTGGACCTATTGTCACTCTTTTGGATATAACTCGTGCATACAAAGAGCAATCAAGGATTGGCAACTGGGGTTGGAGAGAATACTTTTATGGCTACACTTTTTACATATAGCTTGATAAAATCTAAGCTAGGGTGAAGGAGATATTGGGAGTTGAAGTCAGTGCTTATAAACTTAAGGGCAGTAAGTGACCTACTTATATAGTGGTTACATTTTGAGCTATATCTTAGGCAATTTGAAAGATTTTTGGCTCAAAATTTTCATGAGTGTATATATTTATGTCATAAGACTATGTGCAAAAATTTTGTGGCATTAGGATTTTGGGTTTGTGAGATATAAGGAAAATAGTGCTCGGGTGTCTCTGAGCTAGGGTTTTAAGCACCTGCTAGGGGTTTTGAGATATGAGACGATCGGAAACGAATTTATAGTTGATGCTTTCTTGTGGTAAAACTTAAGAAGATTATCTACATTTTGAAGTAAATTTTATAGAAATTGAATAGTTGAATCAAGAGTTATTGGACTCTAAAGTTCAGCAAGAAATAAGTCCTTGCGGGTGAATAAAGTTTTGAAGGATTTTTGAGGAAATTTGAACCTTTTTGTACAAACCTACTTGAATACAAAAGGGTTTATATATATAATTTCTCTTTTATAAGATTTTTGTATTATTTTTTTTTTTATTGAGGACAAACTACCTGTTGGATTTTTGCCATCAAGTTTCAAATAAACTCTCCACAGCCAGGTACCCAGTGTATTCCCAGATAGAAGGCCACGTCATACGACAACGCCTTTCTTGTTCTTAGTCTTGTTTCAAGAGTCTCTACTCTTCTTGTCTTTGGCAATAGCCATTCTAATTTAATATCATACCATCTTTGAGTGATTCTTTTCTCTTTTTAAAATCACAAGAATATTTTGATATTTTGATTGTTTATGTTTCATGTCTTTGATATCATGTTTTTCAAATGATTTTATAAATGTTATCAAAAGTATTTTAAATTTATGTAATATGGAATTTTTAAAAAAAAAAATAGAGTAAATTAAGATAAAGTTTGATTTAAGAGTAAGATTCCAATTAGACCAACAAAAGATACTTTATAGAATATTGTTAAGATTTAAGTAAAATAACAAGTTGTACTTGATTTATAAAGCTACAAAACTTTAAATGAGTTTTATCAAATTTTTCTAGAAGACTAATTCTTGGTTCTTTTATTGTTGACATTAAATTGCCATTTTAAATATATATCTTTTAGAAAAATAGACCTTGGTGATAGAATTCCTAGGATAACTTGTAATAGTAGCTGAGGTGATTCTACTCTTTGATTATTATATATGATCATATAAAGTTTTGTTATTTTATTTAGACAATATCTTTGTCTTGACTCTCAATACTTCAAAAGTATTTATAATTAAATCTAATTTGGCTTCATTGGAATTTGCTATATTGAATCCTTTACTTTTTTTTATAAAAATAAAATAATAAATAATAAATACAAAAAATCAAGAACAATATTGGTCTAGAAGAAAGTAATCTATAACTTTTAAAGTACTATAGTACTTCTAAAAAGAAGAGTAATTGGCTCTTTATTAAAAAAGACCAAGCTCCAATATTATATTATATCAGTCTTGACAAATTCTTATAAATACACTATTCAAATAAAAAAAAGATTCTAAAAATTCAAAAAATAGAAAAATAAATAAATAAATAAATTTATATATATATATATATATATATATTACAAAAAAAGAGCCACAACAAAATACAAGAATAAGATCAAAAGGCCTAAGTTGAGCCACAAGGATTGGATTATTAAAATTGAGGATCTTCTCAATCTTCACTCTTATATATGCTAAATATAAAGAAGTTTCTTAAAAAGTTTCCATAATGTTTGGAAGTGAAGCAAGCCAAAGATCTTACTTTGGTAACTTCTTAAAATATCTAAGCCTCTAAGAACCTTAGACGACCATCTAAGATTTCTTAGAACCTTAGACGACCATCTAAGATTTCTTAGAACCTTCTAAGATCTTTTAAAACCTTCTTGGGATCTACTAGGACCTACTAAGGCCTTTTCAAAACCATTAGAAACCTTCTTAAATCTTCTAGAACTTTCTTTTATTATATGTCTATAATATCACAAAGGTCTATCTCTTTAAAAGATATATGTATTCAAATTAATAATTTAATATCAATAATAAGAGAATTAAGAATTAGCCTCCCAAAAAAATTTAATGGAACTTGTTTAAAATTTTGTGGCTTTATAAATCAAGTAGAACTTATTATTTTATTTCAATCTCAATGATATTTCTTAAAAGCATCTTGTGTTGGTCTAGTTGGAACCTTATTTTCAAATTAGGCATTTTATTGATTTGTTCTATTATTTAAAAAGAATTCTTCCATATTACATAACTTTGAAATATTTTTGGTGGTATTTACAAAAACATTTGGCAAAAATAATAAGATTTATTTTGATACAATTAAAATTTAAGTCTTTCAACATGGATTATATTTTGTATCTATTTATGCTTCAAAATTTTGGTAATTAATATGTAATATTAATTAGAATAAAGACACATTGATAAACCAATTTTATTGAAGGTTATTAGATAATATAAAGAATCTATTATTATATTGTTTGATCTTCAAATTCTTAATGAAACAAACAATCAAGCTATAAGGTGCAACAATCAATTATTTCAATATTGATGAGCTAAAGGCTCTTCAAATACATCACGGCTATACACCAATTACTTAAAAGTTTTTATATCATTCAATTCTAACAATCATTTAAAGGTTAAACATATGCAAATTGATATAATTTATTTTAAATCTCATTTTGAACAAAAAAATAAATTACAAAAAGACTAAGATTTATGCTTATATTATTGAAAGACTAGCTATAAGATTGACAATTGTCCAAAGAAATACCAATGTATCTATTGGATGAGAAGTGTAGCTATACCAACATATGCATTATTAAAAAACAAAGATATTCAATTACAATAGAGGTTGTTGTTATATAGCATGATTTTTAATCTAGAAATATATTAGATACCTAGCTATACAAGATTTATCTATAAATTTTTGTTTAAATTTTGATAAGCAATTTGTTATTAATAAAGAGAATAAAAAATATAATAATATTCAAAAAATATATAATTTTAATAAAAATATTTTATATTTAAGTAGATTTATATGTAAGATTTTTCTATAGCATATAAAAATTTCTAAACACCATTTTTTATACCAAATCATAATTAATCAATTGTTGATAAGTTAGATTCTTAATAATTATAAAGAAAATCTATAATCTCTTTTTAAAAATTCATCTTTATATCAAAAATATTATCATAGCTCCATATATCTATCTTTTCACCTCCATAAAGTCTTGACTCTCAAAAAACTCCTTTAATTTGCACAAAATGCTCAAATTGTAGCAAAATCCTTCAATATCTTATTCACTTATAAAAGATTGTTTTCTTCTTGAATTTTAGGATCAAATATCTCTTGATCTTACTATTCAATTTTTATCAAATTTTTAAAAAGCATAGCTTATATCTTTAAGCTTTGCCACAAGAAAAATCAGCTATAGATTTTCTTTTGATTGTTTGATATCTCAAAAATCCTAGCAAGTACTTAAAATCCTTGATTATAGTCATCTAAATATTATTTTTTTTATATTTCAAAAATCCAAAATTCAAATGCTATAAAAATTTGTGTATAATTTTGTAATATGGAAATATTTAATATTAAAAATTTAAAGCCAAAACCTTATCAAATTGCTTAAGATATAGCTCAAAATACAACCACTAGTTAAATAGATCACTTACTATCCTTAGATTGCAAGTGCCAACTTCAACTCTCAATATCTCTTTTATTCCTATTTAAAATTTATCAAGCCATATATATATATATATATATATATATATATAATAATAATAATAAAAAGTATTTTATCTAACTTTAGTTATCAATTCTTTATTTTTTTCTATACGTATGAGTTATATTTTAAAGAATGATAATATGTACAAAATCAACACCTTAATTTTGAATACCTATATTTCCTTCATAAGAACTTCAAATCATTCAATTTTTGCACCAAAACCATATCCAAAAATTTAAATTTGCTGATACTAATTATTGATGTTCAACTCCCTTGAAAGAATAATCCTAATTCCTAATAAGGCTTCAAACAACCTCCTTAAAGCTTATTGGATATGACTTTTAGTCAACAAGAATAGAAATTTCTATCATCTATCTCCATTCATCTACATCAATGGCCTAACTATTCTTTTTTATACTAAAGTTTATTTTCAATTTTTTTTCTAATAAGATTTACATAGTATGTGTCTTAAATATCAAATAAATGGAATAAAACAAAATTTCAAGAATCACCAATGTCTAACAAAGGTGACTCAAAATATATAAAAGTTATTATCAACATAAAATCAACTTCAAAATTCAGTATCAAAAAAAAAAGTAAAATTGTATAATCTTTAATAATAATCTTTTTAAACAAATTTCTTCCAAAGTGGTAATTTAATTATATTTTATAATCAACTAAAATCCATTAAGATAGCTTTTATTAAGTTATGTAGTAAATTATATATATATATATATACACATAAACATTATTTTCACATGATAGTCAAATTATAACACAATACCATGCGGTTGAACTCTTTTACTTCTCAAGACAAAATAAGTCATATATTATTTACCAATTCTTCTTATTACTTTACAACATCAATCTATTTAAGCTCTTAAAAATTCAAAATCCATATTTTATTAGACTTAAGGGTCTTTATTTGTTTTATTGACTAAATTTTTTTTTTATATTATAAAAATTTTATAATTAAAAAATTTAAATCTATCCATATAGAAATTATAGATAATCAATTTTTATTGTTTAGAGATGTTATTCATGAAACAATCCTATTAAAAATAATAAAAAATCATAGTAGCAAAGTTATATTTAATATCATTAAATCTTTATCTAATCTAATTATATTAAGATTTTTTTGGCTTAAAAGGTATAATCCACATATACATTGAATATTCTATACAATAATATTTTCTACAATAGAGTCTATTTGTATAATATACAAAGATAAATTCAAATAAAGCCTAAAAGTAAAAAGAGCTTTTCAAAGCTTAAAATCAACCTTCATTATAATACCCATTTTGATTCATTTAGATTTTATCAAACCATTTTTTATGGAAATTGATGCCTTATACTTTGCTTTAAAAACAATCTTATTACAATGAAAGAAAGAAAAGAAATTTCATTTACTTTTATTTTATTCTAGAAAATTTTCTCTTATAAAAATTAATTAAAAAATATATGACAAAGAATTTTTTGCCATTGTAGATTCTTTCTAAAAATAGTATTATTTACTTGAAGGTGCTTTATATCAAATAAATGTCTATACAAATCACAAAAACCTTAAGAATTTTATTTTGGCTCATATTTTAAATTGTTGTCAGGTCCATTGGAATATATTTTTATTTTATTTTGATTTCAACATCACGTATCAACTTAAAAAATAATAAAAATTATGAAATACTTTATATCTTGTTCCAAAGGAAAAAAAAAAATAGTATACAATCAATAATAGATAATACTCTTAAAACTTAAGTAGATTTATCTTTGAACAATGACTATGATAATTTTAATGGATTCTTTATTTTTAATCAAATTTATATAATAATAGCTATAAATTTTGTTATCCTTGGTATTAAATAATGTATTAATAATATTCAAAATAATCTTAAAAAATTTAAATTTGAAGATGAAATCCTTTATTTTAAAAAATATTTATATATTCCAAAAGAACTAGCATACCTTTATGTTTTGCAAGCACGCCATAACTTTCTTATTGTTAGACATTTTGGATTTAATAAGATTTTAGAATTATTTTTTAAAGATTTTTGGTGGCCTTGAATATGGAAGACCATCAAAGGATTTGTATTTTTATGCAACATATGTTTTAAATCAAAGAATCCTTGATATTGCATGTATCAACTTCTTCAACTACTATATATTCAAAGACAACCTTGGTCTTTTATTTTCATGGATTTTATTACAAATCTTCTACCATCTAATTATTTTGATACCAAATTTTTAAATAATATTATATCAAATGAAGGACCACAATTTATATCCAAGTTTTAAAAATCACTATTTGAAATCCTTCAAATAGATATTAAATTATCTTTAGCATTCTACCTACAAATCAATAGTCAAATAGAGCGAGCCAATCAAATTTTGAAGAAATATCTAAGGTGTACTATCAACTATTAATAAGATAATTAGATTTTTTACTTATGACTTGCTAAATTTATTTATAACAATATTATTCATGCTTTTATTTTAAAAATATTTTTCTATGTTGACTATGAATATCATCCAAAGTTAGATATGTTATTGCTTTCTAAATCCAACAATTCAATAATTAAAAAATTTGTAACTTGATTAGTACAGTTATGTTTAACTATGAAATCTCAATTAGAAGAAGCTCAAGAATAATATAAGGTTGCAATAAATAGACTCCAAAAAAAACAACCTACCTTCAATGTGGGTGATAAAGTTTAATTCCTTTGGCATATATTAAAATCAAATGACCTTGCAATAAATTAGACTATCAAAGATTAGGGCCATTTTTTTATTCAAAATAAATTAATCTTCTTGCTTACCATTTGAAATTACTAATATCTATAAAGATATATCTTATTTTTTATACTTTTTTTTAAAATATTATAAAGAATCAAACATATTAGAAAGAATATAAGCACTACCACCTTATATTGAAGTAAATAATTATAAAGAATTTGAAATGGAGAAAGTACTTGATTCAAAGATAAGCCAAAGATAGCTAGAATATTTTGTGCATTGAAGTGGCTATATCATTAGTGATTGTACATAGGAGCCAACTCATAACTTAGTCAATGCACTTCAAAAGATACAAGAATTTTATCAACAACACTTTTTCAAATCCAAAGTGGCAACACATGTATCAATTGCTTGATAATGTTATCATGTCATCTAAATTAGAAGGCTCTAATATGATATTTTTAAAAAATTTTAAAACTTTATAGAAAGGAAAAAAAAAAGTTTTAAATTTAATTCTTATATATAATATAAATAATGTATCCAGTACAATTTTATTCTATTTAGACTTTTTGATTTATTTTTGTTTAGTATATCAGCTATGAATAATTAAGATGATGATATCTTATAAGTTAAGTCATTTCAACCAAGTAGTTTATGTTGTCCATTCCAAAAAGGAGAATTATTCAAACCATAAAGGTATCAAAAAATACTTAGTAGCTAGTCAGTGGTAATTATTATTAAAATTAAATTTATTGATGAAGATTGTCTAAAAGCTATATTTATAAAATATTTTTACAATAAAAATATAAAAGTGTAAGCTTGGTCTAAAATAAAAGGCATTGGTCAATATCATTGGTTACAAGGATCAATAAAACTTTTAACTCAAGAAAGACAAGTAGAATATATTGTGGAGACTATCAAACATATCTTTGATTTTCTTTGTTTTTAAAATAATATTGGCTTTACTGCTCCTCAAAGAACTCAAAGCTAGAAGAAGAGGTGATGTCACAAAATTCCATCTAAAAAAGATTTTAGAAGATTTTAGAAGATTTTTGATAGTTCTAGAAGATTCTTGAAATTGCTTTAGATTGAAGCAATAAGGAAGCTGCTCAAGAAGCATCCTAGGATGACTTAAGGGCAAAGTTTTCTTTAAGAAGATACTTAGAAACTTCTTGATTATTAATATATATAGGTGTCAAGGTTAAGGAGCTCCTTAGTCTCGACAATGCATGTCTTATGGTCTAATTTGGACCTTCTAGTCTTATTTTTATACTTGTATTTATATGCTTTACAATAAGATTCATGTATTCTATTATTTTATTATAATCTTGCATAATTCTTTGATCTTGTCCATGATAAATATTGTAGAAATAATAAAAATAATAAATAGGCTTTATTCAATAAGAGCTCTATTTAATGACAAAAATAAGATAACTAAGTTATATTTTAAAATTAAATTTAGATTTTTATTATAAATTAAAGATATAAAATAACTTTTTATTAATAAAATAAACAAAAATTTAATTAGTGATATTCCATTCATTTAAAATGTGAATCAAATTATATTTGTAAAAAATATAATACTTTCTTTTTTATATTTTTTAACTTCTATATACTTTGGTTCATTAAAAGCTATGAAGAAAATTTAAACAATAATTTGGAATATTTTATAAAACAAAATAAGTAAGGTAATTAGAACCAAAGTTATTTGGTATTATTTTTTTGTCAAGAAAAACCAATAAGTAATCTAGAGATAAAAATCATATATATATATATATATATATATATACACACATATATATATATTATAAACTATACTAATTATAAAAGCTCTAAGACCAAGTAAATATAATTTATATATATAAATAATATTTAATTTAAAAAATTAGAACAAATTATATTGAGCTTGAATCAAATCATTACTATTTTTATAATCAAAATTCCTTACTTCTTTCTATGACACATGTAGTAAGTTAATATAGTAGGATTGGACATTTTCTACCTTCTTATATCATATTCAAGCCAATAGAATGGCAATCTTTTACAAGAAAAAAATTAGAAGAATCAAAGATGTTTATAATATAAAAAGAAAGTAATTTTTAATACAAGGTTATGTTATAATTAAATGTGATCTATCTAAATATAATAGAAGCTTTTAAGAATATCTAATATTTTTTAATCTAAAAACTATAGACCATATAAATTTAAAAAATATATTAAATTTTTAAAGAAGTAGCTTAGAATGACCACCATATACCACAACTATTATGGACACAATTGATAGATTATAGAAAGCTAATTTAAAAAGGCACAAAAATAAAAATAAAAATAAAGAAAAAACTAAAGTTGAAACTTATTATCATTAATAGATAGGATAAATCTTGGATGGCCAACAATATCTTAGGAAATAAAGAAGGAATGTAAAAAATTGTACATATGATAAATTTATTATATTATAAATATTTAAAAAATAGTTATAACTTTCTTTCAATATCTTAAATAAAAATAAAGATTTTTGATGGATAATTATAAAAAACTAAGACATATCAACATATCTCAAAAAAAGTGTGATTTTTGTAAGTATCTAATTACTAATATTTGCATAGTAACTACTAATTAACAACTCAAATACAAAATAGTTGATGCATCATTATTATGCATTTGGTATGGATAGTATTTATTAACACTAAAAATGATAATTTAATAGATTGGGATAAACAAATTATGCTTTTAACATGGTGGACTTAAAGAGCCACAACTTATACACAAAATGTTCAACATTTAAAATCCAATAAAAAGACATGTTCTTGTGCTCTTTAATTGAAAACTTCTAATTGAAGTTGAATTACAATAGGGCGGTATCTAACCTTGATTATTAAATTCTTCTAATCTATTCTATGTGTAACTATAAAATATGTTAAAGTTTTATTATTAAAAAAATAAAAAAATAAAAAAATATGGACTATTTTTCTATATAACATGTTTTTATCAAAGTTTTCATACCTCACATATGTTGTGAAGAAAAAAAATATATATATATATATATATATATATATACATATTTTTAAAAAATTAATTTTATTAATAATATTCTATGTTAAAAATTAAATAATTATTTAATTTGAAATTTTCTTAAAAATATATATATTAATATCAACATCAAAACTTGAATTATGAATATGATTTTTTTTTTTGTTTCACTTGCGTGTATGAAATCTCAGATTAATAAGATATAAAATAATTTTTAAAGTAAGAAATACAAAAATATAAAACAAAAATTACTATTGAACAACACTTGCTCCCACTGCCAAAGCCGATCCACCCAGAACAGACCAGGGCAAGAAATGGATGAGGATGGGCTTTTGGATGGAACACAAAAAGATTATAACCAGATCTGAATAAAAAACTAAATATCATTCATCCATCCTCGTTCCCGATATTCCTGTCCTGTTTTGACTCTAGCAGAGGAAACAAGCTCAAATTAGGGCTTGACATTTTACTTGCTCGAGATTGGCATTCCTTAGAATTCGATATTCAATCAAACTGATTTGAAATCCGAACTCCATCTATGAGATCTATGTAGCATTCTCGGATTCTCGACGAAGCACTTCGCAGCAGAGCGATTCTCCTCTTCCCCTTTTCAATGGGATGCAACCAGTTCTGAGATTTGTGTGTAGGATTTTAATGAATTTGGTGTCTGGAAGGGGAGGTTTCGCGTAGCTTTGTTGGAAGCAGTTTGAAGCTAGATTGGAGTTGGAACTCGTGGAGATGGAGCACGTGGTAATCCTCCAGCTGATTCAGCTCGAGACGCCACTTGACATATCATTTTTCAGGAATTTTTTGTCTCAAGGTTTGGTGTCAGTGTAAGTTCACGGCTGAGCTGCGTTTTTGTTGTTACTAGGAAATCTGGCTCTAGATAATTCCTCTGTGGTACAGAAGCAGTTGAAGCGTGGCTATAGTGTAAAAGTTGTAGAGTGGAGGGACCGTAATAACGAGTTTGTGAAGCTGAGGAGTGAATTTCGGTTTGCGCACAGCAAGTCTGGCTCTGAGAGTATCTTTTGGGCTTCAGACTGGGGGTTGTTGTTCCGGGATTGCTCGTGTTGTTACAATGATACGAACGGCTCCTTCGATTCCGGCCCCAGTTCCGCTTCCTTCAGGTGGAGGGAATGCTCAGCAGGTATGTGGGAGATCGATGAAGACATCGGTTGCTGTTCCACAGCGGAGTCTACGTCGAAAGCGAGTGCTAGAGTCATGTGAAGACAACCTTGGTCCATTCAATGTTAAATCCTCTGCCGCCAAGAAGCTCTTCTCTTCTCGTTCGAGTGTTGACACTTTGTCAAGTTCAACAATCAAGAAAGTTGTAGAAAATAAAGTAGAGGTTACCAGTATCTCTAAGAAACTGGTAGGTTCATCACAATGTAGTGAGGATTTGGCTCAAGCTTATCCAAAGTTAGCAAACTCAGAAGAGGTTGAGTCAAAGGTTGGAGGAGAGGATTGCAAATGGTGTAGCCTTGGAGTGGGGCGAGCGGAGCTGTGTTTGGATTTCACTCTCCCCACAGGGCAGAGCTTCAGATGGAGAAAGACAGGTTTATACCAGTACACGGGAGTGGTGGGCGCGCATCTCATCTCTCTCCGCCAAATATCTGATGATGTTGAGTTCTTCCATCACGCATCGTCGTTTAAAGTGAATGCTTCAGGCAGTGACGTCGAGAAGGACATTCGGGAATACTTAAACCTGGACACAAGTTTAGTAGAGCTGTATTCAGAATTTTCTGTTGCAGATGCTCGGTTTGCAGCTGTGGCACCCTTCATTGATGGAGCTCGCTTGCTACGGCAGTCACCTCTAGAATGCGTGTTCCAATTCATATGTTCCTCTAATAACCATATACAACGCATCACAACGATGGTCGATTATCTTTCGAGCCACGGCTCTTTCCTGGGATCGGTAAACGGGATTCGCTTCCATCAATTTCCATCGTTAGAAGAGCTGGCTCCCATCTCTGAATCACAACTTCGAGAAAACGGATTTGGATATCGGTAAGCTCACTGATCTTTTGGCTTTTATATTTCTGTATCATATCTCGGTTGTTGCCAGAGAAAACTTTCTTAACAGGACTCGTAATATACCACCTCTGAATATTCTGCTCAATTTTTCATTCACAGGGCAAAATACATTGTTGGAGCGGTTGAAATGCTGCGGCAGAAAGAAGGAGGAGAGCAATGGTTAATGACGTTGCGGAGGCAGTCTCTTGAAGATGCTGTCACTTCCTTGTGTACATTACCAGGAATTGGCCCTAAAGTGGCAGCTTGCATTGCACTGTTTTCCCTAGATCAGCACCATGCCATTCCCGTCGATACTCACGTATGGCAGGTATGTTCAAAGCGTAGAAGTGGAGTCGCCCCTTTGAACCTTGAGATGCAATTCTTCTTGTGCGTGTCTTTCTCTATTTCCTATGGTTTGGATTAGGTGCTTTACATGGCTCCAGCATATATGAGGATTAATTTACTCACACCTCCCTCTGCACTTGCAGATTGCAGTACGATATCTGTTGCCCGAGCTAGAAGGACGGAAACTCACTGTCAAGCTGCACCGTGAAGTTGCTGAAGCGTTTGTCCAGAGGTTCGGAAAGTATGCCGGCTGGGCACATACAGTGCTCTTCATTGCTGAACTTTCTTCTCAACAGAACCTCCTTCCTGTTCATTTACGAGTTCAAAAAAAGCAGAGTGCGAAGGCGTCAAAATAGCACAGGAGCCGTAGGAAAGGAACCACCACAACGCCAGCTCCTCCACTCTAGCTTGCTGGACCTTGTGTTGTTTCAATGTAAATACCTAAGGGCAATTCAGCAAACAATCATTTGCTAGGAATATATGAACAATTCCACAAGGACAATTCCACAAGAAGTCTTTCACATGTAGTTCTCACAAAACGTGAAACTGTATTATTTATTATCAAACCAGCCTGGAGATATTTCTAGTTAGATTGTTTCTCTATGGGCAATTTCCTTCGCATGTAATTCTTCAAATAATAGCATGCGACACCAACGTGGTCTTCGATATTGGCAGGGTAGCCCTTCGACGGAAGTAATGTCATAAGAAATGAGAATTATCCGTGACACTGGTTCGTGACTTTGACAATATTGTTCTCGACTTCAAGGTTGAAAACATCATGGAAGAATGTGTTAGGATTTTGTTTGTGTGCAGAACAGTGTTGTACACAAAGCACGCATTATATATCACAGATCGATATATGGCATTCAATCAACATACGGAACAGTGTTCCAAGGCTCAGCACTCCAGAATATGCCGTCTTAAGAGAGTAATTCTCATCCAAAATAAATCTATCTTTGAGACCCTTTTATTCATATCTCTTTGCTTTTGTGCGCTCTGAGCTCCAGCTGTGGCGCTCGATTCGAAGGGAGCTTGTCTTCTCCAATTATGTTTCCGGATTTCGTCTTAGTTTTTAGCGTCAAGTGTTGCAGTAACAAGGACGTTACCGGCGAATTTTACCTGATAGGTGAGTTCTGTGAGGATTTTGACAGGATGAGTAGGGTTCAGTGGGAAAATTGAAAGTACCCACTTGCAAAACGTTGCGAACTAGAGTATTTTCATGTGAGAGCTAGTTGACAGCACTGGTTTTGCATCGTTAGGGGAGGGAATCGTTGAATACCTGTGGAAGTAATCGCGCAATTGGATGGCGTGTAGGATTTGTGTGTTCTCTGAACCGGTTTTTACCTTGTTTCATCGGCGTCTGAGTGTCGAGTTCGGGATTCGGATTCCTTCAATTTCCGATTGTTGTTGGGTCGTTTGTAGTGGCTTTTCCTTCGAAGATTAACACGTTTGTACTGATTTTTGCGCGATGATTGAAACTTATCCTGCTTGATGTTTTCTCCTGTGGCTTCCCTGTACATGTGCTCGTTTGTGTTTCTCTCTCCTAAACAAGAAGAAAATTGTCACACATTCTTCGACTGTTGAAGTTTTTCGCACTTTGATGGACTTGTGAGATGTTGCTGTCTTCGAATGTTTCGAATATTATTCTGCGCACTTTGCTGTTATTGCTCCTTCCGCGAATCCGTGTTACTACATTTTGCTATGCTCAGTTTTAGTTCTTCTCTGTCGGACTCTGACGGTTTTATGGATGGTCAAGTGGAATGTCCATCTTATGTTAGGTGTTTGCTGTGAAGGGACTTTTTGAGCATTTCGGATTTCTCGAGCTGGTTTATCACGTTAGCTCTGAATGGTCCGTTAGGACTCTAAATCATTGTAAGTACCTTGTTACTGAATCCTATCAATTTTCTTTCAATTTAATCATTTTTCAGTTCACCGTTATACCCTTGCACATTGTTGCATTCAAGATCATTCAAATTGTGCTGCGAATAGGGCTATGTTTTAGCAATGAATTGTTCCTGGATTGCAGTTTGAGAATATTTCCTTTTAACGTACTGGAGGAAAGTGCTGCAGATGGATATTTCAAGAGCACCAGACGGGCGCAACAAACAGCCCTGGGTATCAGTGTTCAATCTTTGTAACGCAGTTGTTGGTGCTGGCGTGCTGTCATTCCCGTTTGCTTTCAGGTCAATCTTATTGCCGTATTAATTTGCTTTCTGTTGAAAGGTGATGAAAACCTGTAACACTGGACAGAAGCAACATTTGTAATCTCTTTTTGCTTCAATTGTTGACAAAAGGGTTTAGAGTTTTAGAAGAATTGAGTAGGATACAGAGTACAATTTGCTTCATTGTTGGGAATCGTTTTTGTTATAATTGTAACGAGCATCCCACTTGGAACCTACTTCCAGCGCTTGTGCCTTCACTCCAGCTCTGTAATACTTGTATGAACTCCTCCACTGTAATTTCAGAGAAGTTGGTATATATGGAGGAATTTTTTACACTGGGATAATTTGGCTGATCGAAGTAGGAGCATTATGCATCCTTATTCGGGTGGCGGAGGCCAACCAGAGCAGATCTTATCAGGTATGTATTTTTCGCGACAAGTTCGAGGCATATACAGGCTGGAGAATGCTCAGAGAAAATTTGGGGTGATTGTAAAACTCCATCCTGTGCTCCTGTGTCAGCATACGTAAAGCATATTGTCATGTGCCTGATTTGGTTCATAGTAAGTAGTCACACCTTGGCCCGGCTGATGTAGAAGCAATCGACTGTGTATGCACAGGAACTAGTCACCTCAACTCTAGGACCCAGGATGGCCGCGTTGACGTCTTTAACAATACTGCTGTTCGTTCTCAGTGCAATGATTACTTTCCTGATTATTACAGGTATTAAATCTTCCTCTACCCTAAACCTGAAATCTAAATAGCGTGGATCTCTTCCATTGCAACAAATCAAGATAATAACCATGAGATGGTCTATTCTACTGGGTTGCCAATCGTAATGTTTGCGGCAGGTTTCTGCATTAGCTAGATATTTGCTTGATATGAAAATAACCACCATCCCATATCAGTTGGGTAATGAGACTTGAGAGATCTTGGTCTACAAAAACATTTCAGTCTCCTGTAAGTTTACGATAATCTTCTGGTTTTCATTGCAGGTGATGTATTTCAGCCTATCTTTGCTGATATTTTCGGGAACAACAGCGGACTGGCAGATCGCAGGTACTTGTGTTTGCAAAAGCTCAATGCCCACTGGTCGCGGAGGACATTTTCTCTTTTATTGATCAGTGCTTGTGATTTGCTGATCATGAAGTTGCTAGTGATCCTTCATTCCTGTGTACCGGCAGGTTGGTGATAGCAATCTTTGCTATAATGATTGTCTTGCCACTATCGCTTAAGCGAAGTTTGAGAGAGCTGAAGTGGACCAGTACTGTTTCGGTGCGATTACGGGATTTCTTTTCACAATTTCGATGTTGATTACTTCAAATTTTGCATGACTAGGATCCCCTGCAGCAATTTGAAGGAGTTTTCCCTGCAGATGAATAGCACCTCATGTGAAATGTTTCATTTTCCCTTATCTGAGCACAAGACATGAGTGGTCTAAATGCAGGTGATAATGCTCACGTATTTGACTGTTGCCCTCAGCACGCTTGGAATTGCCCATCTGGTTGATGATGGACTACCTCAAAATGTAAATAGATACACAACCTATTCGTTTCAGCCATCCCATAATTTGTCAAGACATTGTTATTTTACCTGTATTATGTGGAATGGCCGCAATTCTGCAAACCTGTCTCGTTATATTGTGAGAAGTTCTTCTGGTAGCGTCTATTATTGCCAAGAGTATATGCCGTGTGTTCAATTTGTATGAACATTAGGTGAGGATCTTTTGTTCAAGTTATTCATATTTCTAATTTTGTCATCTGCCTGAACTCCGTTGTATCTCTTGTGATGCCCTTTGGAGAATTTTTTTACAGATTAGACACTTCGCTGCCGGTCTTCCTGCTTTTATTGCCATTGACATTGTGGTTTTCGCTTTCCAATCGCACATTCAGGTTCATTCTTCGAATCACTTGATAATTCTGCTTATCGTTTCCGTGCTATTAGCATTCTGGTCGCGGTTCTTGTTATTAGCCATAGTATACACTGCACCAATACGGATTCTCTTTGTGCTGTGTAGTCAAGTGCGTTGGGTTGGGAACCAGAAAATAAAATGCAATCGTGTTGGTTGCGAGTGAGTTTGTTTGTTAGTTCATTTTAAAATAATGTTTTTCTAGCTGCGCAATTCTGATTGATGATCACGCGAGTTGGTGTGCCAGGTTATTCCCATATTTGCTGAGCTTTCAGACCATCCTTACCCCTTCATACGGGAGGGGCGTAAACCGCTCGAAGAACGTTTGCTGCCTGTCCCAGAGGGACTTAACACTGGAAGACCGCTATCAAGAGTGAGATCAATAAGACTCAGGCGGATGGATGGAATCATTTTCATTTCCATGACCATTTGCTTCGTCGGCTACTGTTTGGCAAGTATCTTCGTCGTGCCGTCTCCCCTTAAGCTTGATTGTGTACTTTGTCAGTTGGCGTTGAACTTTGTCACAGTTTTCAATGTTATAGTCAAATTCAAATGTCACGAAAGAATGCTGTCTTTTCATTTGCACTATGTTGGGCTGAGTCAATTTTTCGCTCACGAATCCGTCAAGTCTTTTTCTGCATAGCTCTTGCCTTTATGGTAAGCTTTGTCCCTATTGAATGGCATAGCTGAGCTCCTCTTCTCGGTAACGCTCATTTTTGTGTTGTATATGTGCACAGGTGGGAGAATTTGGATACATTCTATTTCCAGATGTTGAAAGTGACGTCTTGAAGAGTTTCGGGAGCGATAACAAGTACATGAACTTTGCACGCGTAGGCATGGCTTTGGTATATTCTGCTCCCCTCGCAGTCATTATAGTGTGTAACAATTGAAATAAAATTGCAGCACAGAAATTTCAGTGTCTAAAGGTTCAAGTAACACACACACACAGAGCAAATTAAGTTTTTTTTTACTCTTATCTTCATGGTGTTTCTTGGTTGTTCTGAAGTCTATATTTTGATTGACGAGTACAAAATCTTGAATATTAATTGCTGAAGCTTTTACTTGATCCTTTCCTCTCCATTTCAGGTGGCAATAGCATGTTATCCACTGCAATGTTATCCTGCAAGATCAATTGTAGAGGACGCTATTAAGCATATACTTCATCACCCAGCTTCACAGAACTTACATGTTTTTCTGACCCTTCTGCTCTTCACGTCAACACTTGTGACAGCCCTCCTGATCACAGATCTTGGAACAGTAAGTCTTGTTGTTTATTGCTTCTTTTTTTTGGCGTTTCTCTTCCAATATCGTCTTTATGGTTACAACTTCTGCACATGGTAGCTCACGCGTAGGATTTTAATATCTTCGTGGAACAGCCAGTCACTTTGTTGTGTGCTCAACTTTCGGAATATAATAATTATCTGGATTGAGTATGTGACATGAAGAGTTCGAGAGTAGTTATCTCAATATTTTGGACTGCCAGTATGAACTCTCCATTTCATTTCGTTAAGTTGACGTCTACATTTCACTGGTAATTTCAACTATGCTTGCAGGTATTTTCAATCGTTGGAGCTACAGGAGGTGTTATGGTGATCTTCGTTATTCCAGGGCTCCTGCTAGTCCAGCAAGGTCTTCAGCGGAGATCTCCGGATGAAGTGCTTTCTACGTTAAGAGATAAGCTTGAGGAATCACTGAAGTGGATTAAGTTGATTGCAGGGCCATTGTTTGTTGGCTTGGGTGCTCTCATTTTCGTCGTCACTGCATACATCATATCCAAAGGATATCAGACAAGTCCACGAGACCTCATAGTATGAGCATATCGTGTTCCGTCACCCAAGTTGATCATGCTCCTACAGAATACTAACTGCGGTCATCGTACAATTGGTTCTGTCATGAGAATCAGGAAAGAGTTTATGAAAGCAATTTTACTTTGAACGTAGCAAAAGCATTTAAAAATGCAGTATTAGAGCGTCTAGACTTGGGTTACATTATGCAGCATTTAGTTCATGTAATTTTAAGCTAAGCTTTTGCAGTGAAGGTTGTTGCAGCTCATCCAATTGTAGACTTCACATAAAACAAGTTCATAATTTGTTTGTTCTATCTCAAATTCCTTGTCGATACTGTCAACTGTCCCTTCCATAATTACTGTGTGTATATACGTAGACATATATATATATATATATATATATATAGAGAGAGAGAGAGAGAGAGAGAGAGAGAATTTCATGAAAACGTAAAACATGTTCTTAAAACACGAAAACATGTGTACAAATTTATCCCTTCAACTGAAAATTATTGTTTCTAACAGATAGATGAAATCTATTGCTTGTGCATTGAGTTTTGTATGAAAAATTTAATAACTCATTTGTTCAATGCTATTCTTAAATAAGATACATTCACATTGTATTTTAAAAGATATGAAAGCTCTTTTGAACGAATCGTTTCCAATTAACTTGTTCTTGCTACTATGACTGAATGTGTACAAGTTCAGATTGAAAGTTATTTTTAAAATAAAAAAAATAAAAAAAATAAAAAGAAGTGAAATCATGTTATGGATAAATATTTATGTCTGTAGGCATGCTTTGTGAATCAATGATAATTTACAAATTTGATCTGTTTTTTTATGTTTTTTTTTTTTAATAAAAAAATAAAAACAACTATAAGTGTAATATAATCATTTATAAGTCAACTTTCTCAAACAAAAAGTAGTATACTATTACCGAAGCAGCAATGTAAAATAACCTCTGTAATTGAGCATTTTCAACCTATTATTTGTATATATACATATATATATATATGCATTAAGAAAAATTTACAATTTTTTAGAAAAAGGAATTATCTTCTAAAGACTTTTTTGTGCACTATAATTGAAGATGCAAATAACTAATATGAGGATCTAAAATTAAAAAATGAATCAATTCTGTAAAAAAAAATTTTAGTTTAAAAAAAAACTAATCCTTTTCAACTAGTGTGAATTATATATATATATATATATATATAAACACTATCAAATAGGTTTTTTACTTGTAGAATTTTTTATCAAAAAATTAAATGAATACATATATAAATAACTCAAAAAATATTGATTACATACCAAAAACACAATACATACATAGTATTAAATGTTATAATAGTATCAAAAATGTTATTATTATTATTGTACATTTCCTCTTTAAATCATTTATTATATTCCGTTTCCAACAATCTATACCCATTAATTGGCAAATGATTCTATTTAATTTTCAGTTAATCATAAGTAGATAATAACTAATATTTATAAATCATACATTACATTTCAAAACCACTGTTATATTTGAAATAATTTATTTGGAGTATTTGTAAGATCATTTTAGTCTTAAAAATTCTTATTAACTCCAAAAATTTTAATTTGTAATGGATTTTTTTTTTTTTTTTTTTTTTTTTTTTTTTTAAATATGAAGATATTGTTGTAAATATCATTTCAAGCAAAAAAATCAAATGTGTTGTTTAATAACAATTCATTATTTTCCAAAATTTGGAAAATCCATGGTAATAAGTTATTTAATGATTTTTCATATTTAATATTAAAATTAATTAAGAAAAAAATGACACTAATCTTTTTGATATTTTTAATTTAAATTTTATTTAAATTGGTTCATTTGCACATAAAAAAAATTTAATAAAAATTTATCATCAAACACTATTAAAAAATGTTTAAATTCTAAATTTTATTAGAGTTTTTACTGTAAAAAATATATAATTATGTATTTCTCTCTTAAAAAATAAAAAATAATAAAAAATAAAAAATTCATTACATTTTATCAAATGAAAAAGGATGGAATATAATTTTTGAATTTCCCACCAAATTCATGGCAGTACTTACTCATACCATGAAGCTGAAAATCTTGACATTTTGATTGCAAATTTATATTGAGTTGGCAGTTGTACATGTATAGATTGGGAAAAAAAAAAAAAAAAAAAAAAAAAATCTTGCTGTGCAGTAAATTTTTATGACAGTTCTCCTAAAAAACATGTGTCATACATTTATGTATGATAAATTAAATAGTTAATGATAATCCTAACATACTATGTTATAGTTTCATTTTTGTATAGTTGAATTTAAATTTTTTAGTACTTGAGGAAAGAAAATCATATTCATATCCTCAAGTAACTAAATACTTTTGTCAATAGAAGTATTTATAACCTCCTGAGGAAAAATCCGTAAAGATTACACAATTTAACAATCAGTTTTGTATTTTAAAAAAATGTATTTAAAATCTCATTCAAAACATTGACAACAACATTAAGTAGAACATTCAATCTATTATCCATCAAAAGTGTACCACATGGAATATCTTGGAAATGTATCAAGTTGTACCCACAATCACCATCAATGTAATTACCACCATCTTGTACTTGTCACATAAAGATAAATAAATTATGATGTTTATTTCAAATTCTGAAAATATCATATAATTCTAAATAAAATATTAAAGTACCCCATTAAGTTCATGATCAATTTTGAAATACAACAGTATTTGACATTTACTTATTATCAAAAAATTATCCATAATTTTTTGTACAAATGACATACACTTTTCATTGTTAACAAATAATACTTCTTCATCATATTTTGAAAGGATTTGTGATATAAAGATTTATCTAAATATATATCATACATCTTCTTCTTCTTTTTTATTTTGACAACATAAATCAAACATTCATACCACATTAGAAAGTTTAAGTTACAAAAATTATACCACTTTTAAGATCCGTTTTTCAATCATTATCAACATTTAAAACCTTTTATCCATTGTGACTTGGTTATACTAATCAAATAATTTTTTAATGCAATTATGAATAATTACTATTTTTACTTAATATCAAATATTTGAATTTAAGACACTAATATTATTATCAAGAAGTGTTTGTGTATTTTTTATATGATAATAATTTAATATGTATGTATGTATGTGAATATATATATATATATATATATATATATAGTTATTATATTCATAAATATAAATATATATATTTAATATTTAATATTTAATATAAATATAATTATTATATTATAAATATAGTTATATTTTATATTTAATATATATATATATATATATATAATGTTACAAAGCTACAGCTGATACTAATGTTTAAATATAAATCTGAATAAACCAATATATTTAGTATTAAAAACCATTGATGCATAAGATGTATTATAACAAATATTTGAATATTGTTTTATATTTTTTTAGTAATCTAGAAATTAAAAATACTTACATCTTCACCAAATAACATTTAATTTATTTAATACTTTTGAAACATATATTTGAAGTGCTAAGATCATTAAAAATAAATTATAACATAACTGATGATGATGATGATGATGATATATATATATACATACACACATAACATGTATACATTCATTATAGAAACTTTTGTCTGTTATTCAATTTAAAATACAGTTTAAATTGGATTTGTTTTAATAGAATGTTGGATGGCAACAAACAACTATGTTTGATTGGGGCTCTAGGCTCAACTTACTAAAATACGGAGACTTTGTCAAAATATATATATATATATACATATATATATACTCTAAATTTAAAATATATATATTTATAATATTTTAAAATATTTACATGTAGCTACTTAAATTTTTAAAAAATATATTTTTTGATAAAATTCATACAATAAAAATATTGACAAATATAATTAGTATTTCCAATATCTAAGTGTTGCAATGTACTTTAAAACACCTCAATGCATCAAAAAATTATAATATTATATCATTAATATAATAATAATATGTTTGTCTGGTGATGCCAAAACCATTAAAAATCATGTCAAAATCACTAAAAACTAAAAACTGCAGCCATTAATATCTGAAACTATGTCATATATAAAAATAGTTGTATTATGGCACCCTGTCAAAGCTTTCCAATACCACTCTTTAGAGCACATATGAGCTGTGAGGCAGCATTTTTTGTCTCAGTAAAGATGTTAATGTAGACTCCAGTATACAAGCTAGATTTGCACATCTTGCACAAGCTGTATGCATGGTTGGGATTGGAGTCAAAGAAAAGAATTTGCACTTTTGGATACTTGGTGCAATCAAATAAGAACTTAATGATGTGTTGTTGTATTATGAGTCGTCTTGTTTGAGAATGCACCTAGTACTTGGCTATGGAAGATAAACTTATATTTTACAACTAATCAAAAACCTAACAATCCTAATAAAATCTTAAATAAATTCCAATTGAATCTTTAACAATTTTAAATTAATCCTAAAGTACTCTTAAAGAAATCTTTAAAAAATTATAAAGAAATTATAATGAAGCCCTTATGAAATCATAAAGAAATCTTAAAGAAATCTTAAAGAAGCTTTAAAGAAATCATTAAAAACCTTCAAGAAATTCTAAAAAAATCTTAAAGAAATCACAAAGAAACCTTAAAGAATTCTAAAGAATTTTTGAAGAAATCATAAAGAAACCTTAAAAAATCCCTAACCAAATTCTAATAAAATCCTAAAGAAATCCTTCGTAAATCCTAACAAAATCCTAATCAAATCCAATAGCAGATTTAAAACCTCAATAATTATTGAATTAACTATTTATCTTCATTCAAAATTTGCATACTTCTTGATTTACTAATTGAAAAAAATCATATAAAATTTTAAAAGATTTGAACTTACAAATTGGAAGAAAAAGCTCCTAATCTGCTCCAATATGGGCAATTCTTCTTTTCCAAGCTTCATGTCAATTTTCTAAAACCAATAGCTCATTTTTGCACCATTCACATATTCTAAAATTTTATAAAAATATTGAAAATTAAGTCAACTATTAGCTCCAAAAAGAACCAATTCAATCTAACTAGTAGATTATTCAAGATCACCAAAACTCTCACTAATCTTCATAATCCAATTTCTAAGATCCTAGTTCACTTAAATTCTAATAATCTTTGATCTAACTGCTTGATTAAGCTATAATTTATAATATACATTCAATACAACTACATTTACAAATCTACAAATTTTCACTTGTAGATCTAAATCAAAACTCACAAAATTCTCCAAAATATAAACCTATTTTATTTCTAAATAATAAAAGTCACCTTAATAGAACCTTGACTTTGCATAGCTCTCACAATGTCATTACAACTCAAAAATCTTAAAACCAATGCTCAAAGAAATCCTATCAAGTTTGATTTCCAATTACATTCTTTAATCAACAAAAAAACCCTCTATCTGTCATAAGTGTATAGTTTTGTGCCGTATAGTTTTGTGTATAGTTAAGTGGTTTCAACCTTGGTTTACAATTGGTCTTTCCAAAGTATCAATCTAAGATTTTTTTAGATAATTTTTATTGAGAACTATCCTTTGTTTTAATCTAAAGATACCTATAGTATTATTTTTACTAATCTATCTTATTTTATCTTATTTATAGTCCTACAATAGAAGCCCTTTTTATAAAAAGATAATATCAATACTAAATATTTTTATTACCTACTTATCTTTTATGCATATTTTTAAAAGTAATTTTATTATTAAGTCTTCAATTAAGCTCCTCTACAATGTATGTCTTCTTTTGTTCTTTTACCTTATAGCCATATTACAATACAACAATATTGTAATATTGAGCTTTTGTGAGTTAAAAAGAATTGCCTCACCTAGGCACTGGATCTTAGCCATGGACGAGGTGTATGCTATGTGTGGCAAGCAGATAACCTTGATTAGGCTGGAAAAAGACTCTTAGGATTATGTGAAACATGATATACTTTGAATGCATATTTTGCATTAGACAAGGTTGCAATTTTTGTAGTGTATAAACTCACATCTAATAACAAAACTATACCTTGTGCTGCCCATGCAAAACAATTTTTGGAAAATAAAGTTTAGCAATTTAGTATCTTTAGGCGCCACTAGAAAAAACCCACCATTCTTCATTAAATAAATTTTATACTTTGTTGGAATGTTATAGCACCACATATTATAATTGTATAAATGAATGAAGGTGCATAATAATAGTTATATTTGGCAATTATCTAAGAAGAAGATTCATGCAAAAGCGGTGGCAACTTTAATAAAGTTTTTTTGGTAATTCCCTAATTTGTAACAAAGATCAAAATGCACAGTATTCTAAGTTTTGGTGCATGAAAGATGACTAAGAATGTAAAGTGATTGAAATAGATACATAATAATGAAAGAGCAATATGAAGATTGCACTTATTACACTCAATGATTGATCAACAAGAACCATAAGGATTGTATTCCATTACAAAATTGAGATTAGATCAAACTGCATTTATAGGAACAGTGGACATCAACAATTGATTTGTGCTCACAAGCATTCTTTTAGAGCTCTTGATATTAATCAGTCTATTTTATTGCTAAAATCATTTTATTTCATTATTAGTATTTATTACATTTGTATAATAATTTATAAAAATATAATCCATTACTAAAGATATATTACTTACTATGCCAAATTGTAGTTGATTTTAAATATTTTTTGTTAATTTATTATGAATATTTCTATTTTAAAAATAAAATACACAAATAATTTCAAAAAACCTAAATATTAGTTTTTTTTTAAAAATAAATTCTCTTCTAATGTATGAGAAAGTATAAATTCAAATAACCAATCATATGATTTATTTTTATTACAAAAAATTATTTTGCATGCCTTCAAGATCCAAAAAGGTTATTTTTTTCCAAATATACCATGGTATTTATTTGTCCATACCTCTCAAATCCAATAAAGAATCAAAAATTACAAAATCAAAAGTTGATTTAATAAGTAACATGTTATGATTATGACATTGGTCACAATAATTTCACAATTGGTAAAAATGTATGTTGCCCTTTCTTATTGTATGTTGTTATTTTACAATGTACTACTTCAAATATTAGCTATTTTAGTTTTTGAAGTAAATAAGAATTGCCTTCAAAAATCAATGGAACCATTTATGTTTCTTCAATGTTATTGCCAATAACATTGAAGAAACATAAATGGTTCCATTGATTTTTTTCTTTTTTTTCTTTTTTTTTTGGATTAACATTTCTTTAAGAGTTTTTGACTTGGTAAATTAAGATGTTACAACTTTTTTGTACCAAATGGCATGGGTTTCCACTTTTATATACATATGCAACCATTTTATGCAAATCAATTAATATAGCAAAAAAACAATCACTACCATACCAAGCACACTAACATTTCAAAGTACCCAAAATGGATTCCAACAAACTACAATAGTATAGCTCCAAAACACAATTTATAAACCAAGTATCAATGTGGTATACAATTTTCTACTTAACATTTATTTAGGCTTTAAAAAATAGGTGTTGCTAATGCCACCACACTTTTTCTACTGCCACCATAATTTGCCATGAACCATATGCCACCATAGTTTTTACTATTGCCACCACAACTTACTCTTATTAACTTTTTAATTATTTTTTATTAGAATTAGATTTAATTTTTATATAATTTTAAAAAAAATATTAAAAATATTAACAAAAAAAATTTATTGGAACTTTAAAAAAAATTAAAATATATCAAGTGGATGGCAGGTTGTAGTGGTAATAACAAAAACTATGATGGTAGTAGCAAAAATTGTGGAGACATTAACAATATCCTCAAAAAGAGTCAATTTCATCAAATTTCATCAACAAAAAGTTATTGCAGATTCCAACAAAGTCTACCAAAAGAGACTATTGTAAGCCGCTTGGTGTCACTTCTAGAGTGACAACAAATCCTCAACAAGCACGCAATATGAACGTTAATATGGCCCGTAGTAGAATCCACACTATCCCAGTGTGGGCCACACTAATATAGAAGATTTACATACAACTGCCCCAACGAACAAGACGCCATGAAACTGTAACTCTTATGCATGCCACCGGAAACCCTAATTTGCTCCACATGAAGATCACGAAGCCCCCTTGCAAGAGCAGGTTGTCGCAATTCGCCATTTTGCGAGCTGGCCTCAGTGGAGAAGTGGAAAAGTCTCTCCGAGTACGTTTCAGCGTTTATAGGCAGAAGAAAGGTCTGAATTGGTGATTAATCGATAGGTGGGTCACGTAGAAACTCAGTCGATTCCTTATATACGTCGAGGTGGGTGGTGTTGTGCCTGCTCTGTATCGATCGATTTCGTTTGCCAGCGGGTTTCTGGAACAGAATCGGGCAGCTACGATGTGCAGATGAGTGATAATCGAAGAAGACGATGTCATGAATTAAGTAACTGTGTGTGAAGTTTCTTGGCTGGGGTTCGAAATTTGAGGATGGAGCAAGATCTTACCCCAGGGTTTGCACAGAAGCCTCGCATGGGAATGAACCCGGACAATTTAAGACGACGAGATTCCAAGAGTCGAGAATTGTTGGGTCCTTTTTTTGGGCAAGTAGCTGTCGCCTCGGCGCGGAATGTTCTCATCACTGGGGTTGAGAATTTGCAGAATGTGGACAAGATGCTGGCGGATAGAGTGACGCAGTTTAGAGAGCGGAGGAAGCATTTAAAGTTGCTGAGAAACGAGAACGAGCGTCAAACCGTTTTGCAGCTTCTTGACCAACAGGTTGAGGAAGCTTCGGGCGCGGATTTCTCGCTGCAGCCGGAAGGTGACAAAAATTCTAAACATCCTTTTCGTCACATACATACTGCGTTGAAAACTTGGCGAATAAACATCTTTTCCAAGTTGCTGTACGCAGATCTTACGGTGGATGCCAATTACGTGAACCAGAGTGAGGAACTCCAACATCTCAAGGATGAATGAGAGAAGAAATCATCTTTGTACTTCGCTCACGGTTCCGCATCGACTTCAGTAACTTCCACCGTTCTCGTCCAGGAACAGTTCACATTCTCCGGGAGAACCTTGGACATTGAACATGATATCAGTATAATATCATGTTCAGACTCTTTAAGCAATGAAGGCTTTTGATGAATATACGCCCGAATCCAAAAACGAAAAGGAGAAGAGATTGAGGGTTAATTGGTGAATCGGATTGTCAATATGAGATTAATCTAGGCTACAACTTTAAAATTATGAGGACAATACATTTCCAATTTGCACACACTTGATCAAGAGGATCCTACAGTTCGGGTATTCAATAATGAACCCTGGATTCAACACGGGCTTTCTGTAAAGTACAAACCTGGACACAAACAGATGCATTAGGCTTAGAAATGCATCGGATCATACAGAATCCCAATTCTCACTGAAATAATTGATACCGAAAGCCCAAAGCACATGCTCAGAAGCTTATCTTCGACAATAATGATAGAACTAAACGGGACCAAGTGATACAGCCAAACCCAACGATAAGCTACAATGCCTCTAAATCCTACGCCGCAGACAAGCCAAGCTCAGACAGCTACTATACAACACTATCTGGAAGGCGGCTGCTTCACCCAGTCGCTAAAACCAACCTCAGACACTAAAAACCCATATCTGATGCCGCTTCAAGACTTCACCACCATGGTCATATTTTAAAGCTGGGTAGACCCCTCTGCAGCTGCAAAGGAAGAATCATGTCCATTCATTAACACGCAATTGATTCACTCTACACACGGTTCAATAATGAAAGCACGATTCACCAAGTTATACACTTAAAAACTCACAAAACAAGACACGTCAGAATGCCAACTTACCTTTAATCTGTACGTCAAGAAACTAATTTTTGGTCATGGCATCAGATACATAGACGGGCTTCCTTGAAATTTCCATTACAAGCACTAGCAAGAACTTGGGGCCTGGATTACTTGGATATGGGGGAAAGAACCCATAACTCGACTGCACACACCGAAAGCCCAGGAGGCGAACCACCCACTACATTTCGTACTGAAATCATGCGAAGGAGGATGCTGGAGGTTCCGTCAGCAACAATAAGCACTGCCTTAATAACTGCAGTTCAGCGTCCCGATGAGGTGGTAACAGTTGCAGGCGTGAAGCATTCCAAAGCTGATTTCACGTGATACTGCATGATTACAAGGACCATTGGTTACAATAATTGAGTCTTCTAATTCGCAAATCAACCTGAGAAAATGTGCTTTTAATTGCAGACATACTGAAACACATTCGAAGTTTCAATCCTAAAAAGAGAATGATACTACAGATAACGAGACTATTATATTTTTACTAGAGAAAAAGAAAATGAAATTCTTACTTTGACGTCCAGACATGAATCATCTACCATCTTGCGAAGCTGGGCCTCCACCCCTGCTTCCCGTAGCCTCATCACACGTGAGCTAATATCACCTCCAGCAGGGTCCAAAAGGTTGATGATGCACACCACAGCGACAACTCTGAGCTGAGGGTTGCTCATGTCTTGCAGAAAACAAATAAGCCAGGAACTGTTGTTTGCTGAGCGAGAACGAAAGATTGATGCCAAAACAGCCTCCTTGTGCACCTCACTTCCACATGCTACGTTGTTCATTACATAGAGGGCCTAAGCAATACAACAGTTGGATCAACATGAATTTACTTACGTGGACAAATGACTATCAACAACAAACCACCAAGAACTAACAAGGAGAGGGCAAGGTTACAAGAGGTCATACCTGCACACATACCTCTAGACGATGATTGGTGAGCTGCTTCTCTACAGCCTGAAATAACATACTTCCATCAGAGAAGATTTGTTCAATAAAATCTGGATCTCCGTGAACAAGATTCCGTACAAGAGAGACTGCTTGCTCCTGCACTTCCTCTTCAGGGTCTGAAAAGAATGAACCAAATTATTTCAGTTGGATATAACCCAAGTGAATATCTTCAAATTTACTACGGCTGTACCCCATGTAGTTGAAAAATTTCCTTAGATATGAAAGGAGTCTACTGAATAGGTACTTCTTGGTCAACCCTAGCAACACTTGTGAACCGAACAGAAAGTATGGCCAATACAGAAAGAGAACATAATTTACCTCGAATGAGATCACACAAAGTGGAAACTGTTAGCTCAGCCATTACTCGACGCTTTATCGTGACGTCTGCCATGAAGAGTAAATTCTTGAAGGCCAAAACTGCATTCCGCCGTAGAATATAATCCATTGATTGCGACAGATTCGTGAGCTGGGCAATCCCATCAGTTTGCATAAACACCAACTTTTGTGGAGTGAAATCAAGGACTATATTTCCAACCACAGTCAAGGCTGCACCCTGCATAGCAAGTATATTGAAAATTAATCATTACGCATTACTCTCAAATGGAAGCTTCCCGACCAGAAACCAGAACAAACATTGTCGTAACTAGCAAAGTACTAAAGAAAAGCTAAATCAATAGCAAATGGAATAAAACTTGATTGACAAAGAGCATCCCTTCTTTGTTAAAAATGTTGTCTACCTGGACTCCTGAACAAGGATCGTTCATAAGTTGTAACAGAGGCCGTACAAATTGCTCGCTTGCCAAGCTAGTGCGCAGGTTCTGTTGCAAACTTCCACATCAATTCTTAGTCTCTGTTGCAAATTTCAACAGTTGAAAACTCGTAGAGAAATGGTTGACATCGGGAGTCTACTACCTGCTAGGACTTCCTTTAGTAATGCTGCAAGTAATTGTACGTGTGCTTAAAACTAAAAATAAAAATGAAGAAAGAAAGAAAACAAAGCTGCACTTCGATACAAGTAAACAACAATCAAAACAACAACTGTTCACATTAACTACTGCCAAATCCAAAATCAGCCATGCTAAAAAGCAACTTGGTTTGATTGCGAAATAAAGGGTGAAGCACAACGAACCTTGACTGAGCGGGAAAGACTCGCAATACAAGAACAAGCGGCCACCTTAACCCCTTCACAAGGATGTCGCAATGCTGCAACAAGAGAACCTTCAACCTGCAAGAAACCATCATTGATCAAAGTCCGAACTAACTAGCACAATAGCTGATTAGCTCGTCAGTGATATTTCATTGAACTGAAAATATCCACTGAAAGTTCACTTTCTTTGGTTTAGGAGGAAGTAACAACCTCTTACTGCAGTCGAGCACACACTCGTATCCAAGGGATGGAGGATACTAGGGAAGGATATAAGATCCGGCGGTTGAAAGGCGGTAACCGGAACAAAATTGAAACAGATAAGCTAACACTATGAAAAAACCCAAAAAGATGACTAACCAATGAACGAAGCACCAATGAGGCAGCCAAAGCCAGAGAGGATTTTAAACTTTTTCCAATCCTAACACCATCCAGTCCCACTTCAATTAGTCCTAAACGACCAACTACTTCGGACTGCTACGCGAACTATCTATTCATCTTACAAGTGAGTAATTTAGAAACAACATAAAGACAGGAACAGGGTGTATCTGAGGAATGCAACATGTGAAGCAATTGTAGAGTTTCCATACCGAAAAGAGGCTATCCAACAAGCACTTTACAGTGTTGGACCAATATATAAGATAAACCTCAACACTAATATTATCCTTCAGGCAGAAAATCCCGTATTAATAACCCTAACCTTCAGCTCCAGAAGCTGCCGCCTGCTCTCCTCAAGTTTGGCACAGAGTTCAGTAAGTCCCCATAGAACTCCCTCCAGCTGTTTATAAGGAACTTCCTCTCGAAGTAAGAACTCAGCGAGCTTTTCAATTGCTTTCTTTTCAGCTGCAGCTCTCTGCAACTCTTCATTGTTCGCCACCAAATCAGCTAATACACCTGAAACAAGTACCGAGTATCAGAATGATACAGATATTATTCTTGAACCAAATTGTGACTCAACAACTGCATTGTGGGTTACGAAGGATAGCAGAAAAAGAGACCGTTCAAACTCTACTGAAAAATTGAATAGGCTATGCTTATAACTGTCGTTGTAAATGATAAATCGATCAAATTTGACTTCATGAATAAAATTGCTGATAATTTGTCAAAAATGAAATTATTGACACGAATTTTGTCCTTGATGAAATACCTGGAGAATCCTCTCCAGCTTGACCAGACTCTTCCAGTAGCTTCATCAGAATGCCCAACATAGTAGCTCGAACTTCACCCTCTTGAGCGTATCCAGCAGGACAAGCCTTTCCAATGTTTGCCAGGCACATGCATGCCAGCAGTCGGGATAGTGGAGACTTATCTTTAATAAGCCTGATGATCGAAATCAAAGCATCCCCATTATGCATCTTGATCACCGTTTCTGATATCTGCTTATTATTTTTCGTTAACGCTGCCAAAGCATCTAGAGCGGCTTCTCGAATCTTAGTAGACCCTGCCAAGAGGCTAACAAGACTCTGAAGACCGCCAGCGTCCGCTAGAGCTTGCTGGTGCTCCTTAGTTTCACAACACCTAGCAAGAACACGAGCAGCGACTTCTGATACATTCTCATTATCATGATTCAGAAGCTGCAGAAGCAATTCCATGCGATGTCCTTGAAACATGTCGCTCTTTGGAGCCAAAGGTGAGTGAAAGATCATCTTCAGTGCGCGCGCACAAGTTTCCGCAACCTGGATAGTACACACCCATTAAAAAAACTGATAGTTTCTTGTCTCAGCTTCAAGGCTTCGGCAACTCGCCAAAACTTATCCTAGTAAGGCACATCCTGAACAGACGAGAACATAAACCCTAACAAAGTTTATTGAAGACTTGGTACCATTCCAGCAGGAAGCATTCTCGAATATTCCTAACTGTAGGGAAACTCCTCAGCATGTTGCAAAATAATGCTGAGCCTCACCATGCACAAAGAAAAAATGTAGGACCATGTCAGAAATAATTAGGTTGCGAGTAAAAAGATACACAAGTCCGAGAGATTGAGTAAGCTGATGATAGTACCTTCGTGTCCCCATTCTGCAGCATTTTTAGCAAGTGTGGCAAAACGCCGCTGTCTAGAACAGCTCTTACTCCCGCATCAATCCCACAGGCAAAGCTTCCCACGGCAGCAGCTGACTGCACCAACAGCGGAATCTCTGTGTCGCTGGCCAAAATCTCTACAACCCGCGGCACGGCCCCCAACTTTATGTAGGAAAGCTTTTTAGTCTTATTTCCGATTATTTGATTCTTCACATCCCGCAGTGCCTTGAGCCTGGCCGTGTTGTCCAAAGAGCTCAAGCTCTCCACAAGGTCTTCCGGCCGAGCCCATGTTGCTGAAGCTGGCATTTTCGCTCACTTAATCCACTTAGCACTTAATGTGTTCCGGAGTGAGAAAGGAAACACTGAGCAACTCTTCCCTCACAATCTGGCGCCTCTCAAGCAGCGATCTCCTCCATCTCACCACCACTACTACCACCACTACATCCACAACACCTCTACTAGAGATAATATGCCCTAAAACGTCCAAAAACCCTCTCCTCCACGACAAGATAACCGACAAACTCAAAAACGGTAATGAAACCGAAAACTGCTACAACTCCAACGCAGTTTACAGAAAATCCAACTGCTCTTCACCACTCACACCCAGCATCAAACACCTGGGGCACAACTTCAAAAACCAATACCATAGATGCTGGTTCCAGCTCTCGGACCGCCCGAAAATACAAACCCCAAATATAATAATACTTTTTATAAAAAAAACTACAATGAATCTATTTCCAGAACGAGGAACTGTTAATTGCACCGCTCGCTCACAGACTCCGCGAGCGAATCCGCTCCGAGAATCCGATAGCCAGCCAGTGGAGGGCAGCACGCAACGAAGAAACCGAATTCAAGGTATGGAACACCAGCACCACAACAGCCGCGACGGAAGCAGTGCATCAGATGAGGAGGAGAAGGGGAAGGGGATCGAAAAGGGAGGAGGGAGGAGGCGGGGGCAACAGGATTGTCCCAGTGGCAACACCGGCAACGCCGACATGGCTCACCACCAGTTGGTTGAGTACCTTCTGTTGAGCGTTAAAAGAAGTTTCTCGTCCCTCTGTTGACCCCGCTGCCACGGGCGTCGCCTCCCTCGGGGGTGCAGCGGTGGCGGCCCATGCCGGGCACACCCGTTCCTCGTTCTAGTCCCTGTTCCCCCGCTCCTGGGAACTTCTCCACCTCCTTCATTCTCGTTCTCCCTCCTCCCGTTCCTGGGAGGATCCGCCCGTGCACGACTTGGTGTCGACGTGTTACACTGGACAGCTGTCGGTCGTGATGCCCGGTTTCTCCGGTTGTTATGGGGAAGACGGAATAAGCTGAGCATCCGGTGAGTTAGGTGTTCTCCGGTGGTGGTTAGCTGTGTCACTCCATTTTTTTCCAGGGAATTATAAGGTATTAGTATCCCAAATGTTGTTCTACTGTGGAGCTCTTGGATTTCAGCTGTATTTTAGTGCTTTAGTTGTGATTAATACACTTTCAATTTAGATGCAAAAAGCCCTTTGTGACATTGTCATCATGTTGAAGAATCTTACTTTGAAAAAAATATGTATTTGGCACAAGTTATTCTTTTATTCTTCTTGAAATACTATTGTTGAAATCTTTGGTGTATGCAATAATTTCTTAGTATTCCACATTTGTGTGTTCTAAACCACAACTTATCCATTAGGCAAGATATTTGGCACAATTATATTTTGTTATAATTTTCGTTTTATCAAACTAATATTTAAAAAGTTAGATAAATAACGAATTGATGTAAAAAAAAGATCGTCTGTAATATGAATACATAAACCCACCATGGTAATGAATTCTAAGAAACAAGTCTAAAAGGCTGCACACATTGCAATGAAGCAATACAATTGAAATTACAAATTTTTATCATGTGTAAAAAGAATATGTGTAAACATGTATGTATGAATATATATATATATATATATATATATATGAACTAAACAAATTTCTACTAATGACTAGATAAACAATGTAAGGATCCTTCAATTTTAACTCAAATGGCAATAACAATCTGAATGGTTATAGACTTGAAATAGATCACAAGTTATTTCTTCCATTGATTTGAATATAAATCAAACCATGCTACAAATAATATTTTAGAGACACAAAAATATTTTTGACATAGAAATGGACTTCTGGTTACTTTTTAAACATTGAGTATTTTTGACTGTTGACAATTGACTATATATATATACACCATGAAAACATTCTCTATTAGAATTTGGATAGAAAATCATTGAACGCCAGAACCAGGACATTCAGTCTTAAAACTACTTCAGATAGAGGTGACAATAAGATCATCCTTTGTCACACTATATTGTTTTTTTTCTTTTTGTTTTTTTTAATCCTTATCTATATTGTGAATTATGACTTATGTGCAATTTGGGAAAAACTTATATATATATATATATATATATATGTATATATATATATTAATTATATGTTATCATAATACTTCATTCCAGTTTTAAATCCATTCATTTATTAAAATTACTATATAAATTCATACACATGCACATATACACTTGAATACTTAAGTCTTTTATATTCTTTTTGTTGATGGTGGTATGGACCTACTTAGTTGTATTGAACTTACTAATTTTCACTTGTTTTTGGATACACACTGTAATGTTTTGTTCTGTTTTCTTTTCTTTCTGTAGATGTTAACAAAATTGATAATAGTAAGTTAGTGTGATTAAAATTTAAATGCATTGTTCATTTAAAAGTAGATAGTCCACAACTTTTGAGGTGCTTTGGTTGTTGTGGAAAAAAAAAATATAGAATCATATGCACATATATTTATGTACATGACAAAAGTTAGTTTTTACTATGTTTTTAAAAACACACTCTTGAGATGTAATTCGATGCATGCAGATAAATGCATTATTTCAAATAAAAAGATTTAGAAGTAGTAACAAATATTTAATACAATTCAATACAAGATGACACAAAATGGCAGTTTTAAAGTACAAAATAAAATGGCAAGCTAAAAAAGGCCAAACATCACAGTAAAAATAAATATTAATGATACTAAAGATGAGGTTAATATCTAGTATTTAATAATGTGGATTTATTTTTCTATAATTTAAATTTCTATGTATGAAAAACATGATGTGATTTTGTAAAACAAACAATAAGATTTGTAGTTTAAAATAAAAAATTCTTCATATAATCTTAAATAATTAGTATTCATGAAAAATAAGCTATTTAAATAAAAAAACTATTACCTTTATAATTCGTTACTATTATAGATTAAAATATAATATCAAAAAATAGATATGAAGTATCTCATATGAACTAATGCACTGATTTGATGAAAACAGAATTTAAAAAATAATCATATCAATTTATCTGATAAAATGTACTTTCTTCTTTAATATATAGATATAGCTTCCTAAATGTTTGTGATGTATTTAAATTAAGATATATTATGAAATTTTATCCATTTTATCACGTCCTATTACAATCCTAGTTTAAAATTTGATTAAAAAACATAAATTTTGAATGCAAAAACTGAGCTTTAGATTCAGATTTTAAAATTTTAAGCACAAATCTAGATATCAACTGAAATTCGTAATTTTGAATATAGATGTAAACTCTCAGAAAAAATAATCTAAAATTTAACTGTGTTTTTTTGTTTTTAAAAAACAAGGTATTTATCTTAAGTACGACATGTTTCTTTTATTATTATTTTATTATTATTGTTATTATTATTTACAGGTATATTTTTCAAAAAATCTCATTGAAATTACAACCTCCTTTTTGCTTTGGTAGTGGAATCTTGTGTTACTTAATCAGATGTTCTAAAATGCTGATAGAGATAAAAGAAATACAAAGAAGTTTTGAGAATAAATATTTCATTTTTAAAATTTAAAATTTATTTGTTCAAAACTTAAAATTGATAATATTCTTATATACTCTCAAAAAATGTTTTTGTCTTCTAAAATTTCTTATCTATTGACATGATTATTATCTTTTGGTCAATGATCTTCACAGTTAATAACTTATTCCAAGACCAAAAATTATCTAAATGATGTAATTTTATCTACAAATTGACATCATTGAGATTTGTATATCTTAAAATATAATAAAACAACAAAAAATGAAACAAAATTTACCAATGAAACCATGCACAGTGCATACAAAATATTTAACTTGTTTTTTTATATTGCAATAACTCTTATAATCACTAAATCAAGTTTTTAAAAATATTTGAAATCTAAGTATAGAAATAAACAGTAGTGTTTTCTCATATTTTTTTAGTTTTATAAGTAAATAATCTGTAATTAAAAGATATGTCTTTTACAAACAAAATTTAAAAAATGGAAATATCATTTGGAGCGGTGAAATAGTATCACTGTGGAGCTTTTGAATACTATTAAAATTTGGCTATAGATTTAACGAACTAGGTAAAATAATTAAAATTTTAGTACATGATTGTGAAAGACCAAAATGAAAATTTTAATTGGTTGGTTTTTTTGATACTATATGTAAATTTTATATAAAAGTTTGTATTAAGTGATTATTATCAAAGATTTAGAGTTGTTGCAACAAAATTTGCAACATCAATAGTTTACAACAATTGATGTAATTAAAAAACTGGCATTCCTAAATTTAGTATAAAATTTTAAGTTCCTAAGACATTTATCCTTGCATTCATTTAGTGGATAAAATTATTTCAAAAGAAGTAAAATAACAACACACACACCAAATATCACGTTGTCCTTATTAGTATTAACACTACTTGCAGCATCGGTTGTATTTTTATAATCATCTATCCATATTTGACTTTATATAAATAACATATAAACTGAAACTTTGGTAGTAAAATTATTATTTTTAATATTAATAACCTGTTTTTTGAAATAATGTTTATGAACCTTAGTCATAAAAATTAAGTAGAAAACCCAAACTTTATTTCTAAAGAAATTGTATTCCATTCATGTTGTTTTGTTGTTACTTTAAAAAAAAAACTCGTAAAATCTATGTTTAGACGTTTTTATTTGAAAAAGAGTACATAACACAATTTTTTCCAAAATCTTAAATTGCATCGAAAAGTATTGCCATTTGAAAGACCATTACTTATAAAAATCATTCCAAATGATGAAAAAGGAAAGATTTCACATGATAAACAAACACCAAAAGATTTCACATGATAAACAAACCCTCTCTGAATATCCAAAATTGTACTTTCACTGAATCAACTAGACTGTGAACAAAACTTCACTCAAACATATCCAAAGTAGAAAAATGGCAACCAAACTCAGAAAATGGTCCCACTTGCTCACCGATACAGACAAGCCACCTGGAAAATGGGAAGCATAAATGACGTGGACTCTCGGCTCTCTTCGACGCCGCGTTCGCAAGGCTTCCCCATGAAGCCTTCAAATCTAACGCCCGTAGCGGAGCACGCTCCGAGATTACGCCACGTGGATATGATCGACGACGTTGGACCTCCCTCCCCGTTCCCGCTACTATCCAGTACGAACATCGCCCTCAGGGCCGCGGTACATGTTCGAATTGAACCGGTTTTGAATCAACAGCATCACAAAACCATGTTTCGTTTACGCGGGGGCGCCATTCTGTCACCCTCGGCCCTCCCTTCCCTTCCAGCCCCTACCTTCGGCCGCGTCGCCGTTGCTCATCCTCTCGCTTGCTTGACCCTTCTACGCTTCTACTGCTAGCTCGTTGCTTATTTTTTCCCCCTTCCTCTGTCGATGCATGGCGGTGAATTTCTCACCCGCGGTGAATAGTTGGCGAGCGAGTCGATCTGCTGGCGATTTAGGTTTAAGGTGGCTGCAGGCTGTGAGACTCGGTGTGTTGTGAGGACTTAGCGAGGCGAAGACGAGTCCACGAGGTGATTTGATTACTTCACCCCCGTGGCTGGTTTGAGGAATGCATTGATGCGTTTTGGTGTATGTGTTGGAGTGGAAATCCCGTGTAGTTGAGTATTGTTTGTTTATTTATTTATTTATTTATTTATAGTTTTATTTTCGCGGGTGACGGGGTTTCGTTAGGGGAGGGGGCTTTGTCGATGAATTTGTGGATAGTTGGAAGGCAATTCTTGGAGATGTTGATGTTTTATGAGGCGGAGGGCCAGTGTTTGGTTAAACGAGGATGCATGAAGTTAGAATCGAGCGGCATTTGGGAGGCTTTAGTGGGAGCTTGTGTAGATCGAGGGGATTAGTTTGATGGAATTGATCGCGAGTCATTTCTGGTCGTTCGTCAATCTAGTGTGAGTCGATCTTCTCTCTTTCAAGTTTATGCAAGGAGGATTTATCAGTGACCAATTATTCTGACGGAGGGCATATTTTGGGGAGAAAGTCAAGCTGGTCGATGACGAATCTCCAGTTTTTTTCGATTGCAGACAGGGTTGCTGACAATACAGTCACTTTTTGCCCCTGTTGTCAAATAGGTTGATGCTTCTTTGAGGCAGTTAATTTTTGGGTTGGATATCCACCCTGATAAGTAGCCGGAACTCAGTGATCTAGTCGTTTTTAGAGCGTATTTTTTGAATGATCGTGGCAGTAAGGGTTGGCGGTATATTTTCATAGTCGGTTCACGTGAATTATTTGTTGATTACGTTTCTTGGCAAATGTTCTGCCATCTTGATTCAACCTGAATGTGCAATGGTCAAGCAACATTTGGGACTATGTTGTTTACCATCTTCACCGCACAACTGTACTTTGTAAGGATCTTTCGTAGAATAGAATCTGTGATAATTAGGGCTGTTTGTCAGTACCTTGGCTCAGGAATATGCTTTGCAAGTTTTAACGATTACAGAACGTTCAGGACAATATTTTGTGCTCTTCTGTTCAAAGAAATACATGGAGGTAGTCCGACAGTAACAACTCTCGTTGAAAATTTGAATTGTTTTTCAGATGCTCATAAACGACATCCGAGCCCTCCCATTTTGGCTCTTCAAAGCGTCTAAAGAACACGTGAGTAACGAATCGTGTTTGTGCAGCTCCTTCAGAAGGACGGACTAGTCTTCAAGCATCAACAGAGTGAGAAGTTATATTACTGTGCAATGTTCCTTTCGAGTAGCGCTGATTCGCACCCAAGTTGAATCCTGATGGGAAAAGATTAGCTCCGTAGGTCAGAAGTGTGACGGACTGCAGCCACAATGTTCGATCGTGGGTCTCGAAGTAAGAAAATTGAGGTTGCGAAAGGTGTTGATATTTCTGCCTTTAATTTTGAGATGGAGCTTGAGGAGGAGCGAGTTCCTTCCACAACTTACCAGTCCGGGTTTCATAACTACTTCTTTCCCGCTGTCGGTGAGTTCTCTGTCGTTCTGTTCTTTGGGTAAATCGATTTTGAGAGCGCTGGTCATTTGCAATAATGATCAGATTCCAAGTAAATTCTTATCTCAATGGCAGGCCGAAGGAAGCCAATATTGCCTGTGACAAGTTCTGTACCAAGGTCAGAGAGGCAAACGCAACGGCTTGGGATGTCTGAAGATGAGAATCAGGTAAGATACCTTAGAAACTCTCCACGTTAGTACTTGAAGAGTCTACAGCGTGGTGCAGCCCATATTTTATTTTATTTGCAAAGTATGCCAGTAGACTTGCACAGATATGCCTAGTCTATCTGGCACGCAAAGTTGACTCGTTACGAGCATGCGGCCGCTTTGTGTGTGTAATTTGTCTTTCTACTGTAGGATAATTTGTTTCTTACTCTGTGATAAACCCATCTTTACGTGTGTGCGTGCCTGGGGCTATGATGCCAAGGTATTCATGACTTTCAACGCCCAGTGTATTGTAAGCTCATGCATACAGTGCACCAAAGCCAAACTTTGGAATGTTTTCGCATTTTCAAGATGATATTGTTGTGGAAGTGTGGAGTTCAGCCGTTCATGATATCTAATCATGATCACTTAGTGCTCTTCGTATTGCCGGATGAACTGATCCTACTCTGTTAACTGACTGCTTGCAGCAAATCAGTTCTTCTAGCTGCACTTCTAAACAAGAATTGCCCAGGAACAAAGAATTAACGAGCTTCTCCAACTATAACCAGGTGATTGTAACTGCTTCTCGTGCAAGGCTTAATCAACACTATGGACGGTTTGTGACTGTAATTTTTTCCGCAAGACACATTGAAGTGAAGCAAGCAAAGGAGATACTATCCAGAAAATGGCAACGGGAAGACCTTTGTGTGTTTAAAAGCTTTTACAAGTTTCATGTTGAGAAAGTAAGTGTGGGCATTGAAAGGTTAGATGTCCTCAATCGTGCTGGTTGTGTATAGGAATTATATTCTGATTGGATGCTTATCAATCTTCTCCTGTCTTTTTGCTAACTCTCAATAGGTTTGCAGGCAGACGAGAAAGCACTTATTGTATTACTTCTGCATAAGCGAAGAGTTTTTGGGCGTTGTTCTAATTACGAGTGTACAAATCCCGGTGGTAAATACTCTGGACTTTTATGAACTGTTGTTCTCGCTCGCTACATTTGTCACACGTGAGTCTTGTGACAAGAAATAATTTTGCACGCCTATCTAAAGGAATTTTTTTGTTGATTAAACTGAGCATAAACGAGGTTAAAGTTCAGATTATGCTAGTTGATTGTTGTATAAGGAACCATTATCTTGTTCCTTCCTCCGCTGCCGGCAATGTTAACCTGGTTCGGGGTTCATTATCTCCACTATTTGCCGATGGTTACAAGCTAAGATAAGGTTGAAATTTTAAGAACATCATGCCGTATAGGTGCAATCTAAGACGATTTGCTATTTGGTTTCTTGTGTAGATTTGACGGAATCTCTGGTGATGGAGATAAAAAACGATACGTGGAAAGATCAGCAGCGGCAAATTTTTGAATTGTCTCGAGGCTATCGAGAAGTCTGGAAACGTATTGAAAGGTATGAGTTCTTTATAGATTTCCCCAAAGGGGTTCGTCTGAGTAGCAAACTCATCTTTCTAAGTTTGAAAGATTTTATCTTTTAGTATTTTCAAATGTTCCTTGTTACTCAGGACACCTATATCAGTCCTCTGTTTTGGTAGATTGCTTCTAACTTTGACGTCTGTATCATTATGGGAATTGTACATGGTGTTTTCCAGCCAACCGTGATTTGAACAAGTGATAGAGTATATGTGATGGAGAGACTAATTTCAGAATAATCTTCTGTACTCACCTATAGTGCTTTTGTCTTCAATGTTCATCAGCGAAGGAATGCTGAAATACAAGGAGAGATTATCAAGAAATCCTTTTGAAGAATTATCACTTAACAGGAGTCTTATAAGGTTTCTCGAAGTTGTTGAGTTTTTTCATGATGTCTAGAGCTCCTGTTGTAGTTGAATCGTTTAGAGCTTGATTGTTAGTCCTCTTCAGTCTTTTCCTGATAATGCGGTTCCAAACAAGACCCTAATGTCTTATGCTCGGTGTTTGGATTAATCAGCGCATTTTTTGCATTTGAAGATTTTGTTTCAATTCGTTGAGGTTCTGGGACTGAGTTACACCAACAATGTGCTATTGAATGGGCAGGAATCCTGAACCAGATATATCCGGAGAAGTGTCCTCACCTTCGGCTGGGTCAGACTTTTGCTAAATCCTGTCCTCAGCATTTGATATAATTCTTCGCCTTAACTTTCAATGAGTTGAAAGTGTTATCGTGTATAGTTTGTGGTTTTTAAGTTGTCAAATCTAGAGTGGTCGTTAACTGATTTTCCTGGCTGTTTGTTCGCAACAGGCTTAATCAAGAGTCACGCACTTTTGAAACACTAGTGTATCCTCCAGGTGACCCAGATGCTGTTACAATTACATCAAAGGATGTGGACGTACTACGACCAGTGGGATTTTTAAACGATACCATTATCGATTTCTATATAAAGTAAGTTTAGAGTTTGATAAGGAGGCCACAGTTTTGGATGTACAGTAGTGCTTTGAGTACATGTGACAACTTCTTGCATTAGAAGGATTTGCATTGAAAGTGTTTGAATTTTCGATTATAGATTATATACATTTTGCTCGTCTATTCGTCTTGCCTATCTTTCATTGCAGTTATTGATCCCATACTTGCGCAATGCAGATATTTACAGAATCAGCTCTCCAGCAAGGACTTGAGTAGATTTTATTTTTTCAACAGCTTTTTCTTTAGAAAGCTTGTTGATTCCAGCAATAAGTACACTGGCCCTGATCGAGGCAAGGTCGTTTATGACACAGTGCGTAAGTGGACTCGTAAGGTGTCCTTGTTTGAGAAGGACTACGTTTTTATTCCTGTCAATCAAAGGTGCAATTCCTGTCAGCTTTTTGTTTTGCATAAACTTCGTTTCTGTTATGTCATTTGCAATGGTTGTTGAGTAGTCTCCATAAATATACACAGCCAAGAAAAAGAAAAGAGCAGAAAAAGTAACCTTCCCCTCCCCCTCCTTCTTTCCTTCTTTTCTTCTCTTTTACTGGGTGGGTGAGAGTGTCGTAATGAATCTTAAAGTCGATACAATGCGGACAATTTCTTAGATTAATATTCAGTGGAAATTGCAGTGAAGAGGTAGCTATTTTGCTTCAATGTGCACCAGACCTATTAAGGACTTGCGTTGTTCTGCTCTTATGTCGTGGTTTGCACATCTTGGATTTGCAGTTTACATTGGAGCCTCATTATTGTATGTCATCTTGGTGCTCTGAGAAGTACACCTGGTAAGTGGATCCTCCTTATCGATGCTTGGTTCTCTCCAATCTGTTTGTGTTTATCTATCAAATTTAAAGGTCTTGTTCTCAAGAGAAAGCTCTGATTCGTACTCGCGCTCCTTGACAGATGAAGGCAGGGGCACACCTTGTATTCTGCATCTGGATTCCATGGAAGGGAACCATGATGATATCGAAGAGCACATCCGAAAGTAAGCCAATGGAAGTGGCATCTGCCATTACTTTATTTGCTTGACCTGTACCTTTTTTGATCGATTTTACTACTGATTTCTACAGATCACTTAAGGGCAATGCATCCTTCCAGTTGTTGATGGGTTATGCGAATGGTTCTAATTCGTAGTGTTATGTTGGTGCAGCTACATCGTACAAGCATGGATGGAGGAACACCAAAGTTCAGCCAACCTCTCTTCATCTAAGGAAATAATTTCCCAAATGAAGTACAAAGTAGCGACAGTACGTTGATACAAACAAAACAGTTCGTCTGTCTTTACTTCAACCATCAGAATGCTTGAATTACGACTACAAAAGTTCTGTGTTCTTATGCTGCATGCCTCATGGTTTCTCAACTGCCTTGCTGGTGTTCTCAGGTCCCGCAACAAATCAACCACTGTGATTGTGGAATTTATCTCTTGCATTATGTTGAACTCTTTCTTAAGGAGGCTCCTCAGCACTTCAACCTTGCTTCATTTGAAGGGTTTCCATACTTTGTAAGTGGATTTTCTTCCCTCTATATCATCCTGTCATCTTGGTTTTCGTACAGCATTTGTGTAATCTTTAGTAATGGAGTGAATCTGCTTAGATACTGGTATCTTGAAGTTTTTTTTCTCGTGCTACAGATTTAACCCTTTTCTTGGCATGTGACAGCTTACAAGGACTTGGTTCAAATCATCGGAAGCGTCAGCCAAGCGCAGTGCGATTCGAAACCTGCTTATGCAACTCCATCAAGGTTCTCATTCAAGTGGTTCAGATGGGCAAGCCACGCCCCAGCAAGGGGCCCAGGAACTCCAAGTCACCGACGAGAATGATATTTGCATCTCTTCCAGTAGCAAAACTATCCTTTCTGATCTTGTGGTGTCACTACAGGTACAAATCCAGGAAGAAGTGCAGAGTGCTAGAATGCAATGTACTTTACCTGAAGTTGGCGACAGCATTGAAGCTCCTACGATAGTAGACCTTCATAGCGACGACGATGCCGTTGAAGAGTCTCCCGTAGGTGATTCGCAAACGTTAGATTTTGTGGATGAGAAGTATTTTCCTTCCTCCTCTACTTCAGCCCATTTACACATCACATCTCCTGTAGCATCTAAAAATATTCCCATAGTCCTTAATAGGTCCCATGGGGTGATTAGCAGTAATGATTCAGAAAGATTATCTTATTCAGCAGATTTGGTAGTCCTTGGCAAACAAGGACATCCGTTCCCCTTCGATTGTGATGCTAATGTAAAGAGAAAACGTAGAAGAGTGTAGCGTTTTGTTAGACTCTATTGTAAATTTATCGCCGAAGTCGTACAGCATCAACTTCTACGCCACGCAAACATTGTAGCATTGTGATGAGGTGTCAGGCTCAAGATGGCATGTACCATGAGGTAGGTTCTTCACGGTACGGTGACTGTGAACATTCACCCCGAATGCCACTGAATTTGTCTTCGAGTAAAGTATTCCAGCGGCTTGGTTTTCTTTCTCCGACAATCGAAAGTCCAGTTTTCCAATGAATTGGTGCAATGCTGGCTGGTATTCTGCAACTGCATTATCATGCCAGTTTCGTGTAAGTTAATGAAATTGCATCCACCTGAATTCTGGCGGGCGATTCGATCATCCTACTTCAAGTTGAAGGAACAAGCCACACCTATTGGACATCTTCGTAATGAGGTCCTCTATCACTCTCTGAATACCGTTGCAGCCTGAATCATGTTGCACACTAGACATCTCTACTTTCGAAGACCTCATTTTTCTTCAGTTCTGGACCGTGATCCAGCAAAGAACCCCACTATTTCTATTATCTGACACGGTGCACTTATACATTCGTATTACCGGTCTCACTTTGAATGTAGTAGAGATGAATTGCTACGTGCTTTTACATGTAGTTTTGAGTGTACACATCCACTAGCACCTGCTGGAGACATTCTAAATCTTACAAATGTGTCAGAAGATGATGTCATGCAGGGAAAGGTTCGCTGAGATCTCAATCTCCAACACCAGAGGGTGCATACTATGCCGTGGTCCATGATTTGACTGCCGCTTGTGTGCAAATCTAAACCTACTTGTCACACCGTATCTGTGAAGCAGAACGCCGAGAGTCACGCTATTGCTGTGCAGGTTGCCTCGTAACTATGGCATTTCCATTCCAAGCTCAAGCAGCCGATCCCTCGTGTGCGCGAAATAATATTAAACGATCTGAGTAGTCGATGCATTCAATCACGTCAAATACCATCGAAACGCTGGGCGAGAGGAAAGCCGCCGCAGCCAAGGCTACAGTGCGCAAGTGCCCCCATTCCAACCGGCGATTCGAGGGGTGATGAGGGGTGTAATGCCCCTTGAATCCCTCGGGAAATTGGCTCAGTCCCGAGAACTTGCAGGAAACTGCGCCTGGTCCGTCGCTATCGCTATTAATTACGGAAGATCTCTATCCGTCTCCGCCTTTCGCTCGCTCCGCAACCACTCTCCGCCTCTCCCTCGCTTCCTCCCCCTTTCTAACCGAGTCTTGCCTCTAGATTTTGGTCCACGGACCATGAAAACTTCGCTTGCCAAGTCGAATGCTCTGTTTTTCTTCCCTTTCCTTTCCAGTCTTCTCGAGGCTCCGTACGCACCGCCCATGGCCTCTTGGTCCTCTTCTGGACCCCTTTCAGTTCCGTTTTAATTTCCTATTGGTGCGATCACGAAGGTTTTAACTGTAGTTGGCATTTCTTTGATTACGGACAATGCGTGTGTAGCTAATGGGTTGGATTTTGAGTTGTGAGTGCGTAATGCATAGGGATACGGGAAGTGAGAGGAGGTTGCGTCCTTATGAGTGCATCATTATTGCGGTGCAGTACAGTTCGTCTTAAGCTTTCGAGGCGTAATGTTTACGGCCTAATGATTACTGAACTTCAATTGCGTTGTTAAGTGTTGGAGCTATTAAGTTCAGCTATGAAGGTTCTGTGGCACCCGGCATTGCGGCTTGGCAAGGACATTGCATTCTCGCGCGGCATTTTTGTTAGCTACGGATGTTCGATTCGGAGAAGTGCCGCATTATCGATGGTGTGGAAGAGGGAACAGATGTGAGCTGTCCGCTTCCGCTGTATTGCTTTGTGAAAGAATTAGTTGGAGCTAGCGATACGGAAGCTTTTTCATTGATACAGTCGCTAGCTCCTTGGTAAAGGACATCAATAGTGTGTTTTTTCTTTGAACCGGAGGTCACTATTGGTTGGAGTATTCTGAGATTGAATAGTTTGTTAGCTACTCCGTGTATTGTTTGTTTGGTGCTCTCGCAGTGTTCCATGAAGGCACTTTTCATGAACTTTAGCCTTCATTCACTCGTGATAACTGATGTACAGACACTGTCACGTACACGTCACAGCCTCCGCTCAAATTGTAAGCACACATAGTTTTCACTTCGTTTCGTTATAGTTTGCCTTCCGATCATAGTAAGATGTAATGCAGATATAAAATGTGAAGGCAAATAGATGGATGTTTACTGGAACCGTTAGTCTTGTGGTTAGCATATCACATCAGCTTCGTTTTCTTTCTAGCTGTCTTCTTGCTTAGGAGCATTGGAGAGTCTTGAATCCTGTGAACTGAATTGATGTGCAGAGTCATATGTTGAAATGGGAAGGCAGTTCCACTGAGCGAAGTAGATTGTTTTGATTTCAAAATGCAATCTGATGGTAGTATACAAGCGGAGACAATTCTGAAATGGCTACAACAGGAAATGGGATATCAAAATCCACCCTCGGTGGATTTTTTGCGCAGAATTTGTCGAGGGAACATGATCTCGGTCTGGAATTTTTTGCTGGAGAGAGTGAAGTCTGGAAAGACAAACGAAATGATTCGGCGCAACTTTGTTATCCATGGCACTAAAATCCCATCAACAGTCATTCCCATAGATGAGAGCCTGAAGGTAAAACATGGTGCCGCTGAGAGCAAGAAAGAAGTTTCAGAGGACCGGTCAAAGACTCCTAAAAATGATAGAGAGGTTTTCAGAAGAGACGGGACTTCAGTGAAGAGTACACCAGCTAGAGAGAAGAGGGGTAGGTCATCAGCACGAACCCTGATAAAAGATTTGCCAGAAAAGGAGAGACAAGTGGATAGAGTGCTGCAGTCTGAAGGGGCGGAAGATTCTCGAGAAATGGCCATGCGGGATAGAGATGTTGCAATGGCTGAAGTGGGGAAGTTGAGGGTTGCAATCGATAGGTTGGTGAAGGAAACCAAGTCTCGCATGACTGACGTTACCATTGAGGAGGGTGAACGGCAGCGAGTGCTGGATGATAGATCTAATTCCAGGTTTGTGCACTTTCTGTAATGATCTAGATATATTGTAGCCTTGAATCGCCATCCTCCCTAAGTGGAAAGGCTGTTCTCTTTGCTTTAATTTCAACACTGCGTCGCAGTAAACTGACTTAGAATTTCAAAAAAGTCATTAGGACTAATTTTTCATTACTTAGTAACACACTCCAAAGCGCAGATTCTCGTTCAATGGTAGTGGATTGTTTAGAGTAAGTCTTGTTGCCGGTGTAGTCCATGAATCGCCCTACTGATTGGCCACTAAATGGAGATTTGGAGTGATTCGGGTGGTTTGTATTGCGATGCACCTCCACATTTCATGCGTGGATTGGTTTGTAGGAAATATTACTTATGTGATTGTTTGTAGATATAAGCAGGTGTTGCTGGAATCTTGCACGCACCGGGTTGAGCAGACGACTCGTATTTTTACTGAGCACTCACGTCGACTTCAACCATATGTGGAGCATGCTAGGGAGGCACAAAGGGGGAAAAATGTATGCTCTGATTTAATTCAGGACTTCACGCCTGAATCAACGAAAGTTGGCCAGTCAGCTAATCAGCTTCTGACTGAAATTCCACGAGATGAGGCCGTCCGACAAGCGTGTGAAGCTCTGGCTGAGGACTTAACGCATAAGATAAAGACGACCTTTTCTGCTTATGGTGGTGAGAGAGGCAACCGGGATCATACCCAGCTTGAAGTCGCTAAGCTTGGGTTCGAGGTGGATGGGGATAGTATACCTGAGGAGGTGCAGGAGACTGCACTTACGTTACTGAAAAATCCCCCTTTACTATTCCAGGCTTTAGCTGCACATACCTCACGAATTGTTGCAGCCATTGCCCGAGAAACTGAGGATATTGATATTCGAGCTGATGCAGAGCGTCTCAGGTTGAAATTCAGCCTTTGTAATTATACGTTTGAGTGGTCATTGTAATCCGTGCACGTCATTCAAGGTTGTATTTGTGCGAAGTTGTAAATGAAACGGCAGGAATGTAGACATGCGATCAACTTATATGAAATTTAGAACCAGACATTTGACATTGTTATCATCTGGTACGCAGGTATAGATTTGAAAATAATAGAGTTGTGGAGGACGTTTCCGCTGAAGTGGATGATTCACTGATTGGGAGACGGCGCAGCAACAGAGGCACTAGCAAGAGTTCTTTCCGACAGCTTCTAGAAAGACAGGTCTCTATTTTCAATTTCCAATAATTCAAAATCCAGACGATTGTAGTGTTTGTAGATAGTCTTACTTAATTAAATCAGCTCATGTATCTGGTACATTTTCCTTCAATGGCTTTAAAAACAGAAGGTGATCTTTACACCTCGAGCCGCAGGAAGGATTGGCTGTGTCATGTCCACAGTGGTTTGGTTTCTGACGTTATTTCTACTTTATTTTGCAGAAAGCTCATGTGCAGCAATTTATGGCCACCGAAGATGCCTTGAATCAGGTGGCGCAAGCCAAAAGAATGACCAATGAACTCATTAGGCGGGTACATGGTACTGATGCCGCACCCTCCTCGACCAGCTCAGATGTACAAAATTCTGGTAGTCTGCGTCAACTTGAGGTAGGGCGTACTACTGTAGTCTCTTTACTCTACGACGTCGGTTCTATTAAGATGTTGACGTCGTATGCTGAAGAGCAGGTGTCTGTTCGTCTTTTGAGATTTATCTCTGCGGAGCTAGTGCTTTCTTGCCTGATGAATACATGAGATGTCTATTCTGCACTTTTAGATAAATTGCTACGCATTATCTTATTTAACAGCGTATGATAAATCCCAGTCCATAATGGTCACAGTCTGTTTGATTCCTTGAGCCCGTGTTGCAGCTGGCAGTTTGGGCCAGAGAAAGGGAGCTTGCAGGAATGAGAGCAAGTGTTAACACCATCAACTCTGAAGTTCAGCGCTTGCAAAAGATGTGCGAGGAGCGAAGAGACGCTGAGGAGTCCCTGCAGGAGAAGTGGAAGAAGATTGAAGAGTTTGATGCCAGGCGGGTGGAGCTTGAATCGATCTATACAGCCTTGCTGCGTGCAAACACGGTATGTGTCTTCTCAATAATACCTTAAGTTACAAATGTCATGGGTTGTGGAATTTATGAAGAAAATCGATTCAAACATCGATATTGTTCATAAAAGCTTTCATGTTTCAATAAAGAAAGTATATTATCATTGCATCAACTCGCATGTAAAATACATTTATGGAAATGGGAGAGAAGAGCATGAAGTAATGAGTCGTTAAGGACGTGCTGAACATACAATGTTGATGCGTCGGCAGGCAGCTGCCGCTTCATGGGAGCAACATGCCAGAGTAAATAAAGAACGATCCGCCAATACGATATTACTTATCTGTGAATCAGCTCAGAACCAAGCAAGTACTGCTCGTGATCTACTGGAGCGTGAAGTTGCAGCATTTCAGCGAATTCCTGACAATCGGCCGTACATGATGCCAGCTACTTCTCAGGTATCCTTATTAGCATGCCTCAGCATACGCTTGTCCTAGTGAATGTGTTACCCCTTATGACTGTAGTGGTTGGTTTGTGCTTTGAGTACCGTAAGGTTCTGGTCGAAGTGGTGTAATATGTACTGAAGTACACGTATTGAATGCATTCTTGAAAACACCTTGCTTAAACTTTATGTTTGTTTCGTTGCCCTAGGCTTTACTGGATGCAAGAGGAGCAGCTACAAATGCTGGAACTCAAGCTATTGTAGCTTCTGAAAGACATGCGGACATGCTTACAGCAAAGGCTGGAATCGGAGTCCCTTCTGCTGTTCCCACGATCTGCCGTATTTCAGCTGCTCTGAAGCACAAATCTGGTATGAAAATTAAGTTTTTTAATTATGTGAAGTACATAATCACGTTGCATAGCCATGGAATTATGTTGAACTTAAGTGATCGGTTTTACTCGTTAAGCTAAGTTTCTTAGAGTACTAACAGTCTAAGCACAAATTTGTTGCAAGCTTTTTCGTGGTAGAATTGCTCATCTATGAATTGATACAGAAGCAGAGACTGCGGACCCTAGCTTGGCGTCGGTTTTGAACTCTATGCGGTTCTTTTTGCGGCCTGGAGGTTCACCAGGAACCGCCCTTGAAGACCTTGTCAAAACTTTGAACAGAGTGCAAACGCTTAGGGACTTAGTAGGCAATGGCCGTGAATTGATTGCAGCAGCCGATGCATCAAGGCCAAAGTACGAGAGGTACTATACTTGCTGTATAAAATTCGTATCATTCTCTATTCTTGTTTAAATGTGTTTACTAAAGCCTAAATCTGGGCTGCACAGGACGGCTACGCATTGTATAGCGGAAGCAAGGAAGCAGGAGAATGTAGCACTAGAGGAATGGCTTCCACAGCTGAAGCTTGCAGTGCAAGACGCCCAGCAATGCTTAGAAGATTGCAAGCGTGTTCGAGGGCTTGTAAGTTTCCTCTGCCGCTTCAATTCATTGGCAATTGGCTCATTCAGTAACAGCATTAGATCTCGTAAGAAGTATTTAATATTTTTTCTCGTGAGAAGAGTGTCTCATATATGGCTGTTTGATACTGACAGGTCGATGAGTGGTGGGAGCAACCAGCATCTACTGCTGTTGATTGGATTTTAGTGGATGGCCAAAATGTTGCTGCTTGGCTTGCTCATGTGAAACAACTACAGACGGTCTTTTATGAACGACTTTTGTAATTTATGATCTGCCTGATTGGATAAGAAAATCCTTTTGTAACAATATTGTAATTTTACTGATGACTTTCCCTTCGCTTCTTATTCATTTCTGCTTGGAGCTGAAATCTCTTATTATCAAGTATTGATGGAAATATGGGTTGAATATGAGCCTCCTGACAATCCAACGTTAGTAGGTTCTCAACTTTTAACGACCACCTCATTTTGCATTCCGAGGAAATAAATCTTACCAGGACCTTAGAGTAAGTACAGGTCATCGACCCAGTATCGATTGTCTAACTTTATCAACAGGTACGATTAGCTGATCTTGTGAAAATTCAACTCATCAGTCGAAAGTTATTTTACTGATCCATGTATTTCGAGTTTTTAGACGATGAACCCTGTGGTACCATTTCATGTAAAACGATACGTGTATGATGTGCTGGCTAATAACTGAGGTACAGTAAAGGTTTTTTCTGGTACTGTCAGAATTTAGTGAGGCTATAATGACATTCGAACACAATTCATTTCAGGAATTAGAATGAGAATGCCAATCAACTTTGCTGATCGGTAGGTTTGTCCAGAATATATAGAACTTGATTTGGTAAGGGTCACTTATTACCATATCCAGCATTCTGTATTTTCTTGAACATTACTCGTAGTTGATCGTCGCGTGTTTGCAATGCACCTCTTCTGTTTTCTGGGAACGATGTGACAGACCACTCTATCCAGATTGAGGGCATGGCCGCACATGCTGACTAGTGCTGATCCTTTCTGATGATTAATCCTTAGCAAAATCCAGAGGGTGGGCTGTTAATTGGGTCCAAGAAGGGTGGCTAACTGATAGGGGCAGCCGCTTATGAAAATCTGGTTAAGCAACAAAGCTATATTTCCATCCAGATTCTCTTAGGTGATCCAGTCGTGGAGGTGGTGTTTTGGAGACTCTCATTCGTCGCAATTCTGAAGATCACCTTCCGATCAGTGAGCGGTAAGACGACACTTTGCTTGATTATCCAGTTCTCTTCGACGTAGTAGAACAGTATTCCCTCTGCATGTTCTTCTCCCATCTTCCTCCACATTTTCTTGGTCCTGTTCCTTCAGATTCTAGTAGTATTAGAAAAGTTCTGGCATTATTGTTTTGACGTCCCTCATGATGTCGAGTTTGGGTTACCAAGAAGGGTAGTTAAATATATATTTACATATATATATATAAATATATATCGCTTCATACCACTGGACCAGATCTTCTACCTGGAATTTACATGGAAGATTACAAATATATTCCTGTAGCAACACAACAATGTTGTTTTGCAAAATTTTAAGTTAACTCTCCCTATATGGTGTTTTGAAAATGCAACTTGTGTTATTCTTTTTAATATATATTTTTTTCAATTTAGAATAGATAATCCAAACATGTTTATTGAAAGAGAACAATTTTATATGAAATTTTATATGCAAAAAGACTCAAAATAAATTACACATCCAAATATGCAAAAACTTCAAAAATTAAAATTTTGTATGATTCATATTATTTACATATAATGTATTTTATGTATTTATTTTTGTATTAATTTATAGATTCTAATTTTTTAAATTTAATTTCTATTTAATTTATAATTGGTATAAGATGGCTAGGCTTTGCACTATTTTTTAAAATTAATATTAAAGAAATTTGTAAATTGGTAATTACTTTTATTGTCAAATAAAGTATAATAGGTTGGGAAGAATTAGATAGGAGTTAGGTAGTCATTAGACAACAAATTTATTGCCTATCCACTATCTCAATTGCTTGTCTTTGGACATCTATTTGGAGTGTACTATTTCTTTTAAGAAATTTGCAAATGATATCTTATCCTACTTATTATAAACTAACACAGAAGGGCTAAATACTTTATTACATTTTAATTTTAAAATTATTATTTTTTTTTCCTTGAGTTGTAAAATTATTTTGTACATATTATTCAACTTAAATTTATATAATAATTTAAGTTCAATATAAAATAGAATTATGACTTTTCAATTCTTATAAGATTTTTTTTTATTTTATTTTTTTATCAATATTACCTCCTATTTGCCAAGCCTTGGTCATAATTTGTACTAAAATATATTCATTATAACAAAATTTTAGTCATACAAGACCTCCTTTGCTATGATTGATATTTAGTAAGAATTTTAGAAACATCTCTCTTTGATCTACTATCAACTATTGTTTTGCTACATGAGTTGAATTATAAATGTTTTAAAAATCTATTGGTTTTTTTCTTATTTAATGATTATAAAGTGAAAAAAATTTGATATTGTATATAACTTATAAATATAATTTAATATTATAATAATATTTAACTATTAATATTTAATCAACTTAAGTTTATATAATAATTTAAAATAAATAAATAAATAAATAAATAAATAAATAAATAAATAAATAAATATATATAGATTGAAGAATAATATTTATATACTAATAAAGAAAATCAATTATTCAAAAATCTAAAGATATTTAATTAAAAATATTATAATAATTAAAAAATATATTTTAAAGAAAAAATCAATAGTATTAAAAAATAATAAAAAAATCAAACAAAATAGACTAATATGAATAATATGTAAATTAAGATTGCAAATCTTAAATACATGAAAGAATAACCAACAACAAATAAACCAAATATAAAAAAAGTCAAAACAAGAAAATAAGATGAAATTTTTTTTTCAAAAAAATAATATAATTTAAACCATACATGTATAGAATTGAAGAAGAGGGGATGTGTACATCCTCCAAGAATGAATTGTCACTCTTATTTTTCTTACTCTAACATCTCCAATAGTAATATAATAAAATAGTGACTCTTCCATAAAATTTGAAGACCTAAAGCCATAAGATTGTTGAGAGTATTTAATGTTGGTAGGCGCTTTTTATAATATTTATTGTAATTGTGTGCTATATTGCCAAAGTTTAATTGGGGAGATACTATTTATCTCTCCACTTTCTTTTATATATATATTCAATTAAATTAATAGACTCTCTCTTTCAAAAACTTTCTTGAAGCTCTTTCAATCTCTTTTAACAAATCTCTTTTTCAAAACCTTTTCAACAGGTTATTAGCATGTTGTCTTGTTTTCTCTTCTTGTCTCTTGTTTTTTGCCCATTGCTCTATCCTTACCTATTGCTTTGCCCTTGCCTGTTGTTCATCTTTACAATATTAGAATCCTAGTCGATCTCAATCTTGGCCGTTGCCTCCCATTAGCCTGACCTAGTTGTCTATGTTTTTTGTTGTCGACTTTGATGTTGTGATGTACTCGACCTCGGCCTTGGCTTTGTCAATTTGGCTCTCAATTCTATAGTTCATCAAATTTGCTTTGTTGACCAATCTCTTAGTACATTGGCTCCTACCTCTCAGTCCACACCTCCCAATCTAGTCTAGACTATTAGTCTTTCAATCCTTGATCTGGTTCTTTCTTCCATTTTTTTTGATTTTGATTTTAATTTTTAAATTTTTTTATAGTATTAATTCTTATTTTTATAATAATCTCATATCATTTTTAAACTCTTGATCTTATAATCATATTAGTTCTTATCTAATAATTCACTTGATAATAATTTATAAATCTTTTAAATATCTTTTCATATATTTTTTTATTTTCATTTATTATCTATTTCTTATTTATTAAAATGACTACTTCAACATCATCTACTACTTTAATTACAATTACTTCTATAGAAACCTCTTTGGTTACTATATATATTGAACTTTCACACCTTTAAGCTCTTCTTTTCCTACCATTGGTTGTTGATGGAAGTAACTATCTCTTATAGGCAAGAATGATAAAGACTAATCTATTTGCAGAGCAGCTTTGTGATGCAATTCTATTTGAAGAACTTTCTATTGTAAGTGTTTCAATTTCTATTCCTATTTATTAGAAAATATCACTTCTTCTTCATCATCATTTTATTCCTACTCTCTAACATTAGTACTTGGAATTGGAGGATCTTATTAAACTTTGGAAAAAACTCAGATCTAAGTTTCACCATCAAAAGACTATTTTTCTTCTATGAGCCCGTTATGATTGAATGCACTTATGAATGTTGGATTTTCCAACTTTAAATGCTTTTAATGATGAGATGTATCCTTGTAATGTTGTAATACAACTATAGGATGAAAGAGCAAAATAAAATATATATTATAAAGAAATTTAATTGTAGACTAAGTTATAAAATTATTTTAAAAAATATAGATAAAAATAAAAAAATAAAAATAGAGATATAATAAAAATATTTAATATTAATATTATATTTTTATAAATAGAGCTTCTATTTATTTTATAGGGCCATAAATAAGAAAAAATAAGATAGATTAGTAAAATACTACTATAGGCATCTTAAGATCAAAATAAAGGATAGTTTTTAATAAAAATTATCTAAGAAAATCTTGGATCGATATCCAAGGAGGGTCGATTATGAACTAGGGTTGGAATTAGATCTCAAGGTACAAAACTATATACTTGTAGCAAATGGGATCTTCTTTTATTAATTAGAAAATAGAATTTGAAAGCAAACTCAATAAGGCTTCTTTGAAAACTAATTTTAAGGTTTTTGGATTTGTAATGATTTTGTGAGAGCTATGCAAAGTCAAGGTTTTATTTGGATTACTTTGGATATTGAAAAATAAAGTAGATTTGTATTTTTGAGCATATTGAGAGTTTTGTAGTAGACATAAGGATAAAAATTTGTAGATTTGTGCATATAGTTGTATTAAATGTTTGATATAAATTTGAGCTTAATTTGATAATTAGATCAAATATTATTGAAATTTAAGTTAAGTAGGATATCAAAAATTGGATTTTTAGAGTCAGTGAGGATTTTTGTGATTTTGAACAATTTGCCAATTTTGTTAGAATAATTCTTTTTTAAACTAATAGTTAAAATTAGTTTTTAGGATATTTGTAAAATTTTAGAACATATGAATGGTATAAAATGAGATATTGATATTGGAAGATCAACATTAAGATTAGAGAAAGAGGGTGGCCAATACTCGAGAGAATTAGGAGCTTTTTCTCTCAATTGGTAAAATTTGATTTTCTTCAAATTTTGTATGCTTATTTATAACTAAAAGATTAAGAAGTGCACAAATTTTGAATAAAGATCAACAATTAATTTGATAATTATTAAGATTTTAAATCTATTATTAAATTTGATTAGGGCTTCATTAGGATTTATAAGGATATTAGGATTTTATTATGATTTCATTAGAATATTAGGATTTTATTAGGATTTTATTTTTGAAGAAATAATAATAAAAATATAATAAATAATTATATAATAGATATTATTTTAAATAAGTTGCTAATGGTCAAAAGGTTGGTTCTTGGAATGTAGAAAGACTATCCTATAGATGAACTACAAGGACTATGACCTTAAGAGTAGGTAAGAGCATTAAGAATATGCCAAGAAATATCTTAATGGTAGGTGAGATGCAAAAAGATGTCTTAATGGTAGGTTTGATGAATGTAAGAATAAAAAGATGGAAGTTGTCTATTAAAGTAGCAACCACCACCTATAAATAAAAAAAATTAGAAGTAAGAATTATCTTATTTCATACTTCATTTTGTGTGCAATCTTTGCTAATACTAAGTGTTGGGACTTCTTAGTTTTTTTACTTCAATAGATTATGGATTCACTCATCTTTACTTATAAGTTTTGAAGTCTTTGAAGTTTTTGGAATAGATCTTATTGTTGTTATTGATGTTAGGATTTGAAATCTCCTAACTTCATTATTACATCTAGTTATTAATGTTGTATTATTCTTATTTGTTGTTAAGTGCATAGAAGGTATTGAGATTTATTAAATATCTTTGGAATGATGTTTTAGAACATTAGTGTTATATTTTTTTGTTATGTTACATCATTGATAGATTAATATTGGACTTTGATGTGGTTTAGAAGCTTAAGATGTTTAAAAAATCTTTGATAGTATTAAGATATGATTTGTGAGTTTAAAAGTGAGTGAAGAGTGGAAAATCTGATAGGAGACGATTTTATAGTATAAAAGACTTGTAAGAAGTCTTAGAAGTGAAGTTGAGAGTGTTTTGAGAGTAAAATCAATAGTTTATTTACAAAAAGGATATTCTAAGATTTTAAGACAGCAACACCTTCTTGTTAATTTTGAAAGCTTAAGGACTCTTTTCCTTAAACTTTTTTGACACATCTCTTCTTTAAATATGACTTTAAGTGAAGATGAGGACTTGAGGATCATTGAGAAGTTTAGAGGAGAAAATTTCTATCATTGGAAAAAAAAAAAAAAAGTATCATATTGAAGATTCAATATTTTATTTATGTCAAGGTAAAGGCAACTATTCAAACCAACAAGATAATGTCAAAACTTGCTTTATTTATGGCAAAATAAGACATTTTTCTTGAAATTATTACAAAGGCAAAAAGATAGAGAAGGAGAATGCAAATAATGTGCAAGATGAATTTAGAAGACAAGATTATATATTCTTGGTAATAAATGAAATCTCTATGGCTACCATGATAAGATGGATTATGAATTCAAGTTATTCCAAGCATATGACATCTTATAAGTGTTTATTTCAATATCAAATGTAGTCTTGGAAGATAGTGATATATATAAAGCCATTGAAATTGTCTCTATTATGGTGGAGGTGGTTGTGAATGGACAAATCAATGGAATCAAATTCAAAGATATACTTTAGGTTCCTTAAATGAAGCAAAACCTACTTTTGATGAGTAAACTTGTAATAAGAGGTTTTATGATTTAATTCAATATAAATGGATGTTTTGTGAAAACATTAAATAAAAACATAGTTTCTAAGGGCTCTAGAGAGAGAAATTTGTATTAACTCAATTATAAAAAGGTCAACATAGTAGATGTAGCTACATTTACTAAATTTATATCAAACTAAAATAAATTGAATATATGGCATTGTCACCTTGGCCATTTGAATGTGAAAAGCATGGAAAAGCTTAAATCTATGGTAAGTAGTTTAGATCATAGGAAAACAAGCCAAAATACAATACAACTTATATGTGAAAGATGCATATAAGGTAAACCACAAAGGACCTCATTTTCAAGTGATGTAACAATACATGCTATAAAATTGTTGGAGATTGTCTATTTTGATATATGTAGAATTATAAAGGCTATAAGTATTAAAAGAACAAGGTATTTCTTCACTTTTATTTATGATTTTTCAAGAAAGATTTGGATTTGGATTCTTAAAGCCAAGAATGAGTGCTTTTGGAAGTTTAAGGAATTTAAAATATTTATTGAAAAATAAAGTGAGTACAAGATCAAGATGTTGTATACAGAAAATAGAAGTGAATATATGTTTAAGCAATTTAATATTTATTTGAAGAATAAAAGAATTGTTAGATAAATGAAAATTTCATATATTCCACAAAAAAATGGTGTTGTTGAAAGGACAAATAGAACCATTGTAGAGATGGCAAGGAACATGCTTCATACTCAAAACCTTAGTTATAAGTTTTGGGCGGAAGTTGTGATAAATGCAATATATATAAGAAATAAATGTCTAATAAGTGCTCTTGTATCAATGACATCACAAGAAGCTTAGAATAGAAGACAATCTTGCATTTCATATATGAGGACCTTTGAATGTATTGCATATACAAAGATACCAAATTGTATGAGGTTCAAACTTAATGCAAAAGGTATAAAGTGTGTATTTTTGGAATATTATAAAGATACCAAAATATATAGGTTAATATGTTTGGACACCAAAAAGATCATCAAAAGTTGTGATGTTGAATTTTTAGAGTATAAGAGTACTTGTGAATACTTGAAGATGTATGCAAGTAGAAGTAATGATATATTTATGGACACATCTTCAAATTTAGCAAAAAAGATGATAAAGATAATAAAAAAAATGAAGACAATGAAGACGGTGGTAGTGTGAATGAAAATAAAAAGCCAAAAAAGATTGAAAAGATGAAGGCTTCTACAATTGCTAAAACTAGCAATGAAGGAAATAAAGATGTTGAAGATGATGATGATGATGATAATGAAGAGTACCAATCTTTGAATGAGAAAAGAAAAGATTTAATGGAGAAGAAGATTGAAAGAGAGCATGGAGTGTAACAAGGTGAATCTTCTTCTTCAAATAAAATGAGATATCTTTTGAAAGAAAGAAGACCACTTGGTGAATAGTAGAAGAATCACATTTTTCCTCAAGTAAGTGAAGAACATGCCAATGTTGCATTTCTTATTAATCCATTAATATTATGTGATGCAATTAAGTCTAGATGATATGAAAAGGGAGAAGGTTATGGAAAAAGAGTATAAATTTCTCATGAACAATGGAACATGAAAATTGATTTAACTTATACTAAATCAAGCTTCAATTGGTTAAAAGTAATGTTTAGAATCAAGAAAGATGCAATGGATAATATTGTGAGATATAAGAAAAGATTGATTGCTAAAAGATACTCACAAGTTACTGATATTGATTTCAATGAGATATTTATTTCTATGGCCAAATTCACAATTATTAGAACCATTGTGGCAATTGGAGCAACAATAGACTTGGAGATGCATCAAATGGATGTGAAGATGGCTTTTTTGAATGGAGAATTAGAAGAAAATATCAATATGGATCAGCCTTAAGGATTTGTTTAGAAAGACAAGTAACACCTTATTTGAGATACAAATGATAGAAGGTCAACAACAAGCTATGTATTCTTTGTTGGAATAGGAATAATTTTATGAAATTATAAGAGACAATAATAATTACAAGGTCTACAATGGAGGTAGAGTATGTAGGAATAAGTCATATTGCAATAGAGGCAATTTGATTTAGACAAGTTTTGAAGGATATTGGACTTATACAAGTAGAAGCAATTATAATCAACTATAATAATCAAAGATGCGTTGCTTTTATAAAAAATCCAAAGTATCATTCAAGAATCATGCACATTAACATTCAATATCATTTTATAAGGGAGAAGATTGAAATATGAATGATTAATATGAAATATTGTGCAACAAAAGACATGCTTGCTGATTTGCTTACAAAAGCATTTTTAAAGAATAGGCATCACATGTTGACAAAGGAATTAGATTTAAAAGCCTTTGACCAATAGCAAAGTGGAAGTGTTAAAGAAATAATAATAAAAATATAATAAATAATTATATAATGGATATTATCTTCAATAAGTTACTAATGATTAAAAGGTTGGCTCTTGGGATGTAGAAATACTATCTTATGGATAAGCCAAAAGGACTATAGCCTTGAGAGTAGATAAGAATATAAAAAATATGCCAAAAAATATCTTAATGGTAGGTGAAATATGAAGGAATGTCTTAATGGTAGGTGTGATAAATATAAAATTGAAAAGATGGAAGTTGTCTATTAAGATAGCAACCACCACCTATAAGCAAAAAAAATTAGAAGTGAGTTTTTTTAATTCCATACTTAATTTTATATACAATCCTTGTTGATATTAAGTGTTAGTACTTTTTAGTTCTTTTTTTTTTTTTAAATATTCATTAGGATTTGACTAAGGTTTGATTTAAGATTTGATTTAGGATTTGATCAAAGTTTGATTTAGATTTTGATTTAAAATTTGATTTAAGATTTAATTAAGGTTTGATTTATAATTATATTAAGATTTGATTAGGATTTGATTAAAATTTGATTAAGATTTTATTAAGATTTATTAAAAGTTTGATAAAAGTTCAATTAGAATTTATTTAGAATTATATTAAACGTATCTTCTACAGCCAGGTACTTCGTGCATTCTTAAACAAGACAACACGTTGTCATGATGTAATGTAATTATTAGGTGAAAGAGTGTAGAAATAGTATATTATAGAAGATCTTAGTTCAAAATATTGTAGCAAATTATCTTAGAAAAATAGATAATAGTAAAAAGAGAGTAAAACTAATGGATGTTAATGGTGCCTTTTTTACAAATGAGCTTCTATTTACTTTGTAGGGCCATAAGTAAAGCAAAACAAAGTAGATTGGGAAATAAAATGATATATGCATATATAAGAGGGAGTTAAAAATAGGTTTCAAAAAAATTTACCACAAAAATCTCAAATTAGATATCAAAGAGGACCAGTTATGAGTCGGGGTCGGAATCTGACCCCGAGGAACAAAACTGCATGCTTATAGTAGGTTGGGGGTTTTTTTTGGAGATTAAAAGGTGGAATTAGAGGATAGACTAGAGGATCTTTCTTTGAGCATTAGTTGGAAGTGATTTGAGTTGGTAATAACTTTGTAATGGCTTTGCAAAATAAAGGTTGATTTTGGTGACTCTAATTTTGTGAAATATATTAGGGTTTATATTTTTGAGCATTCTGTGAGATTGATTATAGATCTATAAGTGATATTTTGTGGGTTGGTGCATAGAATAATGTTTGTAAGGTGCTATAAATTTGAAATTGATCTAATAGTTCAATCAAAGATTATTAAAGTTTATGTAGGTTGAGATCTCAGAAATTAGGAATTGAGGGTCAGTTAGATTTCCTAAGATTTCTAGCAATCTACCAATTGGATTAGAGTGAAATTTATGTATTTGTGTAAAAGATTTAATTTCCTACATGCATATGAAATTTGGAAGCAACTGAATAGTGTAAGAAGGAGATATTGGTACTAGACAATTGGCATTAAGGTAGGAGAAGGAGGCCGGCCGCCACTTAATTGAAATTTTGGGTTGAATTTTTTGCTGGTAAATTTGATCCTTTTTAAATTTTATGTGCTTGTTATTAATTTAGTTTTTAAGGAGTGTGTAAATTTTTAAGTAAAATCAATAGTTTAGTCAATAGTTATTGAGGTTCTAAAATTGCCTTAGGAATTGCTTAGGGCTTGCTTAGGGTTTGGTTAGGATTTAGGATTGGATTTAGTTAGGATTTGATCAAGGTTGATTAGGATTTAATTAGGATTTGTTTTAGGATTTGTTTTAGGATTTGTTAGGATTTGACCAAGATTGAGTAGGATTTAATTAAGATTTATTTTAGGATTTATTAAGGTTTGTTAGGATTTGACCAAGGTTGACTAGGATTTATTTAGGATTTGTTTTAGGATTTGTTAGGATTTGATTAGGATTGACTAGGATTTAGTTAGGATTTTTTTTAGGACTTGTTAGGATTTGACCAGGGTTGACTAGGATTTTAGGATTTGTTAGGATTTGATCAAGATTGATTAGGATTTAATTAAGATTTATTTTAGGATTTGTTAAGATTTGTTAGGATTTGACCAAGGTTGACTAGGATTTATTTAGGATTTGTTTTAAGATTTGTTAGGATTTGACCAAGATTGATTAGAGTTTAGTTAGGATTTTTTTAAGGGTTTGTTAAGATTTAACCAAGATTGACTAGGATTTTAGGATTTGTTAGGATTTGACCAGGGTTGATTAGGATTTAGTTAGGGTTTGTTTTAGGGTTTGTTTGATTTTGACCAAGGTTGACTATGATTTAGTTAAGATTTAATTAAGGATTATTTAGAGATTGATTAGAGTGATTAGGACTAGTTATTGTTGCATATTTTTTTTTATCTTCCACAGCCAGGTGCTCAGAGCATTCTCAAGCAAGACTTCACAACATACGACAACGTAATACAATATAAAAAATGAATCCCACGTGAAGATTTGAGATAGGAGGTATTGGATTTTATTCATTCTAATTTAGATTTAATAGAAAAAGAAGATAAGAAGGTTGAAGTTAGAACTACAATGGGAGCTTTGAGTAATTATTTAAGTAGAACTTTTAATGGATTTTCTATTAGAAAACAAGATATGTATATAAATCCAAATATTCTAAATATCTTTTAAGTATTTATATTATCTATATAACAATAATAATATAATAATAGTAAAGAGGCTTTGGCAACCAAAGCATTACAAGTAGTGATTAACAAAATTGATCAATTTGATAGAAAAAATATTTCAAAATATTTGAGATATTATATGCAAAAAATAGAATTAAATTATATTTTTGAAAAAAAAATGAATATATTATTTAAACTTGCGACTATATTAGAGATAAAAAAATATGTAAAATCAATTATGAAGCATTTTGGGAGTTCATGGAAGATATTTTCACATATACTAAAGAATAAATATTTTTTAGAAGACACTGATTAAGTTACTAAGAAATTATTCTTAAAATGGATTAAGCAGCCTAATAAGAATTTATAAGCTATGGAGCTATTAAAGAAGTTTGAAAGATAGTATTTTCAATTGTCAAAATTAGAAAAATTAACATTGGAGTCAAATAAAATAAAATTATTTTTTTAAGTTGCTAATAGAAAATTATAAGAAAAATTGGAAGTTCTTCTTAAAGACAAAGAGGAAGATGAAGGATTAACAACAAAGTGGAAGGATGTTGAAGATGCTGTGAAATTGCTTACAAAATAAAAAAAGAAAAATGATAGAATTAATATTTAATAAGTAGTATAAGCATTTAAAATTCAAGTATCTACTATACGATCAACTATGCTTATTGTCCAAACTCTAGTGATTACATTAAAAAAAGAAGATATGGAGGTTAAAAAAAGAAGATATGGAGGTTAAAAAAAGAAGATATGGAGGTTAAAAAAATTATATAAAGAATGTGAGATCTTGAAATTAAACTTTTAAGGCTTGAACAAAAGACTTCTACAAATAATTCAAAGGCTACTTCTAAACAAGGATATACATAAAGATATATTTGATGTGATGATGTTTTTCATTCTTGAAAAGATTATGATGAATTCAGTAATATAATTTAATAAACAATTATATTTTGAAAGGATGGAAAAGTGGTGTTGAAGGATACTGGAGATCTTCTTCAAATCAATTTAGATAAAAGAGATATAAAGACATTGATTTAAAATTATTTGATAATATATGGAATTGTGATATAAAAAATTATAAGTTATGGTGTCAGGGTGGATAATGACTTCAATAAAAATATAGAAATAAATAGATTTTAGTCTTTTATTATTTTTATAATATAAAAAGAAAAGATGCTAGGAGAAGTATTATTAAGGACTGTTGTTAGAATTTGTGGTGCTATAGGTTGAAAAAATCTTGTAGATGCTCTTTTAATCCATGCATATATTGCTAAGAGCCAACATGAAGTTTTAATAGAAAAAAAGAGGAAAAGAGATTTTGATGATACAAGACAAGGAAATTCTTCTAAAAGGCAAACTCAAAGAGAGAAGGCTTGTGATATGACTTCACAAGAATTACTTATAGAGGATGCTTCAACAATTTTGAAAGAAAAAAAAAAAGATAAAAAAAGATGATAAATTAATAGCTTATAAATTATTCTGTAATATTGAAGCAACAATAGATTTAAAAGGATATTTGAGGAATGTATACTCAATGCTAAGATTGAGTTCACATATAAATGAAATTTTGAGGATTGCAAAGAAGAAATTTATGATGTTATTATTGACAGTATTAAATAAAAGAGGTAATTAATAGGTGAAATATGATTGAATAATTCTATTGATACAAAAATATATAAGAATGAAGAAGAATTTGATAATTGTTATAAGCAATAAGTGAAAGAAGAAATTATAATCAAAAAATATATTTTGAGGATTAGAGTGAAAAAGAAATAGAAGCTTTAAATCATTATATTTGAAAATATTAGACTAGAGCAACTATAGAAGTATTAGTGAAGGTTGAAGATATAGAAGAACCAATTTTTGCTTTAATTGACTATAGTTCAAACATAAATCTTATGTTCAAAGATCTTTATAAGAAGCAAAGATGGCCAATTGATATACAGCATGAATGAGAAATACGGATAGCTAATAATATATAAGGTGAGTTGTATAGAACTTATTTAAATATCAAAATTCAAATTGGTCATATTGCAAAAAAAAAAATTCTTTGTTCAAGATACATCTTATCTACTTATTTTGGAGCAATTATATATTATGACAATATAGATAGAAATAAAGATACTTAATGATAGTTCAATTTATGTACAAGTATATAACAAAAATGGAAGAAAGACAATATAGTTTGTGAGTGTGCTTTCCAATCATGAGTAGAATTAAGACAAATTGAAAGAAAATCTATTACCAAGGATTGTTGAAGAATTTAAGGATTTTGAGAAAGTACTATTATAAAGTAAGATTATGGAAGTACAAAAGGAAAGGTACTCTTACAAGATATAGGTGCTTTTTATGTAAGTTTTATTGATATTTTTGAAAATGAAAGTATTATATATAAAAAAAATTAAAGATTTAAGGAAAAAAAAAGAAAGAAAAAGACTATGCAATGTTGAGAAAGAATTATATGAATTGGACACATTAGAAGATAATAAAAAGATTTTTGGTATTTATGAAGAAAATAGATTAGAATATTCTTTGGAATTCATTGCATCAATTGAATTAAGAGATGATGATAAAGTTGTGCAAATTCATTCAAAAAAAATTTATTCTATATTTGAATCTTTTTAAGGAGTAAAGGTTATTAAAAAAACAAAATATAAGATAGTGGATAAGAAGATGAAATCCATTGTGGAACCTTTGCCAAAAGATTTTAAAGAACAAATGGAAGAAATATCAAGAAAAAAAAATTTAAAGGATCTAAAGAATATTGGACATTAGTTCACTAAAGAGACTTTTAAAGAATTAGGGATTAGATTTGATGGTTTTTTATTATTAGAAAAATTATATATTTTAAAAAAATGCTCACAAAATAAGATAAATCATTTTCTTTTGAACCTCATCAAATAGGATGTGTAGATCCTAATATTATAATTCCTATGGTTATCTTCATAATATCGCATGTACCTTGGAACTTAAGACCAATTCTAATGCCAAGGGCTCACTTGCCTAAATTAGTGGACTTATTGAAAGAAAAGATACAAATAAAGATTTTAGAGCCTTTTTTTGTTCTATATTCTAGTTGTTGGTTTATGGTGCCTAAGAAAAATGGATCACTACAATTTATCCAAGATATGTAGCTAGTAAATATAATAACTATTAAAAATACAGGTATAAGACCTTTAATAGATGAATTTGTCAAAGCATTTGTAAAAAGAGTAATTTATTCAATAGATGATTTATATTCGGGCTATAATCAATTTCAACTTGCATGTAAAAGTAGAAATATGATAATAATGAAAACATTGCTTAGACTATTTAAAATATATACTCTTCTATAAAATGCTATTAACTCAATTGTACATATAATGAATGGAATGAATAAGGTGTTGAGAGACTTTATTCTTAAAAAAATTATATCTTTTTAAGATGATGTTCTTATAAAGGGATATAAAGAGAAAAAAAAAGATAAAATTTTAAATAAAAGAGGATATTAGAAGTATATTGTTGATTATATACAAGATTATAAAAAGATTTTAATTTGACTTGAAAAAATTTATCTTACACTATCCATAGCAAAATCTATATTTGAGATATAAGAGATTGTGATTGTTAGATATTTATGTAGATTTTATTAAAAAATTTAGATTCAAATAAAGTTGATGAAATTAATAGGATGAAGGAGATATATGGCTCTTTAACAAAAGTACATAGGTTTTTGGATACATGTGTATTTTATTATATATAGATTCTTTATTACGTTTATATAGTAGATCCATTATATGAATTATTACAAAAAAATTATTAATTTAAATGGGAAGAGAAGTATACTAAAGCAATATAAAGGCTAAATGCATTATTATTATTACCTTCGATTTTAAGAAAAGTTGATTATAAGTGCAATAGATAATAATTCTTACTATAGATATTAGTTCTATTGCTATTGGATGGACTGTAGATCAAGACAATTTAAGTGGAAATAGATTTGTAGTTTGATTTAGAGCTAAGGTTTTGAATATTTGGCAACATGCATATTCACAAGTCAAAAAAGAGCTATAGAGAGTTGTTTCGGCAATGAAAGCTAAAAAAGACTATTTGATTGGTGCAATAGTAGTAATTAAAATAGGTTACTTGCCATTGCTTGGAATGATAATTAATTATATGACATTGGATACTATAATGCTAAGATAGATTGTTTATATCAAATTATTAAATCTAAAATTTAGATACATTATTGGAAAAGATAATTTAATAATATACATGCTATCTCAAGTAAGATATGATAATAAAGAGAAGATGATTGAAGATATTGATGATGTTAGAATAAAATTTTATTCAATTTCAAATCTTAATAGAGAAGACAAGTTATTTTTTGAAGAGCTTTATGAAAGAGAATTGTTGGATATTAGTCATTATTTAAATATCTTGACTAAACAAACAAATTGGTTTATAAAAAAATTTAAATTTTTTAAAAAAAATATATGAATTTTTGCTTTAAGAAAGATTCTTATAAAAAAAATAAAAAAAAAAGAATTGGGATACCACAACAAGTGATAGGCAATAAGAAAGACCAATAAAAATTATTAAGAAAATTTCACAATAATCTATAGGTAGGACATAGGATAATTTAGGCTACATTTGCTAAACTTAAAGAGTACTATTGATAGAAAAATATATATCAAGATATAATTTTGTTTATAGAGTCATGTACAACTTATCAAATATATTTTAATATATGATATCGAGATGGTTTACATGCAATATATTTTTTGGCCATTTATTTTAAATGGGTTGTTGATTTAGTTATTATGCCAATTGGATTATGGCAAATGAAATATTTAGACTTAGTTTACAAGGATTTATCAAACCAAATTGAAAAAAAAATATTAAGAACAAAGTCTATTAAAGGAATTTATAAATTTTTGCTTGAAGATGTTATTTGCTACTATGGATGTGTAAAAAAGATTACTGTAGATTGTGGAGAATTAAATACAAGAGAAGCTTGTGATTTCTTTGAAAGATATGGAATTAAATTATCATTGATTAGTACTTACAATCTAGAAGGAAATACAAAAAATGAACATGATCATTTATTGATTATAAAAGCATTAGTTAAAGTTTGTAATGGAAAGATGAAAGAATGGCCTTAATTCTTACCATTTGCATTGTAGATTGATCAAACAACTCATAGTTTAATAACAGGATATATGTCTATTGAGCTCATGATAGATTAAAAATCTATTATGCTGATTGAAGAAAAAATTCTAACTTGGAGTGTATTACTATGAGAAGATAGATTGACAAGAAAAGAACTTTTAGCTATTAGGATTTAGCAACTTGAAGAAAGATCAAAAGATGTGCAAATAGCATTAAAAAAGTTAAAAAGATTTAAAAAAATAAGATTATAAAATAAAGCTTAATTTAATAAATAAAATCAATTAAGGCCTAAAGTAATTGAAGAAGGTGATTAGATTTTGGTCTATGATAGTAGTTTAGATAATCAACATAGTACTTTACAAAAGTTTTTAAAATGACAATTTGGATTGTATATAATAACAATGGTTCATGATAATGTAACCTATTTGTTAAGAGGGTTAGATGGAACAAAGTTAAAAATACCAATTGCTGAAAAATAAGTGAAGATATTTAAACAATGACATTCAGAAGCCAATATAGAAGATCTTGTTGAAGACTTTAACTTTCTAAGATAAGAAGATGGTTTTGATTTGGCTAACAAAAATAATGAAGAAGAAATTGATGAAGACATTGAAGGCATGGTATGAAGCCAACAATAATATATGGTTTATTTGGCACATATTGAAAGATGTGTAAGTTCAAAAGACATAGATGTCAAATTATAATATGACTATAAGATGAAAGAGCAAAATAAAATGCATATTATTTTGCTTAATTGAAGCTTAATTGAAGACTAAATTATAAAATTATTTTAAAAAATATAGGTAAAAATATTTAATATTAATATTATATTTTTATAAAAAAAACTTTTATTTATTTTATAAAATCATAAATAAGACAAAACAAGGTAGATTAATAAAAATACTACTATAGGCATTTTAAGATAAAAATAAAGGATAATTTCCAGCAAAAATTATCTAAAAAAACCTTGGATTGATACTTGAGGAGAGTCAATTATGAACCAAGGTTGGAACTAGATCCTAAGATACAAAACCATATACTTATAGCAAATGGAATCTTCTTTTATTAATTAGAAAGTGGAATTTGAACTATTCTTCAGGAGTATAATGTAGAAATTACAGATGTAATAGAATGTTCAAGAAAGACTCTAGGACCTTTAGACCAGAACTTAAGAAAAAAAATAATGGAGCATATTAGAACCACTTCCATACAGATGGGAATGACTCTAATTTTTTTTTTATACTACATATCTATTATGCAGGGAAGCTCAGCTAACGGTGTGTGCTCCTTTCCAGCTTGGGATAGGATTCATCAGATTGTTCTTAAGCTATATTATTCTTGGCCTTCTTTCTCATCGCATCTGTTATAAGATGTGCACACTTGATTCTGAGAGAGTATATTTCATTGTCGCCATTAGGAGTGTCTTTAGACTTTACAAGGTCCACGAATTAGTGATTGTCTGTGTATATGTATGCGCTGTGAATACTAAAAGGCTTGGACTCAAGGCCATCGTATGCTATTGCCAACTGTAGCTGATAATAGTATCTATCTCTACATGGACATCCAAGATGGTCAGGACCTTCAAGATAGGATTTTGATTCTTTTTCTCCAATATTTAGTAGTTTGGGGCTGACATAACAAGCATCCCAAACCTGATATTCTTTGTCATTTTGAATCTTGAAGCAGTTAGTGAGAAAGTCTGTATACACCTGCCTCAGCTTCACTACAGTAGTTGCAAGCTTGGGATTGCGTATAAGTGCTTGCAATACCTCTATAATATCATCATTGGTAAGATGGAGCTTTGGACCCTCGCATACATGATTAGAAATTAGTCTTTTGATTCTCCACTATGTCAGAATTACATTTGCAATATTCATCATCTGCTCTGGAGGAATAAGGACTGTAATGTTTGGGATGTTATAATTAGCCATTTTTGAGTCTTACTAGGAAGATAATCTTTTCTTTAAAGGGTACAATAAATAATACGTATATAACTGCGACAACCATAAATATTATTATATCTTCTACATCAGTAAAAAAGCAGGCTATTGCACTGACAGTATATATATATTTTTGATTTGCTATTATAGATTGTAAGTGCATGTTGCATGCATCTGCTTACAGATTTCTTAGTGTTGATATCAAAGACAAGCCTTGGATCTGGTCTATAGGATCTATAGTGTACAAGTTTTTGGTCAGGTACTATCATAAGGATGATATATCTTTTATTTTTATTGTTGGAAATATATCCTTTGACTAGAACTTATAAGTATCATATAGTTTCTTCACAAAAACTATGCCTCTATTACTCCTCTCGATGTTAGCACTTAAGAACTGTCCAAAGATATCATTAGATATACGAATTGTTTCAGTACAATCTTTGACCTCATCGGGCTCCTCACGGCCATGAGTCAAGTATTGTTTATATTCGTCTATAGCTAACCTAATGAACACTAGAGCAAGAAGAGGAATCTTGTTAGAGAAGTTGGTGTCCTTTACGTGTGTTGTAAGAGGATCATGAAACGGCTCTACTTTATCGACAAATATTGATACAAATGGTACAATTCTTACCCTGCTCCATACAGCTTTATTAAACGTGCTCATTTGTGGAATCCTGTTGGCAATAAGTACAAACTTTGCTGTCTGAGGTATGATGGTCCTTTCTTCATATAAGCCTCTCGCGTATAGATTATCGTTTCCTGTGAGCTCTTTCATCACACTAAGATTAAGCTTATCGCCTTTGTGTGATTCTTGCACCATGGCAATAAGTCTTCCTTTGCGCATTGTTAATTCAGGAGTGGCTACTAATGACTGTACTCTCTTGCCCATGAGTAATGAAGTTGAAATCTTTACTACATAGTCACCAAATGCCTGTTCAATTAGAGAGACCATAGCTATCTTTCTGTTGTCTCTAGATTCTGACCATATGGAGAATATCTTGTTTGTATTCCTTCCCTCTAGACATGATGAAACGAATCTTATGAAATACTTTTGTATGTCTTTATTAGGAAAAGATTTTATCAATAGATCAAGCACTTCACTAGCAGCTTTTGTATTATTGTTAAGCTGTACAAACGCAATTCTAGTTGATAGAATGGTATAGTCTTCTGGTTCTACTGGTCTGAACTTGTCCTCTATAAAGTCAAATATTCCTCCTTTCATGCCTATTATATCTCTTCTACTATCTAATAATCCTTCAAAGTCCTCTATGTAGAATATTCTTGAGCAAGTATACATTATCTTCTTTCTGTTGTCAAAAGATTGTATAAACTCCATTATTCTTGTAGCAAGCTCAATAGTCTCAATATAGGTGTCACACACGTTTGTTATAAACTTGTATATTCCTATTAGAATCTCTTTCATCAACGATGCTTTAGAGCTCTTTGCAGTCCACTTCTTGGTATTAAAGAAATAAAAGATTTGTCTATCAAAGTTTGAACATACAAACCTTGTAGTATATATCACACAAAATATCTTTGATGCGATGAATTCAGGGTTCTTGGGACATGCATACATTAAATCTCTTACGACTTCTTTCTTTCTGTCGTTGCCACATTGTATATAGTAGATATCTTAACGCCAGGTAGCTGAGAGCTTGGCATATATGTCCTTCTTTTTCCTCTCTTCAGGAACCACTATGTATCCAACGCATCTTTTTGTTACTGTCTCATATTGCTTGTTCTTGTGGCACCTTAGATGAAGATGTTGTATGGTATTGCCATCTAGGTTATCCTTGGAAAAGCAAAACACTGCCTCTCTTGCTGCATGTAGATTGTCGATAGAAAATAGAATGCCATTTGTTGACCTCGTAAGAGTAGTCAGCAATGATATGAGCTTGTAGTCAGTGGGCATAGCTGGAAAGAAATAGACATATATATTCTCCTTAGACGTTCCAAAAACAACGCATGTTGTGTGAACGTCCTCAAGGATATATTTCTCATTATAAGTATCAAAGAACTACAACATAGGTGCTTCAAACTTCTTCTGACCAAGGTTGGAAAAGATGACAAAGATTGAAGCCATTATGACATGTAATATAGCGTAGCATGTAATCCTAACTGAAAGCATATCACTTCCTTGTTTATCATGCAATATCACACTAATATCGTGGCAACAAGTAGTTGATACACAACATTAAAAAATATACAAAAGAAAGAGATTTTATAGTACCATAAAGATTGGACCGTTATATGATATGCTAACAGAGAGAGACAGATGTATAGTACAGAGAATGGATGATGATGATAGAAGATACTTTACATTCTTTGAGAGTTGGGAGTATTTCTTAATATGGTACAAAAGACTGCTCTCTTAAGAAAGAAGATTTTCAGAAGGTCCTCAGAAGTTTAGGCTTGATATAGACTGTCCAACTCATAGATGGAATGTAGAGACAAATGTGTTTGTAGATCATATCTCTTCCGTGCTAGAAAAAGTATTTAGAGAGAAGGTAGATGTTCTTGTATACCAAAGCTTTGACAATAGTAATAGAAAGGTGTCCTTTCATGTTATCGTATCCAATATATATTTTGTATCTTTATAGAAATGCCGGGCTGTTGCTCATGCTATATGTAGCATCACACAGTTTGGAAAATTCATGGATATGGAAGTATACAAGAGTTTGCAATGCTTTAGATTAGAAGGCAATACCAAGCAGAGATCCAACAGGTTCAAGTATCTGATAAACAAGTTTGATATATCAAAGGAGTTTTTAAGTGGTGTAATAACCAACATTGCTAGATGCTCTCATTTTAAGTTATGTGAGGTTCTTAGCACACCTGTCGTACCATATTGCAGATATGAAAGTGGAGTTACATTGTCTCAGAACATTACAGGGTAATAATGTGTGATAAAAAAAGATTTTTTTTTAAGTATCTTTATCTTCATCTTTGATTTTTAGTAGACTCATATCTAGCAAAGGCATGGCTTTATCTACTATCTCAACAATAGCTTTAAAAAGCTTACATTGTAGAGATGCTCTACTTCCTGACTAGAAATATAGAGAGTAAAAAAATAAGGCAGGGTACATGCGACAATGGACTCTCTCCAGAGACTTAGAATTTATTTTATTCTGTTTTGTATCATAAAACGTGGTCCATATCTTTGAGTCTTTATTGCTCATGATGATCTTTGCATATATCTTCATGTTTGTTTTATCTTCTTAGGTATATTCTTTCAACGGGTGTTTGAATATATCACCTATCGTATCTTTTGAGACTTTGATACCAATATCTTTAGGATGTGTCATAACATACTCTTTGGAGCGATCATATATTGTATGTATATTAGAACAGAATACATATTCGTTAGAATCCTTCTTAGCACTGTCGACATCTATGTTGATACATATGCTCTTATTCTGCTTATTAGTTGGACCGGGAAAAGAACTGTCTTGTATGCCAAACGTGTAGAACATGCACCCCTTTGGAGCAAGTATTAAAAGATACTCTACGCCATCTTCAGCTTTATAAGAGATACTGACTCTTTTTTCACTGGAAGTTGATATAGATTTTATTCTAGATCGTGATGATTGAATTGCATCTATAGCAGGTTTGAAGATTATGTTCAGTGGATTCATATCATATAGAACTCTTCATTTTGAAGCCATTGAAAGTGAATATTGTTGATGTGTTTACATGTGGCTTAATGCTATTTATTAGTTAATTATACAGGTTTCTTCTTCTATTAGCATTTTAATTGTGGTACTTGCAAGCTTCTTTTTGATTTTACTAAACATCTACTGGTGGGTTATAATACCTTTACAAAACTTATTGCAAAAATACACTCACTGCTTTCTCGCTTGTAAAAAGTCATAATATAGTGCTACTCTACCTACTTATACTAAACAAATATAAAATCTAGCAAAGACTATCCTGTCTGTTTATCGTACTTCTATGCTGTTGGATATACTAGTGTAATAGTCTATGTGTATTAGAAAAAAAAAAATTTACATTATAAAAATAATACTATTCTATTTGAGTAGCATATACAATGATCGTTGATTACAAGTATTACGTTATTCATTGCTATTGGTATTATTAGTACTTGTATCAACTGATGGGATATAAGACATGCAAAATTCTACCACGAGGTTTTTTCTTCGATATTCTTCTTTGACTATGTGATGATATTCTTTAGCAGAGATATAGAAAGATCTATCAAGTCTTCCTCGATTAAACATGATTTCATTGTTTATATAGATGTTCAGATCTATTATCATACTCAGATCTTTTTGGAAGGAAAAAAGAGGTACTGCTCCTGAATTGCAGCTAGTTAGCCTTCTCATAATCTTTGTTTTTGCGAAAGAGACCCTTTTTGTTTCAGTTACCTTTTTTATAGTGTCAAAATCTATCATACTTGATCCAAGAATAATAATAAGACAGTACTTGTGGCTGTCAGCTGACCCTTCCTTATCAAAAGCAAGATCAACAACCATTGCCTTAGTTTCCTGCTCTCTACTGTTACCTCTTATCTGTGCAATTACATCTGATCTGCCTTCAGGTACATGTTCGACCTTACGATATGAAGACTGATACTTCATAAATAGATCCTTGAGTGCGTCGTAGATACTTATGGTTTTACTTTGCCTCATTGGCTTATAACTACCTGTAGGAATAAATGATAGCATCTTGTTAAGCTATATGTTGCTGCACACACTTCTTGTTATCACAAAGGCACAAGTAGCACATATTATCAATTCTACCTTTCTGTCAAGCAAGAGGTACAAGCATGTCAAGTGTTATGTATAACATGAACTATATCGTGCTTAATGAAGAAACTAAGCACTCTCTTAGAGAGCATATGTTACATAATAAATCACATGTAGGTACTCATGAGGCTCATCTGTCATATAGTCTTCAAAAAGTAGCTCTTACACTATTTGCCAAATGTTCTAAAGGCAATAAAAAGTATTAAGCATCCTTGCAGTCCTACTTTGTCACTACTAATAAGAAACCTCCCTATAGATTATGATCTAATAGATACCTCTTCTGGTAGAGATAGTACATGCAATAAAGATACATTTATATGTGACTCCTATCTAACAAATGTTATGCAGCTTTTACCAGATATTTACACATATGAAGAAGAAAATAATAGTGCCATTGTCAAAGATATATATCCTCTAGCTGGATCTGAAGGACAAAACTCGAACGAAGGATCTAAAGATAGGTTATAATTTCATACAAAAAACTCATATTTTAACTTTAGACCTGATTATATAGCCCTATACTGCTTAAGAAATGATCACAGTGCTCATGCTTCTACGGGCTTGATTAGTTGCCATGTTATACTAGAGTCATTGTATGATGACAAAATAGAGACTTTTAGAAAACCTTAATTCATATCATCTGTTCTTCTATCTTTCAAAAAAGAGCTATGATCAAACCTAAGACCTATTATAGAAGGAATCCTTTCTGATCCTTCTATTAACATCCATTTTCCAATAATGTATTTTGCTAATAATGATCCCAAGAAGGTATTCAAAAAGATCAAGCATAACATCGAGAATTCTATTATTACTATTCAACAAGTAAAACTAACACCTGACAATCTTCTAATCATAAACAATCAAAGAGTAATACATGGGCACTCAGAATTTACTCCAAGATATGATAGTAAGGACCGATGGTTGCAAAGAGTATATATATCTACGAATATATGGAAAGGAAGATTTGAAGTACAAAGTAGACAAAGAGTGATATCTGCTATGAACTAAAATTTGATCATAGTATCGTACAAGAGTAAATATTAGTTATAGGATATTACTAGTATTATTTTTTTGTTGCCTATGTTAGGGATAAAGCAAACTCAATATGGCTTCTTTGAACATTGATTTTAAGATTTTTGGATTTGTAATGACTTTGTGAGAGTTATGCAAAGTTAAGGTTTTATTTGGATTACTTTGGATATTGAAAAATAAAGTGGATTTGTATTTTTGAGCATATTGAGAATTTTGTAGGAGATCTAAGGATTTGTAGATTTGTAGATTTGTGCATATATTTGTGTTAAATATTTGTTATGAATTTGAGCTTAATTTGATAGTTAGATCAAAGATTATTAAAGTTTAAGTTGGCTAGAATCTCAAACATTAGATTTTTAAAGTCAATGTGGCTTTTTGTAATTTTGAATAATCTGCTACTTAGATTAGAATGATTTTTTTAAAGCTAGTAGTTAAAATTAGTTTTTAAGATGTTTATAAAATTTTAGAATATATGAATGGTACAAAAAGAGATATTGATATTGGAAGATCAAGATTAAGATTGGAGAAGGAGGGCGGCTAATATCCAAAAGAATTAGGAGTTTTTTTTTTCAATTAGTAAGTTTGATTCTTTTCAAATTTTGTATGCTTTTTTATAACTAAAAGATTAAAAAATATATAAATTTTGAATAAAAATTAATAATTAATTTGATAATTATTTAGATTTTAAATTTACTATTAAATTTGATTAGGGCTTTATTAGGATTTATTAGGATATTAGGATTTTATTATGATTTCATTAGGATTTTATTAAGGTATTAGAATTTTTTTAGGATTTTATTAGGATATTAGGATTTTATTAGGATTTGACTAGGATTTGACTTAAGATTTGATTCAGGATTTGACTAAGATTTGACTTAGGATTTAATTCTAGATTTGATTAAGGTTTGACTTAGGATTTGATTCTAGATTTAATTAAGGTTTGACTTAGGATTTGACTAGAATTTGATTTATAGTTGTATTAGGATTTGATTAAGATTTTATTAGGATTTGATTTAGATCTTGTTAGGATTTATTTAAGATTTGATTAAAATTCAATTAGAATTTATTTAAAATTATATTAAAATTGTTATATTTTTAATTAATTAAAATATATGAATATACCTTCTATAGCCAAGTGCTTGATGCATTTTCAAATAAGACAACATGTAATATAATACTACATTATCTCACAATTGTAATTGTATAAATAAGCCATTTCAAAAGAGAAAATGATTGAAAAAATCTTTTTTATTTTTTTTCCAATATTTTTTGTGCTTGTACAATAATATTGGAATATGAAATTTTAGAGCCACTCTGAATTCATATCCTATCTGCTTCTTATAGAAAAATAGAATAAATTCTTTTTGAATAATGTAGAGGCATATCCTGTTAGAATTGTGGTTTTAGAATCACATACATTCAATGATTCACAATCTAAAGGTGTCTTATAGAAGTATGGAAAAAATATTTATAAATACCAAGGCGATCATGGTTGTAACCATCATCATCTACAAAGAAAGAATAAGTATCCAGCTATTTATCATAGTGAGAGATGCCAATTAGAGATGCATTCTTACTACTAATATGGTATAATTGGATATCTAGCACATTTATGCCAGATTTTTTAATATTTTGTTAAGATATTTCAGAAAAATAAGAAACTTCAAGCTACAACTTATGAAGTTCATATCATAGATACATCTATGGATCTATTTGGAAATGATGATTTAAAGGCTTATATGATTACAAAAACTTATATTGATAAGTTTCATGATATACTCATAGACTTTGCAATAATATATATCATCTTATGAGATAAGAGATTTTTTGCTACAAATAAATTTTTAACTTTGCAAACTAAAAATTTCATGACCATAGCTAGTTCAAATGCATTTTGATTCTAGGAAGGACCAGTGATGGTAATATTCCATGAGGGCTCTATCATTAAATGCAAATATGAGATATTTTATCGCTTTGTACTTTGGAGTCTAATTAATTATTGAGATATGCATGCCAATGATTTTCATCTCTTGGCCATCATTCTAGATAAGCAAGAAGCTTTGGTTTTTACAAAAAATAATAAAATTATTAAAAAAGCCTTTGCTATAGTAAGTGGCTTATATTGAATTGTGATTTGGCCTCTAGTTATATCTTTTTTTGTATTATCTATTAACAAAAGTTGCATTTTTCTTTGGCATAGACAATTGAAATATTAAAGATCTATGCTATTTAAGAAGATAATTCTATGTTTAATTGAATATAATTTAAGATCTACAAATATAAATTCTATAAAATTATATCAAGCATATATGCAAGAAAAAATAATTGCAAGCCTTCAATTTGAAACTCCCACAATATTGTCATATACTTGCAGCAAGTGCATCAAAATTGAATAGGCCTTAAAGAAAAAGATTAAAGTAGGGCCATTTCAAAAATTGCAATATAAACAAAGTTAATATATGATTAGTTCCAAAATTATAATATAAATAGAATTAAAATAGGACAAGATTTGACTAAAGAATATTTTAAAGAATATTTAGGATATAAATCAAGATATCTTAAGGTATCAATCAAAGAATCATCAAGAAATCTTTAAAAAATCTTTAGAATATAAATCAAGGTATCTTAAGGTATTAATCAAAGAATCATCAAAAAATCTTCAAGGTATAAATTAAAATATAAATTAAGATATTTCAAACTATCAATTAAAGATTTATCAAAGAATCTTCAAGATGTAAATCAAGATATAAATTAGGATATCTCAAGGTATCATAGAAAATCATCAAATAATCTTCAAGATATAAATTAGAATATAAATCAAGATATTTCAACATATCACAAAGAATCACTAAAAAATCTTCAGGGTATAAATTAAAATATAAATTAAGGTATCTCAAGATATTATAGAGAATCATTAAAAAAATCTTTAAGATATAAATCAAGATATAAATGAGGATATTTTAAAGTATTAATAAAAGATTCACTAAAGAATCTTTAGAATATAATCAAGATATAAATCAGAAATATTTTAGTATATCAATCAAAGAATCACCAAAAAATCTTTAAAATATAAATCAAAATATAAATTAAGATATTTTAAAATATCAATTAAAGAATCATTAGAAAATCTTCAGAGTATAAATTAGAATATATCCAAGATATAATCAAAATAATATATGGATATCAACTAAAAAATATTTAAGAAATTTTAGAATATTGATTTGAGATTCTTTAAAGAATTTTTTTGGATATCAATTGGATATTAATTTAAATATTTTACTAATAATATAAGCAAGTATAGGCAAATATCAAGATAATATACCACGTGTATAGGATATCATTGGATATTGATTAGATTGGCCTAAATTTAGGCTTAAAATAGGTCTATATAAACTTATAAAAGTTTAAAAAGTATAAAATATATAAAATTTGGATTTACTTCTAATTTCTTGGTTTTTCATGATTTCTTTAGTTTTTTCTTTCACCTAATAGGCAGCCAAAATCCCAATGATTTCTTAAAGAAGACTCTCTCTTCTTTACAACATACTTGATTCTTCTATTGAAAGATTCTTTAAGGCTATTAGATGTTAATAAAATGGGAGAAATAGGAGGATGTAGTGCTAATTTGGAATTTGGGAGTGCTAAGAAAATGCTAAGAATACTCTCAAAATATATGGAGAAGCAATTATAAGAGTAAGCAAGGATGCAATATATACAAATAAAAGAAAAAATATTTTTAAAGCTCTACAATCTGTTATCAATCAAGCAAGGAGATTCAAAGGTAGAAATATATCTAAATATCTTAAAATCTATGTGGATTAAATAGAAATTTATCAAATTTTTTATAAAAAGATGTGTTTAAATTTTATACTTGTATTTTTGAAGTAAAAAAAAAATCAAGGATTTATAAACTCTTGGGATTAATATAAAGAATTATTAAAGAAAGAGTTTCTTGAAGAGGATTCAAAAAAGATGACCAACAAAACATTCTTGGAATAGATAGAACAATAATTTTTAAAAAAAATGGATTCCAAAGAATTATTTTATTAGGAACATATATTTTGGAAGTTCATAGAACCTTCTAGTACATTCTAGAGGTTTCTTAGTTAGTAAAAGTCAATTTATAAGCTTTCTTAATTGGTGAAAGTAGCTCAAGAAGCTTCATAGTCAATAGAATGAACTTGAAAAGCTTCCAAGTTAGAAGAAAGAGCTCAAAAAGCTTCTTAGTTTGATAGAAGCCACTGAAAAAGCTTCCAAATTAGTAGAAAGAGCTCAAGAAGCTTCCTAAATAAGAATATATATTAGAGCCAAGGTTGAAGAATTCTTCAGTCTCAACAATATATCTCTTAGAATTCTAACTCATTTTTTTGGTGTTGTTTGTATATTCATATAGATAATTCAAGTTTTTGTCGATTCCTTTTAAAAACCTTTTCTAGTTCAAATTTTTTATTTTGTATTCTAATATTCTTGACAATTTGTCAAGATTGCCTTCATCTTTAATTTTAGAGTTGAATCCATCTTGTTAGAAAGTAGATTATCCCTCTTATTGAAAGTATATTAGCACTTTAGAGATTGCAAATTATCCTCTTCTAAACTGATATTGTTTTTGTATAGATTCATTTTTTTTTCCTTTAGAATGGCTAGAGGTCAAAACATTAGTATGTCCAAATCTTCTAAGTCTAAATTAGATGCCATCATAAGCTTTCTTACTATTTTATGTGCTAAGACTATGGAGATTGAAAGAATTATTGTAAAACTTCATAATGATGCAACATCAGGAATACCTGCCACGGACACAAAATATAGACTGGAAGTCTAAACAAGAAGTTCAAGAAGAACTGGCAAGAACTGGATTAATCAGATGAGTATAAAAAAAACACCAGAGAGGTGAGCTAGAGCTCCAAGAGATGTATTGTTGAGACTGAAGAACTCTTCAGCCTCGACTTCAATATATACTCCTACCTAAGAAGCTTCTCAAATAGCTTCCATCAAGTAGGGAGCTTCTCAAGCAACTTCCACCAACTAAAAAGCTTCTCAAGTAGCTTCCACCAACTAGGGAGCTTCTCAAGCAACTTCTACTAACTAGGAAGCTTCTTAAGCGACTTCTACCAACTAGGAAGATGTTAGAAGGCTCTGGAAGGTTTTAGAGAGTTTTAGGAACCTTCTAGAATATTCTAGAAGGTTCTAATAAATATGTCCTTGACATCACCTCTTCTTCTAGCTTCGAGGTCTCCGAGAAGCCATTTGAGATGTATACTCACAAATGTAAAAAATCAAAGATTTGGCGCATAGTCTCTGCAATATACTCCAGTTGTCGTTCACAAGGCAGATGATTCATGGGTCCTTGTAGCCACTGGTAGTGACCAACACCTTCCACTTGAGACCATGCCTGAACTTCTGTATCTTCATTATGGAAGCGACCTGAAAATATCATTTCGTCACTATCTTCATGAATTGGTTCAGCTTTAAAGACAATCACGAGTGACCTGCTACTTGGTATTCTTTGACGTCTTCTTGATTCTTCTACTTCTTCATCTCGAGGTCGATGTCGTGAACTATTTGATTGCGATGGCATCACTAGTGCAATATCGTCATTCCCACTAGCCATATCTAAATACACCTTGAGATTAGATATCTTAACACTACAAAATACAACAAGTTATATTTTGATAAGACCTGGATCTTTTTTCTATTCATTTCTCCAGAGAAGGCTTCATCTTCACACTTCATCAATGATCGATTTTTGGTTTATTAGGATATTGTCAATAGAATTCCTGTACCTTTTGTGGCGCATTGGCAAGATTTTTGGCCGGTTTTCATATTCGTTGATTAATATCATAGCCGCTCCAATGTACCAAGTACTCTAATTTATTCCATCTTTGCCATGAATCTAGTATCTTTTCCACCTTATATTCTTCATGGTTTTCAATTTCTATATTAGGTGGCAGATATTACACTCTTTCAAAAAAAGATAATTCTTGATAAGATTCTAATAGAAAAACATGAAAGACAGGGTGTATCTTCATACCAGTTGGTAACTCTAGGTGGTTTGCCATAGGATTGATCTGCTTCTGGATAATAAATGGTCCCAATCTCCAGTAGTCCAACTTATCACATGGCCGCTTGGTCTTGATATTTTGTCAAAGCAGCCATATTTTATGTCTAATTTTGAAATTAGGTGCGTGATTTCGAAACCTATTCATGGATGCTTCAGAAGATTCTCAAGAATTTGCAATCGAAGTTCTTCAATGTACTGAAGTCTAACAATTGCCCATCCATCCTTTCCGCTTTTGATTGTTATTTGGTCGATGGATTCAATAATAGATCAAGCTTTACGATATCCATACGAAAAGAACGCGTTTTTTTTGAATGATGTAATGGCGTAATATTACATACGCAATTCCTGGCTAATGATAGATATGCGCAAATTCAATCATCTCGTTGATAGTTAATGCCGCATCGTAAATATCACCAAAACTCGATTCACCTGCTCATTTTGATACTACCAAGGATTAATGTCAAGAAAGTTTGACGTTCAATTCTTCAATATCTTAAAAAAAGATATCCAAAACTTTGATACAAATTAGGTTCCTCAATCCGATACGATATCATCTAGTAGACCATGATATTAATACACATTATCAAAGAAAAGCCTTGCTGTATCTTTGCTTGACGATGTCTTCTTACAAGGGATAAAATGTGCCATCTTTGTAAGCCGATCCACCACAACAAAGATGTTGTTGAATGAATTTGATGGCGGCAGGTCGATAATAAAGTCCATGGAAATTAAACACCATGGATGACGCGGAATAGGCAATGGCTGTAAAAGTCCATAAGGGCGATGACGAGGATTCTTGAATCTTGAACAAATGTCACAAGAGAGGACAAAATCTTTCACATCCTTCCACATTTGGAGCCACCAAAAATCTTGGGAAATGACTTCTAAGGTCTTGTTGTATCCAAAATATCCCACAAATTTAGAAAAGCGATGGTCACCGCGGCTGCAATCCCAAGGAAAGTCCTTCTGAGCATAATTTCCTTCAAAAGTGAAGTTAAAAGATCCTCTCGACTAACTCACATTATCATTGATACGCTTGATATCAAGGGCCATTGAATCTTGCACGGTCGCGACATTGATACCGACCGCTTGGAGAAGTTTATCAATTGAAGACAACAAAGAGCAGTAAACGATCCCGACGACGAATGCTTCCCGCCGCTACATCACGATCAAGCATTGCTTCTCCAACCTTTGGCGCAAGATATGATCTTCTTGATAATGCATTGGATAGCCCTTGCTACTTTCCAGACCAATAAGTAATAACGAAGTCAAATCTAGATAGCGACATATTCCATCGAGCTTGACATCAATTTAGAACCCGAGCCGACATGAAGTACTCCAGATTCTTATAATCCGTATATATGGTCACCGGATGTGCAATTCCTTCGAGGAAGTGGCACCACTCTTGGAAAGAATCTATTATAGCAAAGAGTTCCTTTCATGGATCTCGTAGTTGATTTCAACCACAGAAAACTTCCGTAAATAGAATGCAATCGGATGAAGCTTATTGCCAATGTCCATCTATAAAAGTATAGCTCCTAAAACAAAATCTGAAGCATCGGTTTCCAAATAGAAAGCCTCTGTAAAGTTTAGATATACCAAGATTGGAGCCATAATAAATGCCATCTTAAGATTTTGAAATGCTTTTTCCGCTAGAGGTCCCCATTCGAGCTTATCTTTACACGTCAATTGAGTGAATGGGGCAGCAACTTGAGAGTAATTCTTAATGAAGATCCGATAGAAGTTAGCAAAGCCAAGAAAATATTGTACGTCTCTAACCGTCTTTGGGACTTCCCAGGATACAATTGCTTCCACCTTCTTGGGATCCATCTTTAAGCCTTTCATAGTTGCAACGAATCTTAAAAACTCCATCTCAGTTTGGTAAAATAAGTACTTTTTCAACTTGGCATAGAGTCCTCGCTCGTGTAGTTTTTCAAGTACCAAACGAACGTACTTTTTATGCTCTTCTTTATTCTTGGAATATATCAAGATATCATCCGGATAGGTGACAATAAAATCGTCTGGATGCTCTCAAAAAATATCATTCATCATGTGTTGAAAGACTGTTGGAGCATTGATAAGACCAAATGGCATGACATTATACTTAAAATGGCCATACCTTGTACAAAAAGCTGTCTTCCATTCGTCTCCTTCTTTGATTCGTACAAGGTTATAAGTTCCCCTTAGACCAATCTTTATAAAGATCTTTGCATGTCTAGATTATTCTAGAAGATTAGAAATCAAAGGTAATGGATAGCGATTCTTCTTTGTCACCTTGTTGAGACCTCGATAGTCCACGCACATTTGTAGCAAGCCATCCTTCTTCTTCGCAAATAAGATTGGTGCCCCAACTGGCAACTTTGAATGACAAATGAAATTCTTGGCTAGGTTCTCATCAATGTATTTTCACAATTCAGCCAGCTCTGTCTGTGATAGGTTGTAGATTGGACCAAAAGGCGATTGTCCTCCTTCTTGTAATTCTATGGCACAATCGTATGGTCGGTGCTCCGATAGCATGTCAGCATCCTCTTTTGGAACACGTCTTGAAAATCCTTGTATTATTTCAATATACCTATTATTGAAATTTGCTCTCCACTAGTTGGAGTCGCATAAATGATCGATGGTGTACCTTCCTTGCACAATCTTACAAACGTTCTTGCTCCAATAAACAAGGACTTTTTGGTTTGGGGTCTTCTTCGAGGCTTGTCCTTTGGTTGCTCTATGAAAAATGTTATCCTCCGCAGCCTCCAATCTATAGATGGATTATATTTTTTCAACTAAGAAAGACCAAGAATAACAGGGTTTGACGGGGTGCTAATAATGTTGAAAATAATATAACTATTATGGTCTTTAAACGTCACCTCTATAGATTCTGATTCATAGGTGACACTACCAGACAATAAAGGTCATCCATTTATTACTTCTATGTGAACAGGCTTGAATTTTTGTACTAGGGGAATTTTGTGATGCTTAACAAATTCTTTGTCTAAGAAACAAGCAGATGCTCCTGAATCTCATAAGACTAAGGTTTTTAATTTTTAAAGGCCAAAAGACAAAGGAATTATAAAACAATGGATAGATTGGGTAGAAAGAGAGGACCTTGGTATTGATTTGTCTAGCCGCACGGTTCCTATTATGGCCGAGCATTCTCGTTTTCCTAAACAAACGCACCTCTAGTCTTAATGCTGCGTTTATTTTGCTTCTTAGGACAATTTTCAGCTCTATCGCCTTCTCCACCGCAATACAAACACAAACCTTCTTCCATACGCTGCTTCTTTTCTTCTGGAGTAAGAGATTTGACACGTATCGCATCAATTTGCATATCTTCTGCCTCCAATTGTGAATTTAGGCTACTTGCTGATATAATTGCGTCGTGACGACTTGTATATTGTCTAGAGCATTGATCTTGGCAATGCTGAAATAGGCGGTTATCGCACTTCACATCTTGGCTAATGGCTTTGTTGAGCATTCGTGGATCAGGAAGAGATAACAACAAATCCTTCACGTCATCCCTTAGATCCCAATAGAATTGATTCATCAATGCTTCTTTGTCCCAGTTGATGTCGTATGCTAATTGCCTAAATCCGATACATAGAATGATGCAGAGTGAGTCCTTTGTCGTAGCGATCAAATTTTCGTTGTAGCCCATTGAGCCTTGTCATGCTCGCCAAATACTTCTACAAATGTCTTCAAAAAAGTCTCAAAGTTGTTCAAAATTGGTGATCCTTTTTCGAACACAGGAGCAAATCACAAAAGAGCTTGTCCCGTAAACAAAGTTCCAATTAATGCAACGCGTTGTCGTAAAGTAAATACATCCATATATAGAAACCTAACTTAACTATCTTTTCTTCGAAATTTTATTAAGTTCTTTCTTTCTTCTTACCAATCTAAGTTTTTTATATAGTTTAGGAAAAATTTCTCACTTTCTTTCTTTTTCTTTAGTTAAATTTTTACCTTATCTTTAATCTTAACTTTAACTTTGATCTAGCCTTGAAACTTTCTTTTATTTCTTTTATCTTTTTTTCAATCTTAGATTTTAATAGATTCAGGATTATATTTGTAGATATAAGGAGTTTTGACTTTGAGATTGAATTTAGGATTTATCAAGGATAAATAGTAGATTTGGATGTCAATAGTCGGCTACCATTAATAGTGCTGACTTGGAGGATTAGATTTGGGGTTTTTATAATTTTAAACTATTAATTGTTGACTTGGACTTTGAAGACCTTGGCTGCGACTTCTTTGACGAGCTCGGAGGAGAAGAAGACGGGGTTTTTTGGCAAATGCAAAGAGGTATTCAAAGAGAGCGTCTTCTTGGCATGAGTTTAGGTGGTAGAAACGCAGGATTCGGAGCTTAGATGAGAGAGATATGCTTGTTTGAACTTAGACTACTAATATGACACCTACTGTCACTTTTCAGGGTGTATTAGAAGTTTTAAGATACTAGCAAGAAATCAAAGTTGGGTTAGAAACTAGACTTCAAGCTACACATTTTACGTCCAAGAATTGATAGAAATGAGTTCAGATTGAGTGAGATATGGCTAGTTAAACCCAGCAAACTAAACTGGGGTTTTGAAGAAGTTAGATAAATAGAAGGATTTGCTTTAAGCTAGAACTTGAGTTTCAAGAAGAATTTGAAGCTCATTTTTTGTGTACATATTACTTATACTATAAAGAGTCTATGTCTAAAATCTCATATCAATTGAGACTTTGATTAGGGAGTAATGGCAAATTTGTTCTTGGGTGTCTAGGGTTTTGACTTTTAAAAGTATCTGCCAAGGATTTGGTGATATCTAACGATCGGCAATGAATTCATAGCTCAAATTTTATGTGATGAGGATCAAAGGTATGAGTTATGTTTTCCCAAATTTTGAGCTTATTTGAACAGCTAGATCTTCAATTATGAATTTTCAAGTTTCGGGTTGAGATTTGACTTCTAAAAGTATCTGCCAAGGATTTGGTGTTATCTATTGATCGACAATGATTTCATAGCTCAAAAATTATGTGACAATAGTCAAAGATATGAAATATGTTTTCCCAAATTTTGAGCTTATTTGAATGGCTGGATCTTCAATTATGAATTTTCAAGTTTCAGATTGAGATTTGACTTCTAAAAGTATCTGCCAAGGATTTGGTGATATCTAATGATCAACAATGAATTCACGGCTCAAAATTTATGTGACAAAGATCAAAGGTATGAGATATGTTTTCCCAAATTTTGAGCTTATTTGAACAGTTGGATCTTAAATTATGAATTTTCAAGTTTCTGGTTTGGTTTTACTTATATAATTACTTGCTAATATTTTGATGATATTTGGTGATCGGTAATGAATTCACGGTTGAGAATTTTTGTGAAGATGACTAAAGAAGTGAACTCTATGTTTCCAAAATTTGAACTTATATAAACCGCTGGATTTTGATTTATAAATTTCCAAGCTTCTAATTTGTTGATTTATTATACACATGGTTTTGTGACTATAAAAGAAAAGTTTAAAAAAATTTGTGCATATTGGATCCAACTTGATTGTAAAGAGGGACCTTGCGTCTACCTGAAGCGAACTTTCGCCATGACAGCGTGATTCCTCCCTCGGATAACATTCGGGTTGAAGAGCTATTATCAACTTGATTTGATTGACAAAACCTCAAAACTTAGAGCGTGTACCATCAAACTTGTCTGATAGGCTAATTCGAGGCTCTTTTCGTTGTGGAAGCAATGGTTCTTGTTGAACCACAGATAAAGCTGTTTCTTCTGGTGCAAAAGCTTGAGGCTAACGAAGTCCAGATTGTGCTATTCCGAATACTCCATCGTTATGAAGTCTTGCAAAGACTCCTTCAATCACCGTAATTTTGTGTGATAACATGGCAATAGCATTCATAATGGCATCCAACTTGGACTCCAAACTTTCAATTATATTAATGTCTTGACCTCCGGCCATTCTAAGGGAAAGAAAATAATTATTTCTATAAGAAGAAAATATTGGTTTACAAAAGGATACTCCGCAATCTTTAAAATGCCTTAAGACCTTCAAGAAGAGGGATAATCCACTCTCTCTAAGAAAAATAAGACTCCAATATTATAATGGAAAAGATATCAGTTTAGAGGAGGATAATTTACAACGTCTAAAACACTAGTGTACCTTCAAAAAGAGGGGTAATCCACACTCCAATAAGAAGGAACTAGCTCTGATATCTAAGATGAAAGTAGTCTCGACAAACTGTCATGAACATAGAATATACACTGGAAATCTAAATAAGAAGTTCAAGAAGAACTGGCAAGAACTAAATTAATCAGATAAGTACAAAAACAACACCAGAGAGGTAAGCTAGAGCTCCAAGAGATGTGTTGTCGAGACTGAAGAACTCTTCAGCCTCGACTCCAATATATATTCCTATCTAAGAAGCTTCTCAAGTAGCTTCCACCACCAACTAGAGAGCTTCTCAAGCAACTTCTACTAATTAGGAAACTTTTTAAGCGACTTATATCAACTAGGAAGATGTTAGAAGGCTCTAGAAGGTTCTAGAGAGTTCTAAGAACCTTCTAGAATGTTCTAGAAGGTTCTGATAAGTATGTCCTTGATAATACCACTACAATCTAGATTGCATCCACCTTCAATTTCTATGCTTGAGGATGCAGTACTATCTATACTGCGCCAAAGAAATCCACCTATTCAATAATATGAAAAGCCTTGACATAGTCTTCCACAGAAATATAATGATATACATTTAAAATTTTGAGGATTTGACAATTAAATTTGATTGATAATGGTTTTATAATCTGATACTTATCCGACAAAAGAATCAAGGATTGGATTGATTGGTATTTTATTTATAGAACAAGCATTATTATAATTTGTGTCTTTGTTTAAAAAGAGATCACCAATTTTAAACAACTTTGAAGTTTTTATAGAAGCATTTGCGAAAGCATTTGGAAAATATAATAAGGCTCATTGGGCAACAGCTAAGATTTGAGATTTGTGACAAAAGGTGTGTTTTGCATCAATCTATATATCTAAATTTAAGCAATTAGTGTACAACATCAATTAGAATGAAAAAGCCTTGATGAATTAATTCTACTAGGAATTAAAAGACAATGTAAAAGTTTTGTTATTATTGCTTTTAGATCTATAATCGCTCAATGAAGCATAATCCATTTATAGATTGGAGGTCATAAAAAATAACATTTCTAATAAAAATCTCTATAAAAAAAATTTATAAAAATTCATAAGTTAATAAGCCTTTATTTGTTATTTATGCAATTCCAACTAAAAAAGATATGACTTCATTGATAAGTATTCCAGAGCAGTATAGTAAATTTCAAGATGTTTTCTAGAAGAAGATTGTTAATATATTATCAGAGCACCGACCGTACAAATGTACCATAGATCTTCAAGAAGGAATACAACCATCTTTTGGCCTAATTTATAACCTTTTTCAAAATAAATTTTCAGCATTGAAGGATTATATTAATAAAAATCTTGCATAAAATTTTATCAAGCATTTAAGATTTCCAACAAATACACCTATATTCTTTGTGAAGAAAAAAGATGGTTCCTTACATATGTGCATTGATTATTAGAAATTGAATAAGATAAGAGTGAAGAATTATTATCTACTACCATTAATTTCAAGACTTTTAGAACAACTTGGCTAAGCCAAGATCTATACTAAGATAGATCTTTGTGGAGCATATAACTTAGTATGGATCAAAGAGTGTAACAAATAGAAGACTTCATTTTGGACAATGTATGGTCATTTTGAATATAATGTCTTGTCCTTTGGATTAACAAATGTATCCACTATCTTTCAACATTTAATGAATGATATCTTTTGATAGCATCTAGACAAGTTTGTAACAATATATTTTGATGATATCTATTTGAAAAATCTAGAGGAACATGAGGAGTATATAAAATTGATATTACAAAAGTATAAGATGCAAGTTTATATGCCAAGCCAAAGAAATGTATATTTTATCAATCAAAGATTGAATTTTTGGAATACATCATATTTATTGAGGATTTAATGATAGATCCTAAGAAGATGGAGGTAATTATGTAGTGGGCCATTTTCAAAGACTGTAAAAGATGTACAATGCTTTCTTAGATTTGTTAACTTCTATCGGATCTTTATCAAAAATTATTCTCAAGTTGCCGCCCTTCTTATTCAATTGATATACAAAGACAAGTTGGAATGGAAGCCTCAAGTAAAGAAGGCATTTCAAGACCTCAAGATAACATTCACTACTATACAACTTCTTCCTATTAAGATTCTTTTTAAGAATGGCATCATTTTTTTGAAGGAACAATACATCTTGTGGCTGTATATACAAATCATAAGAATTTAGAATATTTTATATCAGCTTGGATTCTTAATCATTGTCAAGCTCGATGGAATATGTCATTATCTTGATTTAACTTTGTTATTACTTATTAATTTTTAGAAGCAACTAGGATTGTCTAATGCTTTATTAAAGAAATCATATCTTGTATCAAAGATAGAAGAGGCAGCATTTGATCAACAATATACAACTTTATTGAAGTCAAAGCAATTTTATCTTTGCACCACTATTACATCAGCATCTATTGATTTTAGTTTCCTCAATAAGGTGCTTGTTGCAATCACTAATGATGCCTTGGCCTTTAATATCAAGTGTAGCCTTAATAAAAATATTGATAAATTTAAGCTTGAAAAAGACCTTTTATACTTTGAAGAATGTTTATATATCCTAAAAGGACCAGTATGACTATATGTTCTTCAATCTCGCCATGACTTCTCAACCGCAAATCATTTTGAATTTAACAAGACTTTGTAACTTATTTCTCAAGATTTTTGGTGGCATCAAATGTGAAAGGCAGTGAAGGACTTTGTACTCTCTTGTAACATTTGTTTAAGGTCCAAAAATCCTTGACATTGTCCTTATGGATTCTTATAGCTTTTGCCTATTTCAAAACGGTCATAGTCTTCTATCTCAATGGATTTCATTATACATCTATCACCATCCAATTCATTAAACAATATCCTTATGATAGTTGATTAACTTACAAACATGACTCATTTTATTCCTTATAAAAAAACTACTTCTAGTGAAGAAACAACAAGGCTCTTTTTTAACAATATATATTAATATCATGGCCTATCAAATGATATTATATTTGATTAAGGATCCCAATTCATATCTAAATTTTAGAGATATCTTTTTGAAATATTGAAAGTGGACATTAAATTTTCTTTGGCTTTTTATTTTTAGACTAATAACCAAACAAAATAAATTAATTAAATTTTGGAGCAATATTTATGATATAATATCAACTATCAATAAGGCAATTGGATCTTATATCTATCATTAGTAGAGTTTGCATATAATAATACTATTCATGCCTCAACTTAGCAAATACCATTTTATTCTAACTATGAATATTATCTAAAGCTTGATCTATGAAATACGCCAAAAAACAACAATCTAGCAGTGAAAGGATTTACAAAGCATCTATTACAACATCAAATAACTTTAAAGCTTCAATTGAAAATAGTTTAAGATACTTATAAAGTATCTATAAATAAATTTAGGAATCAACCATTTACTTTTCATATAAGAGATAAAATATGGGATCTTTGACAAAATATCAAGACCAAGTGGCCATACAATAAGTTGGACTATCGGAGGTTAGGACCATTTTTCATCCAGAGCCAATTAATCTAGTGGCATATTGCTTAGAACTACCATCTTTTATAAAGATTCATCCAATTTTCCATGTCTTTCTTTTAGAATCTTATAAAAAATCACATATTTTTTAAAAAATACAACAATTACCATCTAATATTCAAATCAAAGATTGTAAAGAATACGAGGTTGAAAAGGTGTTTGATTCATGGTGAAGGTGGAGCAAATTGGAATATCTTATTCATTAGCACGACTATGATATTAATAAGCACATATAAGAATTGGCCAAAAATCTTGCCAATATGCTATCATGTAATAACATAGCCATTAGGAGAAAGAGGGAAGGAATGATTAAAATATATAAGAGCTCAAATAGAAATATTTTAGCAAATTATCTTAAAATTAAAGATAATAGATAAAAAAGTTAAAAAAAGTTATAAGGGCTATTATTGCCTTTATAGAACATGCTTCTACTTACTTTGTATGGCCATAAATAAGACAAAAAAAAGTATATTAAAAAAATAAATAATATAGATATCTTTAAAGAGGAGTTAAGAATAGATTTTTAAAAAATTTATCATAAAAATCTCAGAGTTGATACCCGGAGAGGACTGGTTGTGATCCTAGGTCAAAATCAGACCATGAGGTACAAAACTATATGCCTATGATGCATTGGGGGATCTTTTGCAAATTAAAGAATTGGATTAGTAAGCAAACTTAAGAAGGTATATTTTAGTATTAATTTTGAGTGATTTGGAAAAAAATTGGCTTTGTAAAAGCTTTGCAAAATCAAGGTTGTATTGAGTGACTTTGAATTTTGTGAAGTAAAGAGGGATTTATAAATTTGAGCATTCCATGAGTTTGATCATAAATCTATAGGTAAAAATTTGAAGATTTATAATTGTATTTGTGATTGACATATATTATTAGTTTAAATTTGATTGAATGGTTTAATTGAGAATTATTGAAGTTCAAATAAGTTGAGGTCTCAGAAGTTGGGATTTGTGGATCAGTGAGGATTTCTTAGATATTTAATAATTTGTCAATTGGATTAAGGTGACAATTTTTTCTATGGATAGTATATAAGATTTTCTATCTATTTATAAATTTTAAAAGTGATTAAATAGTACAAAGAGAAGATATTTGTGCTAGAAGTTTGATATTAGGATTGGAGAAGGAGGGTGGCCTACACCCAAGTAGAAATTTGAGCATAACTTCTATTTGATTAGTTGGATCACCTTCAAACTTTTTGTGTATATTTTCAGCTTAATTATTAAAAGGTGTACAAAATTTGAACTAAGATCAACAATTAGATCATTAGCCATTATAATTTTAATCTACTATAGAATTTTATTGGCATTTATTAAGATTTGGTTAAGATTTGTTAGGATTATTAGGAATTGTTAGAATTTAATTAAGATTTGTTAGGATTTTATTAGAATTTTATTAGGATTTGATTAGGATTTGATTAGGATTTGGTTAAGATTTGGTTAAGATTTGATCAAGATTTGATTAAAATTTGTTTAAGATTTGACCAAGATTTTATTAAAATTTGATTATGATTTATTTAGAATTTGATCAAAATTTGATTAAGATTTGTTTAGGATTTGTTTAGGATTATTATAACTTAATTAAGATTTGATTAAGATTTGATTAGGATTTATTTAGGATTTGACCAAGATTTTATTAGGATTTGATTAGAATTTGATCAAGATTTGATTAGGATTTATTTAGGATTTGATGAGGATTTGATTAGAATTTAATTAGAATTTGATTAAGATTTGGTTAGGATTTGTTTAAGATTTGACCAAGGTTTGATTAGGATTTGGTTAGGATTTGGTCAAGATTTTATTAGAATTTGTTTAGGATTTGACTAGGATTGTTAGGATTTGACCAAGATTTGACTAAGATTTGTTTTGGATTTGACTAGGATTTGTTTAGAATTTTAGTAGAATTTATTTAGGATTTGATTAGAATTTGTTTAAAATTTGACTAGGATTTATTTAGGATTTGATTAAAATTGTTAGAACTTGACTAGAATTTGATTAGGATTTGATTAGAATTTGTTAAGGATTTGGTTAGGATTTGATTAGAATTTGTTTAGGATTTGGTTAAGATTTAATTAGAATTTATTTAGGATTTGATTAGGATTTATTTAGGGATTTATTTAAGATTTATTTAGAATTTTGTTATGATTTGAAGAGAATTTATTTAGGATTTGACTAAGATTTGATTAAGATTTAATTAAAATTTGATTAGGATTTGTTTAAAATTTGATTAAAATTGTTAAAAATTGATTAAGATTTGAGTAGAATTTATTTAAGATTTGATTAGGATTTAATTAGGATTTGTTTAGGATTTGACTAAGATTGTTAAAATTTGATCAAGATTTTATTAGGATTTGTTTAGGATTTGACTAGGTTTGTTAGGATTCAACTAAGGTTTGACCAGGATTTGATTAGGGTTTGTTTAAGATTTGATCAGGATTTATTTAGGATTTGAATAGGATTGTTAAGATTCAACTAGGATTTGAGTAGGGTTTATTTAGGATTTGACAAGGATTTGACTAGAGTTCTTTAAGATTTTTGGTATATTCTTATATAATTAATTAAAAAATCTAATTAAACTTTTTAATAATTGAAGCATATTTATTAGTCTTAATTGCAAGTTTATATAATTTTATTAGAGGTATTAGAACTTGTTATTATTTTTTTTTTTTATTTTCTACAACCAAATATCCAATGCATTCTCAAATAAGACTTTATGACATATGACAATGCCTAAAAAGATATAAAAATTTCATTGACTTTATTTCTACAAATCTAGACATAGTTGATAATAACTTCTTGATGAAGATTAGATTTGAAGAATATTTATAAGAGGGAGAGAGTCAAACCAAAATCTTCATCAATATGCAGTCATTTATTCCAAGATAGAATAGAATTGTAGAAGCTAGTCACTCACCATATCAAACCTTCAAGCATTCAGAAAACAAGATTCAAAAGATTCATTTGTTATGCAAGCTTTGAATGAACGAATGCAATTTTCATGGCTTTAATTAAGCAAAGTGAAGACAATACATTTCAATGCCAAATATGACCACGATTGGAACTATTAAGAGCAATATCCAACTATGTAAGTCTTAATTCCAATACTCAAGCTTTAATAATATTGTTTAAGCTTGAAAAGATGAATCTTTGTAAGTCTAAAATCTTATTTGGATGATGTTTTAAAGACTGCAATGAAGATCAGATCCTTAGATGGGATGTTTCAACAATGAAGGTACTAGCTCAAGGCTATACAAAATTTCTTTAAGGACTAGTAGAACCTATTGTCTAAGAATAAAGAATAAAATACATAGCTTCATTGATACAGCATATTCTTGATTTTTTATGTATATAAGAAGATTTTCAAAGATATGAGCTCTTTTTAAAATTTGTCACTAGAGAAGGGGGTGACGTTAAAGACATACACTTTAAAAATTCACAAAACCTTCTAAAATATTTTAGAGATTTTTTAATTAATAAAAGTTGATTGAAAAGCTTTTTAATTGATAAAAGTAGCTCAAAAAGCTTTATAATTAGTGGAAGGAGCTTAAGAAACTTCCAAGTTAGTAAAAAGAGCTTGAGAAGCTACCTAATATGATGGAAGCCTCTCAAAAAGCTTCCAAGTTGATAGAAAGAGCTCGAGAAGCTTCTTACTTTGATAGAAGTCACTCAAAAAGCTTCTAAGTTGGTAGAAAGACCTCGAGAAGCTTCCTACTTTAATAGAAGTCACTTAAGAAGCTTCCTAGACAAGAATATATATTAGAATTGAGACTAAAGAATTCTTCAGTCTTGACAATGCATCTCTTGGAGTTCTAACTCACCTTTCTTGGTGTTGTTCATATACTCATCTAGATATTTCAGGTTCTTGTTGATTTCTTCTCGTATCTTTGATATACTTGGAAAATTTGAAAAGAAATATTTTCAACTTCTAATAGCAAATAGACACTTGTTAGATGATAAGAAGGTGGAGTTTTTTTTATAAGCAGTTGATAGAGACTTACAGGATAAATTGTTCCTACTTTTGATTAACAAAGATTAAAAAAAAGAGACCTTATTAATGATTAGAGACAAATTAGGGATGTTGTGGCAACAATCATGGAGCAGAGGAGAATAAAGGCTAAAAGAGGTGTAATTGTAGAATCAAAAATAACTCCTATTCCAATCCTAGTAGCTCCAATGATTCCTATTGATCTAATATTAGCTCCAAAAAAAGATATTATTAATGATACTCTTGAAGAACTTATCAAGGATATGAGAAAATTAAGGATCAAATTCAATGAATTGGAGAAAAAAATAAATAAATAAATAAATAAATAAAAACTTCTAAATTTCTAATAAAAATAATAAAATAGATGAAAAGATGTATATATTGTGACAAGAAAGATCATAATAGGAGAAATTACTCACCCTATAAAGGTGATCTAAAGAAAAGAGTGATCTTCTTTAAAAAAGGCAAAGTAAGACTCATTGCAATTGGAAAGCCTATTGAATTAATTTTTGGCAAAGGTGAAATGAAAAAACTTATGCAAAGCTACATTAGAAGTTCTAGTAGTATATCTATAGTTAAAAAACCAAGTACATACCCTGTTATTCTAGAGATGGAAAATGTAGAGGTTTCTATAATTTCTAGCAAGGAGGTTATGTTTAGAGATGCATATATTATTAGGAAGAAAACTAGATAGAGTGATCCTTTTTGATGCAATAAGTATCAAAGCTTATTTAGAAGTTAATGAAGAAAAAGATGAAATCTAAGATGTTATAATTGAGGTTAAAAGAGATAGGATTGCAAAAGAAAAGAGAACGAAGGAATCTAATAGCAAGAGGCAGAGCCAAAGGTTGACAGATAAGAATCAAGAAAAGTAGACTACCACTCTAATAGAATCAAGGCCCTGTATATTCTATCCAAGTGAAAATACCTTATTATTTAGAAAAAAATGGAAAAATAGAAATAAAAAAGATAATTCTAGAAAAAATAAGACAAAGAACCTAGCTTTTAAATTAAAGTTTGATATTGAATCCTTTGTTAATATGAAATATATTCTTGAAGAGAAGATTTTAGATATAAAAATTAAATTTTTTTAAAAAAAGATTCTTAATATAGCCAAGAAAAAATTTTATGAGCTTGTTATTGATGTCATTAAGAAGAAGAGACAAATGACATCTGAAGTAATGATGATGAAGGCTTTGGGAGATACAAAAAAAATAGAAGAGAAAAAAAATATAAATATTTGTCTTATTTGGTGATAGCAAAGAAAGGGGTGCATAAGATCAAGAGTATGAAATTTCTTCTATTAGTGATGTGGATGTATTTAAAAATGAGAAGGAGCTTAGTAGGAAAAAAAGATTCAAGAAACCTAATGCTTTTGGTACTTCTATTATAAAGATGCATATGAAAAAAATTAAAGTAATTAGATATGGAATAGAGAAGGCTAAAAATTTAAAAAAAGTAAATAAGTGAGGACCTCAATTTATAATTATAAAAAGATAGGAGTTGAAAAAAAAGCCTACATTTTTTCATATATATTAGACTAGGGCTACTACAGAAGCCAAGGTGAGGCTAGATGACAATAAAAAAAACTATCTAGCATTAATTGATCATAGATATGAAATCAATATAATATTTAAGAATATTTATAAAAGAAAAATATGGCCTATTAATACCAACCATGGATGGATAATAAAGGCTACAAATAATGAGCGAGATGAATTATATGAAGGATGTTCAACAATTAGAATAAGAATTGGAGATATGGAGGTGAAGCAAAATTTCTTTGTATAAGATTTTATTGCCTATTCTATAATTCTAAGACAATTACATATTAATCTACAAGAACAGAGACTAAAGTATTGAATGATGGCTCATATTATGCATGGATTAGGAATTATGATGGAAAGAAATTAATGTAGTTTCTAACTATAATGAGTAACAATGAGAGAAACAAAGAACAATTAGAAGAGACTTCTTTGAAATTTGGTGATGATTTTTTGAACTTTTGAAGAATATCCTTTAGGATGGAGAATCAAAAGATATAGATAAGTCTTCTAATTTTATATTTTTTAATATAGATAGATTTTAAAATAGATTTTTGGATTATATAAATTTTAAAATTTTGAAGTTTTCAAGAGTTGAAGATTTGGATTGTAAATATTAAAGGTGTATAAAGAAAAATCAAAAAAAAAATTTAAAATAGATTTGATTTTAAGTGATGAATTTATTTTTAGAATAATTAATAAAGAAGATTTAGAAAAAGATTTGAATAGTATTTTAAAGAGCTTAAAAGGCTTGATGTCTAGAAAAGGTTTGAATAAATGTGAAAGAATAATTATGGATTTACATTCAAAGAAATTGTATGAGGCAATTAGAGAATCTGCTTTCAAGCTGAAGATAGTTAAAGATTGTATAATTGAACAAGAAGCAAGGATTAATATTAAGTATAAGACTATGGCTAAAAAGATAAAATCAATTGCTACTCAATTACTTCTTGATACTTTAAAACATATTAAAAAAGCATTAGAGGAACCAAATCTTAGGAAATTGAGGAGGATTAATCACATGTTTGCTCATAAATCATTAAATAAGTTGAAGATTGGAGGAAGTGAATTCATGATTGAAGAAGAGAACATAAAGTTTTTGGAAATAATATCTAGACATGATAAGACTTTTGTTCTTATATTAGAAGAAATTAGTTGTATTGATCCAAATATGGTTGTACCTATGGTTACTTTTACAATTCCTCATGTACCATGGAATTTGAAGCCGTTTCTTGTGCCAAGAGCTTTATTTCTAAAATATATAGATTTATTGAAATAAAAGATAAAAATAGAAATTCTTGAATCCTCTATTATATCTTATTTTAACTATTGGTTTATTATATCTTAAAAATTTGGAATATTAAGGTTTATTCAAGATATGCAACCAGCTAACAAAGTTATTATTGAGAACATGGATATTAGGCTAGCTGTAGATGAAATAACTTAGTCATTTGTAGGCCACTCTATCTATTCTATTGGAGATTTGTATTTAGGATATGACTAGTTTCAACTAGCTAAAGAAAGTAGAGGCATTACAACAATAAAGACTCTATTAGAATTGGTGCACATGTGTACTTTATCACAAGATGCTACTAACTCTGTTGCAGACATGTAAAGAGCTATGAATTAAATTTTGAAGGATTATATTTTAAATAAGTCTTCTTTTTTTTTTTTGAATGATATTTTGATTAAAAATTATAAGATTGAAGACACAGATATAAAATTAGATGAAAATAGATGTAAGATATTTTTAAAGAAATACATTGATGATGTTGACCACATATTAATTAGACTTAAAGAAGTAGATCTAACTCTATCTTTTGAGAAATCAAGTTTTGGAATTGGTGAGATAGTTGTGATTGGGCATCTACATGGTTCTTATTGGAGAAAATCTAATCCAGAGAAAGTTGATGCAATTTCAAGTATGAAGCCATATAAGAATATAATTGAGATAAGAAGATTTTTAGAAGCTTGTAGTTTTTATTATATTTGAATACCTCATTTTAAACATATAGCAAAACCTTTGTACAAGTTATTGAGAAAGGATAAAGGATTTTTTTAGAGACAAGAGTAAAATAAAGTCATAAAAGGATTGAAGGTGGTTTTAAAATTACCACCAATAATAAGGCAGATAGATTATTAGTATAGAAGATTAGTAATTATAATAGTAGATATAAGCCCGATAACCATTGAATGGATTATTAGACAAGATGACAATAGGTATAATAGATTTGCTATCAAGTTTGGAGCCAAAGTTCTTATTGAGAGACAAAGAACTTATCCTCATATTAAAAGAGAATTCTAGAGTGTTTTAATTATCCTAATGACAAAAAAAAATTATTTGATTAGAACAAATATAGTTTTAAAGACAAATTATTTATCTTTACTAGGTATGATTTCAAATTGTTTAACTCTTAATATTGCTATGCTGAGATAGATAGGATATATCAAATCTATGAATTTTTTTTAGTACATGTTTCTAAAAAGAAGAACTGTATTATAGATATATTATTTTAAGTAAGATATTTCTATGAAAAAGAAATATTTATTTATAATAAAGATAAAAAGATTGAAATGGATTATATATGTATAATAGAAATAAAAGATCTTACTTAAAAAATCTTATCTTTTAATATGAATTTATATGAAAATAAATTATAAAATATTGATTTATATTTGAGTACTTTAGAGAAAAAAAAAGGTTAGACTAAAAAATATTTCAAAGACATCAGTCATTAAGCTTATGGATATATTTTGAGGGAAGAGTTCTTGTAGAAGAGGTCCAAAAGAATAGATGGAATTCCTTTGAGGGTTATTAATGATGTTGGGACCAAACATCAAGTTTTAAAGAAATTTCATTATACATAGGAGAGTATGGGCTACCTTCACCAAGATTAAAGAAAGATATTGGTAAAAAGATACATACAAAGATGTAGAGGAATTTATAAATTCTTATTTAGAATGTCAATTTCAGTCAAAGATTAGACACAGAGATGGTTTGTGCCCTACTTATCCGTCTAATATATACTTTGAATGGATGTTAGACTTGATTGTTATGCCAATTAGGATATGAAATATGGGATATGAAGTATTTGATTTTAGCACGTGAAGAGTTATTAAATTATATAGAGGGTAGGACTTTAAAGAATAATTCTATAAAATTAATCTACAAGTTTATTTTAGAAGACATAGTATGTTGTTATAGGAACATTGGAAGAATGAAGGCAAGCAAAGATGAGCTAGATGAAACCCAAACTCATGAGTTTTTTAAAAGATATGGAATCCAATTGAAGTTAATTATAGCCTATAATTCAAAGGCTAATGGAAAGATTGAAAGAAGACATCCTCCAATTATTTAGGCTTTAGTCAAGACATGCAAAGATAAAGCTAAATTTTGGCCTAAATTGCTACTATTTGTCTTATAGGCAGAGAAAACCAAACATAGTTCTATTACAAGCTATATGCCAATAGAATTAATGATGGAGCAAAAACATATGATATCAATTGAGGAGAGTGTGCTTAGTTGGATGTTTTTGGCTTGGGAAGATAATATTGATGAGGAAAGGTTATTAGAGCTTCAAATCAAGCAATTGAAAAGACTATCTAAAGATCACTAGAAGACTATTAAAAAATTGAAAGTTGCAAGGTTATAGAATAAGAATAGGTTTTTTTAGAATACATAAGTTAAGACCAAATTCTATTCAAATTGATAATTAGATACTTAAATTTAATAACATATTAGATTATCAGTATAGTGCCTTAAGAAAGTTTTCCAAAAGATGGTTTGGACCATATGTGATAACTGAGATATTTGATAAATCATGCAACCTATTCTTTGAGAGAATTAAATAGAATACCATTAAGGTCTAGAATTGCTAATAAATAGATTAAATTATTTTTAAAAAAATAGACAAATCTATGCTAAATATATCCAAGGTTTAAAAGCTCAAAAATTATATTAGGAGCTATTAACAAAAGAGGATTTGGAAGAAGAAGAATAAAAAACAAATAAGCATAAAGAGGATTAGGATGGTGCATCTTAAAGGATGCGCAGGTTTTGGAAGGGTGGATGTTGTGATGCACGTGCGACAAGGGCATCAAAACTAAATAGGCTTTAAAGAAAAAGGTTAAAATAGAGCCAATTCAAAAATTATAATATAAATAGGATTAATACAAAGTTAATTCCAAAATTATAATATAAATAGGATTAATATAATGTTAGTTCCAAAAGTGTAGTGTGAATAGGATTAAAATAGGACAAGATCTGACTAAAAAATATCCTAAAGAATCTTTGGGATATAAATCAAAATATCTTAAAATATCAAATAGAAAATCTTTAAAAAATCTTTAAGATATCAATTCATGAATCACTAAAAAAAATCTTTAGAGTGTAAATCAAGATATAAATTAAGATATTTTATGGTATCAATCAAAGATTCACCAAAGAATCTTCAAGGTATAAATTAAAATATAAATCAAGATATTTTAGAATATCACAAAGAATTATTAAAGAATCTTTGAGATTTAAATCAAGATATAAATCAAAATATCTCAAGATATCATAAAAAATCACTAAAGAATCTTTAGGATATAAATCATGATACCTTAAGATATCACAAAGAATCACCAAAGAATCTTTAAGATATAAATCAGGATATAAATTAGGATATAAATCAAGATATTTCAAGATATCAATTAAAAATTCATCAAAAAATCTTCAAAGTATAATCAGAATATAAATCAAAGTATTTTAGAATATTAATCAAAGAATCACTAAAGAATCTTTAAGATATAAATCAGAGTATAAATCAAGATATTTTAAGGTATCAATTAAAAAATCACCAAAAAATCTTCAAGGTATAAGTTAAGATATATTCAGGGTATGAATCAAAATAATATAAGAATATCAATTAAAAAATCTTCAAGATACTTCAAGATATTGATTTGAGATTTTTTAAAGAATCTTTTTGGATATCAACTAGATGTTAGTTCAAATATTTTACTAACAATGTAAGTGGATATAAGTAGGTATCACGGTAATATGCCACATATGTAGGATATTACTAGATATTGATTGGATTGGCTTAGATTTAGACTTAAAATAGGCCTATTTAAACTTACAAATATTTAAAAAATGTGAAATGTATAAAATTTGGATTTACTTCCAATTTTCTGATTTTTTATGGTTTCTCTAGTTTTTTCTTTCATCTAGTAGGCAACCAAAAATTTCTAGAAATTTCTTAAAGAATGTTCTCTCTCCTTTACGATAGCAAGAATTACTACCAATATTTGAACTGCTATATGGAGATATTTGTGGTGCTATTAATCCACTCTCTAATCCATTCTACTATTTTCTAATCTTTGTTGATGCATCAAATAAACAATCACATGATTCATTGCTATCAGCACAAAATATAGTGTTTGCTAATCTTCTCTCTATGCTTATTTGTTTTCAAGTGCATTTCTCTAATTATCCTATCAAAACATTGTGTATGGACAATATTAAGGAATTTAGATCAAAATCCTTTGAAGATTATTGCATTGCAATAGGGATTGAATTGACATATTATATTTTATATAAACATATACAAAATAGACTTGCAGAGTCATTTATTAAGTATATTCAACTCATTACTTGATCACTTTTCTTTCAAATAAATTTACTTGTATTTATACAGATCCATGTGATTTTATATGTTATCATATTAATCTGCCTTTGTCCCTCCTTTCTTGAGATTATTTTACAATAAGAGTTGTTTTCAGGCCATATTTCCAATATCTCTTATCTACAAGTGTTTGGTTGTTGTGTGTGGGTTCTAATACCAAAACTCCAACAACATATTTTTGGAGCTCATTATATATATATATATATATATATATATATATAAAGATATATATATTGGATTTGGCTAACCAAATATTATTTATTTTGTCAATCCATCAACTAATACATTATTACATGCGTATTTTGCTAATTGTTGTTTTAAAGAAGATGTTTTTCCATTTCTTTAAGGAGGAATTGCTAATCAACAAAGTACTACAATATTTATATTTAAAGTGCTAAAAATATTTAGAATGAATCTTGATCCCAAAACATCTTTGGTTGAAATTGAAATTGCTAAGATTTTACATTTGAAGTGGATTGTAGACTAGGCACTTGATGGCTTTAATGATGCATTATAAATTACCAAAATTCTTATCAATGAGGTTTAAAATATATGCTTGTATTGCAATGCCTCAAGTTGTTACATCAACAATGAAAAGAACTTGTTGTCACGGACATACACATAGCTACCTATATAATTAAGTAGAACTAGGTAAAAGTAGATAAAAGTAGGTTAATTCTATAATATCTTCTAAAAAAAACTTCCTGGAAGCTTCATAGACGCTGCTTTGACCATATAGGTGTCCATAGTTGATTTCTTGGTTAGAAACTTGGTCAACAAGTTAACCATGTGCCACACATGCTAATAGCTTGTCTTTCAAGCTAACTACGTGGCACACATGTAAAAAAACTTGCCTTGCAAGCTAAGGCAAGTGGCCTTCAAAGTCAACACATATTGGAGGTCCTATAGAACATCGCCATGTAGCTTCTAGTTAGATAGTATATATAGAGATAAGAATGAAGCCTTCTTCACTCTTATCAACTCCTTTCTTGCTTCTAATCTAGTCTTCTAATCTTCTTGTTTCAAGAGTCTCTAGTTGTCTTGTCTTTTGACAATAGCCATTCCAGTTTCTATTGAATACATATTTTCTTATTTCTATTTTATAAGAGAAGTCTCACTTGTCCATTTGATTTCATCGAGTTCTTGTCCTTGACAGTTTGACAAGAGTGAAGATTTATTATTCTTGTTTTTTGTTAAAAGTGAGTGGATTATTCCACTTCTATTCTTTGTATTTGAAGGTTGCAGACTACCCACCTTTGAATTGACTCTATTTGCTTTCTAACCTTGATTTTTTCCTAAAAGAGAGTGGATCACCCCTCTTTATGGAAGATTTTGTTTGATATTAGAGGTTGCGGATTATCCTCCTCTAATCCAAATTATAGATTTGCAAAGTTCTCTAAGATGGAAGGAAAAATCATGGATACTACACTTACCGGAAGCGAGAATAGATTTGCAACTATTGCAGATCTTCAGGAGCTTATCAACACTCTTAGAGTGGAAATTTCATGAATCACCAATGGTAATCATGGAAGCGCTATTCCAACACCTATGGAGGAAGTCTAGAGCTTACGCCAAGAAGTTATATAACTGAGAGAAGCAAGTAGATCACCCTTCCAACCGAATCCAAGAAATCTTGCTTCTTTAAGCGTTAAAGAAGCAAAGATTAGTATGCCCGAGAAATTTGATGGAACAAGATCAAAATTTCGAGGATTTTTGCAACAACTCAAGCTTTATTTAAGGTTACATCCTTTCCAATATCCTGATGGATTTACCCAAGTTGGATTCATAGGTGCACTTCTATCTGGAAGTGCCCTTTCTTGGTTTGCACCTTTGATGGAAAAAGATTCAAGACTTCTTTACAATCTGAATTCATTCCTTGAAGTGTTTACGGCTACATTTGGAGAAAGCGACCGAGAGAGGGTAGCAGAGACCAAGCTTTTATCTTTACGATAAGGATCACGGTCAGCTACAATATATGCTGCTGAATTTCAAAATCTTGCTTGCGATGTAAAGTGAAATGACAAAGCCCTTATCAACCAATTTCATTATGGATTGAAGAATAACGTCAAAGATTTGTTAATAACAATGCCAAAAGCTAAATCTTTGGAGTAATTTGTTACTCAAGCAATTGCATGTGACAATCGATTATTTGAAAGGCGCCAGGAACATAAATTCAGTTGGAGAGGAATAAGTCAATTGATGACAGCAACTCCTAAGTTTTCAGAAACTTACTTGGCTAAACCAGAATCAATGCAAATTGATGCGGTACGCTTTAAACCTCTCACTGAGTAGGAAAAGACTCGACGTCATCAAGAGGGTTTGTGCTTATATTGTGGAGAATCTAAACACACTGCTCAGTATTGTCTAAAGAAGCAACGCAATCACAAAATGAGAAGTATGGCTGCTAGAGAAGACACTGTGTCGGAAAACAAATTTTTCCAGCTACAATAGGGACCGTGCAGGTGGAATCATGTGCAACACCTTATAAAGGTCCTATTCTCTCCTCAGACCCCTCACCTTATTTTACAATAGAAGTATCATTAGGACCTAAAAATCACAAAGTCTTTGCTTTATTAGATTCAGGAGCCTCAGCATGTTTCATAGATGAAGACTTTGTCAAAAAACAAGAAATTGTTTTAATCAAGAAAGCTAAATCTGTACACGTAGAAGTCATAGATGGTCGTTTGTTATCTTCTGGAGATGTCACCCATGAGACTGTTCCTTTAGATGTAGCAATTAAAGGACATACTAGTGTAGTAATATTTAATGTGATTAGATCCCCTTCAAATCCGATTATTTTAGGATTATCATGGTTAGAAAAGTATAATCCTCAAATAGATTGGATTTCTCGTAACCTTGACTTTTCTTGTAGTTCAATCCAAGAATCCAGTAGTCAAGTAGAAATACATAAGTCTAGTATATCCAAACCCTTACTAATAGGTGCGAAAGCTTTTATACATGCGGCAAAAGAAGGACCATCTTTTGTTATATATGCCACACCTATTTCGGATACTGAGAAGACTACAAGTAATATTCCTAACCAATATCAAGATTTTTAAGATATTTTTGAAAAGAAAAATGCAGATATTCTTCCACAGCATCGACCTTATGATTGCTCAATCGACCTTCAAGCAGGAGCTCAACCACCATTTGGACCAATCTGTAGTTTATCGCAGAACGAGCTGACTGCATTGAATGAATATATTGACAAGAACTTGACTAAGAACTTCATACGCCATTCGAAATCTCCAGCATGAGCTCCTATCTTATTTGTAAAGAAAAAAGACGGATCCTTACGGATGTGCGTAGATTATCGAGGGCTTAATAAGATTACCATCAAGAACAAGTATCCTTTACCTCTGATTTCAGGACTTCTTGATCAACTCAGCCAAGCAAAGATCTATACAAAAATAGATCTATGAGGAGCATATAATTTGGTCCGCATCAAAGAAGGTGACGAATGGAAGACTACATTTCGAACTAGGTATAGACATTTTGAATATAATGTCATGCCGTTTGGACTCACAAATGCACCAGCTGCTTTTCAACATCTTATGAATGACGATTTTTGTGAATTTCTTGATGATTTTGTTGTTTGCTATTTAGACAATATTCTAATCTATTCTAAGAACGCAGAAGAACATGAATTTCATGTTTGTCGTGTGTTACAAAAACTTAGAGATACATGATTATACGCCAAGATAAAAAAGTGTATATTTCACACTACTCAACTTGACTTCCTATGATACATCATTTCTAATAACAACTTAATGATAGATCTTAAGAAAGTTCAGACAATTATGGACTGAAAAATTCCAAGGACAGTAAGAGATGTACAATGTTTTTTGATATTTGCCAATTATTATCGGATCTTCATTAAGAACTTTTCTTAAGTTGCAGCTCCATTGACATGCTTAACATGTAAAGAAAAACTTGAGTGGAGCAAGGAAGCAGAAGCATCATTTGAAGCTTTGAAGACAGCTTTTATTTCTGTACCAATCTTGTATCGCGTCGACTTTTCTAAAGCATTCTTTATAGAAACAGATGCATCAAATTTTGCATTGGGTGCCGTATTGTCACAAATAGGAACATATGACAAACTTCATCTAATAGCTTTTCATTCAAGAAAGTTTTCAGTAGCCGAGATTAATTATGAGATCCACGACAAAGAACTTCTTGCAATCGTGGACTCTTTTCAAGAATGGCGTCATTATCTAGAAGGCGCCTCCCATCCAGTCACCGTATATACGGATCACAAGAATCTCGAGTATTTCATGTCAGCACGTGTTTTAAATCGTCGTCAAGCTCGTTGGAGTATGTCTTTGTCAAGATTCGAGTTCATTATCACGTATAGGCCAGGAAAACAACAAGGTTTGTCTGATGCCCTTTCTAGACGTTCTTATCTTGCTCCAAAAGAAGGAGATGCAGCTTTTGATCAACAAAGAACGACCCTATTGAAGCTAGAACAATTTTATCTTCAAGCAATCAAATCAATATTGACCGTTGATTCGAATTTTCTCAAGAAAATCCAGTCAATATGTCCTCAGACCTTCTTGTTCATGATATTAAGAACAATTCATCTAAGTCTCATGATACTTCCAAGTTCGAATTCAAGAACAATCTACTCTACTTTGAGGGACGCTTGTATATCCCAGAAGGCGAAGCATGACTACGTGCTCTTGAAGCTCGTCACAATTTTCCCGCAGTAGGATATTTTGGGTACAACAAGACTCTGGAATTAATATCAAGAGATTTTTGGTGGCCTCAAATGTGGAAGGCAGTTAAGGAGTTTGTACAATCATGCGATGTCTGTTCAAGATCAAAAATCCCTCGTCATCGACCTTACGGACTTCTCCAACCACTACCTATACCAGAACAACCATGGTCTTCTATCTCTATGGATTTTATCACAGATCTACCAATTTCAAGTTCATATGATTCCATATTCGTGATTGTAGATCGGTTCACCAAGATGGCACACTTTGTACCATGTACAAAATCTATCACAGGTGAAGAAACAGCTAAGCTCTTTCTTGACAACATCTATCGCCATCATAGATTGCCAAAGGATATTATATCAGATAGAGGAACGCAATTTGTATCCAAATTTTGGAGAACCTTGTTCAAGATATTGAAGGTGGATATAAAACTATCTTCAGCCTTCCATCCTCAAACAGATGGTCAAACGGAACGAGTGAACCAAGTCTTGGAGCAATATTTGAGGTGTACTATCAATTACCATCAAGACGATTAGACAACTCTTTTGCCATTGGCAGAGTTTGCTTATAATAATTCGGTACATTCTTCTACTCAACAAACACCTTCTTTGCCAATTATGGTTATCACCCATGACTTGATATTTTTGACTTTTCAAAAGCTGATAATCCTATGGCAAAAAATTTGGCAAATCAGTTGGCAGAGCTACATGCAACAATGAAGGTGCGATTAAAAGAAGCTCAGGAACGACAAAAGACCAATGCAGATGTCTATCGCAAGCAACAACATCAATTCCATGTTGGTGATAAGGTATGGTTACTTCGTCGAAATATCAAGACTGTTCGTCCTTGTGATAAGTTGGACTATCGTAGGCTTAGACCATTCTCAATTTGTGAACAAGTCAATCCAACCGCTTATTAATTAAAGCTACCGGAGTCTATGAAGATTCATCCTGTATTCCATGTGTCTCTACTTGAGCCATATAAGACAACAAATGTATAAAGAAGAAAACAAATGCCACCGCCTCCTATAGGAGTGGATAACAATGAAGAATTTGAGATAGAAGAAGTCTTAGATTTGAGGCGGCGCTGAAACAAGTTGGAATATCTTATTCATTGGCTCGGATACAATATTAGTGAGCGCACATGGGAACCGGCAAAGAATCTTGCAAATGCAGGAAGGAAGGTAGAGACCTTTCATCAACGACATCCATCAAAATCAAGATGAAGACCTCTCCTATAAAAAAAACAAGATCTAGGCAAGATAACATTCAACTTTCTAACCTTGTTTGTAACTTCTTTGTATTTGTGGCACTGAGGAAATGGAGAACCAACAACCAGCGGATTCGACTCAAGAGCCTTCATTTGCTGACTTGCCGGATGAGACGTTGCGATTGTCACAACCTTCAAGATGACGCAACCGAGATCAAAATCTTCAAGAACGACATGTTCTTCTTCAAATAGATGGCGAGATACAACGTGTTTGGTATCACGACCTTGGAAGAGACTCCCGATGTTTGGTGATTTTATTGGAGGTAGGAACAACTCCTGATGGTGTTCCAAACGTGTTATTCGAAGGAAGTTATGAAGGTCACAACAATGATCAAATAACAGGGTGGTCTTCTCGCCTCGCAATGGGACATTATCAATGGCTGAGAGGACCCATTAATTACCTTTGAAGAGAACAAAGATCAAAGTATGTGGCAAATACAATCCGGCGCATCTTAGACTTCCTCAACATCTAACCACCGCTCCTCGTGGAACTCGTGCCTAAAAGGAGGGATAATGTCACAGACATACACATAGTTATCTATATAATTAAATAGAATTAGATAAAAGTAGGTTAAAGTAGGTTAATTCTATAATATCTACTAAAAAAACTTCCTGGAAGCTTCATAGATGCTGCTTTGACCATATAGGTGTCCATAGTTGATTTCTTGGTTAGAAACTTGGTCAATAAGTTAACCATGTGCCACACATGTTAATAGCTTGTCTTTCAAGCTAACTACGTGGCGCACATGTAAAAAAACTTGCCTTCCAAGCTAAGGAAAGTGGCCTTCAAAGTCAATACATATTGGAGGTCCTATAGAACATCGCCACGTATCTTCTAGTTAGATAGTATATATAGAGATAAGAGTGAAGCCTTCTTCACTCTTATCAACTCCTTTCTTGCTTCTAATCTAATCTTCTAATCTTCTTGTTTCAAGAGTCTCTAGTTGTCTTGTCTTTTGACAATAGCCATTCCAGTTTCTATTGAATACATATTTTCTTATTTCTATTTTATAAGAGAAGTCTCACTTGTCCATTTGATTTCATCAATTTCTTGTCTTTGACACTTGTGGGCTAAATAAACCACTACATAAAAATAAAAAAACCATGACTATTATTGATCTTGTTGAAAATAATATTATTTTTGTAAAAATCACTATCAATCCTATAAAGCCATCAATTATTGATATTTTATCAATAGAAATTATTTCTTCTATTCTTGAGAGAAAGATCTTTGAAATTGAAAAGAAGAAGATCAAATTAAATATAAAATTATATATTTTATAATATAATATAGATGATATTTGGGACAGACAATCTACTATGGTAGATGAAAATTTTACTTGCATGATTATAGAAGCTCTTTTTTGCAAAGAAAATGATCTCAAAGCTAGAACCATTGAAGAAGTAATACATCGCCTTGACTAATTAAAATAAAAGGCTACCATTAAGGAAGAATATACTTCTTTGTATAAGATAAAAGTTTTTGGTCTAATTGTAGGTACTCTTACTTCTTGTCTTTTAAGATATAAGATGGTATTGGTGCACAAGTGTGATGCTCAAGGTCATATAATCTGCTACAAAGCTTGTTTTATAGCACAAGGCTTTATTTGACGATTCAAAATTGATTATAAATCCATATACTTTTTAATTATGGATTCAATCACTTTCCAATATATAATTGGAATGGCAATATATACTGACCTTGAGATGCATCTCATGGATATAATAACTGCTTATTTGTATAGTTTTCTTTATACATATATATACATACATGTACCACCAAAAATAGATGGAAAAAACTTGCATAGCCATGTTCTATGACGATATTGTGGTGTTAAATTCCAAAGGACTTTATATGATTTGAAACAATCTGGATACATATGGTATCAACACTTACAGAACTACTTGATTGAAAATAATTTTCTAAGTAATCCATTGATTCCTTGTCTTTTTATCAAATGAGACAAAAATAGATTTGTCATTATTGTAGTATATGTTGATGACCTTAATCTTGTGGGCACTAAATCTGCATGTGTTGTTGCTACTAACCTCCTTATTTGTAAATTTGAGATAAAAATGCTAAAAATAATAATTTTTTATATTGATCTTCAAGTTATATATATAAATGAAGGTAACATTTTTTTTACCAATTAGACAAATTTTGTAGAGATTCAATATGATTGATGCCTATTTACTTTCAACACCAATGGTTGGTTATGACTGTGATGGAGATGATCTCTACTACCCTTACAAGAATAAAGAAGAACCACTTGGTGAGCAATATCCATACCTTGTAGTAATCAGAGCACTTTTATACTTAGCTACATCTATAAGACTAGACATTGTATTTGTCATTAGAATTCTTACAAGACACATCACACATCCAAAAGTACAACATTGAAATGGCATTAAGCACATCTTTTATTACCTAAAAGACACTGAGAACTTGAAATTACATTATTCAAGATCTATAGATCCTAAATTGGTTGAATATGTTGATTTTGACTATAAATCTAATCCTGTAAAAGCTAAGTTTTAATCAAGATATGTTTTCTTGCAATATGAAGCTACAATTTCTTGGAAGTCAATAAAACAAATTATAACCACAACATCATCCAACCATATAAAAATTATTGTCTTACATGAAGCATCTTGAGAATGCATCTAGTTGCAATTAGTTGACAAGTTCATCCAAACAACTTGTGGGCTTTTATATGATGATTCTCGAACTGTCTTATATGAAGACAATAGCGCTTGTGTTGCATAGATGCAAGTTGGTTTCATCAAAGGCAATAGGACAAAACATATAGATCCAAAATATTTTAATTATAATCATGATTTAGTGACCAAACAAATACTTGAAATCAAAAAAATAGTATTTGTGGATAACCTTATTGATCTCTTTATCAAAGCTCTTCCATTATACATCCATTGCTATCTTGTCTATGGCATTGGTATGCGGCAACTTGTTTTTTTTAAGCAAGAGAATAAGTGAATGTATTAAAGAAGATATTATTCATAATAATTGTGCAACCTTTTTTTTATCTACTTAATGGATTTTTATCTATTGGATTTTTATCATGAGTATAAATTGAAAAAGAGAATTGTACTCTTTTTCCTTCATCTGTGGTTTTGTCCTCAATTATAGTCAAGTTTTCCTAGACAAGGTTTTAATAAGGCAACAACTGTAGATCTTACAAGATTACAAAAAAGTATAAATCATAATTCTATGCAAGTTTTATGTTATATAAATATTATGTCAAGCGAGGAGTGTTGAGAGCATTTGATATTAGTAGGCACTCTCCATTATGTTTATTGTAGTTGTGTGCTACAATGTCAAGGAGATACTATTTATCTCCCCACTTCTCTTTATATGTATATTCAACTAGATTAACAGACTCTCTCTCAAAAACTCTCTTGAAGCTCTCTCATTCTCTCTCTACAAATCTCTTTCAAAAAACTATCCTGAGCTTTAGTGCCAAAATAATCCACGCAGTTACTGAATTCATGGTCCGGATGAGAATCGTTCTTGCTTGAGTCCAAAGTAAGCAGATGGAAGATGAAAAACATCCATCCTGCCACTCGCCTTGTCGAATTAGGGTTTGGAGCTGTAGCATTTGTCACATCTACACCGCCCTGCTGTGTGAGAATTTTGTAGGATTGTTGTTCACGGACTGAGATGCTGGTGAGGGTAGTTACATCTGGGAAAAGGAGGTTTTCTGACTTGGGTTTTTTTCTTGTATCTCAAATTGTGCTCCATCAAATGAGCTGAAGAACAGGGTGTGTCTAACGAAGTGAAGCAGGAGCAGGCTTAATTCAGTATAATCTTGTTTCCCTTCCTTTCTTTCTCTTCACTTTTGCGTGAAACCCACGCCTACATCCACCAGGAAGTCTTAATTTGAGTCACTTTCGAGTGTAATTGTATTCGTGAAGTGGTTTGGAGTTATTGTGAATCTAGTGTTTGTAACCGTGAATTTCGTTAAGCTAATGTATGCAAGGGAAACCCTAAACCTGAATCGCAGTAGGATGAATAGATTGAGTGCGTCGAGGTCTTCGCGAAATGCGCAGCAGCGTGAACGTTGGTAGTCTTTGTGACATTCGTCGAGGGTGGGAGTTCCTGTGCGCGGCTTCTCTGTTGTGTTTTTGTAATTTCAGCATTTTATGCGTTGGTATTCGTGCCGAGGTTTTACATATGTAAAGGAACAGCTTCATCAAAATTATGAATTTTATCAATTGTTGATAATTGCCGTACTGTGCAGATGGTAGGCGTCTGTTCATACTCAAGATTGGATTTTGCGTCGTTGTAACTATGTCTGGGTCTTCACGGGACAACCCAAATGATTTGCGTAGAATTTTTGTCAAAGGGACTGAGCAAGTAACGGTTTCAAAGAAGAGAGCGAGGGATGTGAACACGGCGCGCGGTGTTGCTGCTTTTACAGCTGAAGAGTCGACTTCCTCCTATGGTAATTTTGGGGGCTTGCCTTCAAACTTCTGGTCAAGAGCACCGTCAGGCAGGAACTCACAACCGCTTTGGGGGAGTTCCAGTAGGCCTCTTGAAGCAAGTGGAAACTATGAAGCTAACCTAGAGCTAGTGGCCTCCGTCAGTTCAGACACTCTGCCGGAATCAAATATCGGCTTCCAGGTGATTGGTTATTCTTCTACATTAGCGATACTTGGGCCCCTCCCTCTTGTTGTAACATGCAGTGCAATGCACTATCGTAACATTCGTAACATTCGTGTTCAAATACATATGAGCTTTAACTTCATATGTTTATACTTTCCTGAGTAATCTAAATTGGATTGGTGTTATTGTGTTATGTAGACACTAGTTTTATTTTATTTTATTTTGCGAGTCGATTTTTGCAGTGACTTCAAGCCTGGCAGGAGCCAATTGCTTCTAGTGCATACAAATGCTTATGAAATCCAGTGTTACACCTTTCAGTGATTGTCGAAGCAGCATCGCTTAAAGCAGCATAGTGTAAACTAACAAACATCGTTGGAGGTGCTTGTTTGTGAATGTTGTGAGTACTGTGCGGTTAAAGCTGATAGTTTGAGATTGTGACAAATTTGTGGATGCAGTTACTCAAGAAATCTGGGTGGAAGGAAGGTACAGGTCTTGGTGTCGTAAAGCAGGTACCATCACCTTGAACCCCTTTTTGATTGATAAGCCCACGCATAATCTATCTGCATCAAGTAAACTTCTTGAGAACTAGGCATCGAAATAGATTCTTTCAGAATAGACATGTTTGTTTATACTATGTCTGTAAATATTCAGTTGGTACGCAGATTAATCTTCCTCAAATATGATATAGGAATTCTCCCTTAAGTTTCTAGGGGTTTCGTAGCATATCGGAGCATGTATTTCGGCGAACGGAGGGTTGTGGTTATCACTTTTACGACAACGATGTGCTTACTTTGCAGGGTAGGTTGGATCCAGTGGAGACCTATTTGAAACAGGATCGACGGGGTATTGGGGCAGATTTGAAGGAAAACAAGTCAACGCTGAGCTCTGAAAAGAGGCGAAATCGAAAAAATGTTGTTAAAGTAAGTACATTTGCAAGATCAATTCTTGAACAAATTGTGCCTAGGATAGCACAGTTTGTTTGATGAATATGTAGGCAATTTGTTTTCCAGTTTCACTTATATATATATATATATATGTTGGTGAAATAACTTGAATGTTTAATCTCGTGGAAGCTAATGTGTAGGACAATTTTTACTCCAGAGTCCAATCTAGTAGAAGTGTGTGTCTCATACGTAATACTTTGAATTTCATGATCAGGAGACGGAAGATGGTAAAAAGGAGAAGGTCTTATCAAAAAAGGCGAAGAAAGCACTTGCTATAGCTGAACGTGAACGAGAACATGCCCTTGCTGCCGCCTTTTACAGAGAATTTTGGCCTGAAAACGTATGATGTTACCTTCAATTGTACAGTGTATTGTAAAATATGAGAGCATTGTATTATTTACTCAAAATAATAATAATGATTCATTGTATTACCAACGTGGCTTATCCTCGTGATTGTCAAAATGGTATTCGTTCACAACCTGTGTCCATGTTATCGAGACACGTTCCATGTCTTTTTTAGTGTCTTGCTTATTCGTCCATGCCGCTGAGTTTCAATGAAAAATCATTTGCGAAATATTGTGCGACTCAGAATAAAACCATAGTGAATGCATAAATTTTGTAACGAAGTGAGTCTCGTCACCAAGGTTAGCCTCTATTGATGTTAAATTAGGTGTATGATTATAGTCTTTTAACAACATACATCTGAAATCACAGGTCATTACTGTTCTCAGTGATGCTGTGGAATTAGAAGCTCATGTGATTTGGCAGTTGGAAACGTTGGGGCCAATCACTGTGCAAGCGTTAGGTTGTAATTGAATTCTGTACATCTATCTTTGGAACCTTTAGTATTCCACCTGAATAAAGTATTGATTGATTACATTAGGTAGTGTAATCAATAAGTGGGTAGTGGATTGGTGGGTGCAATTGTGATTGAAATGCAAATGTTCCACTCACATTAGCAGAGATTCACCACTATGCTTCAATGAGTCAAGATATATCCATAAAATTAGCATTATCAAACATAAAATTAGTATTTAAAATGGATTCCTCATTCATTTCTTTGCTACCTTGATTTTTCCATTTAATTTTGCACATACACACATTTATATATATATATATATATATATATATATGATCAGGAATATGAAACCCATATCATATCATGTTGGATGCTGTAAACCCTCTATCATGTTGTGAGTCTAAGAATCATGACACCATATGGTCCAGGTTGTTCACATCTCACCAAACAATTGTGTCCTTTGCAGACAGCAGGAAATATGTGTGGGCTTTGAATAGCTTCCCTTCAAAGATAAGCTACAGAGCCAACTGATATGGAGAGAGAGAGAGAGAGTGTGTGTGTGTGTGAAGGAGATTGTTTTACTTGGAATTGACAACCACACATGGGCCTGCATTGGAGACCATGACTGTTCCCCACTCACAACCCACCCCCTATTTTCTTAAATAACCATATGAACTGGGTCATAGGGGAACTACAGACAACTTGACTTGCATCTTCTCCCATAAACAGTATTTGAGAAAAATAGCTTTGCCGTGGTGGCACTCTTTCCATATCCGGAAGATGTGGCCATCTTGTTCCTCATTGGGCCAAGAGCCATCCATTGGCCCCTTGACCCTTTTTAAAGATGGTGTGAGGGACTTGTTTTGTTTAGTCAGATATTTTGAAAGAGTATGTATATATATATATATATATATATGTGTGTGTGTGTGTTCTTTTTCCTAGATAATGTAAAGGGTTTGAATTGGATCCCTTAAGAAACTATATGTTAAAATTTTAATGAATAACAATGTTATTTTTAGATGGATTGGAATCTTGTAGAGAAGACCTACTAGTTGTTTACTAGTGTTTTCAAACATTGTTAATTTAGTTCCATTCCTATGTGAAAATGGAAGAATTAATCCATTGTGTGACTATGAATCCAAACATGGCTTTTGATTTCTTTATATTTTTATGTTAAAGTGGAGGTCCACTTTCAAGCACAATTTGATTTACTTGAATTCAAGTGTCATGAATCAAATCAATCATCAAGTTTCACAACTGTTTCACAAAGATTAAGCAGTAGTCATTTTCAGAGCAGAAATGTGTAAAACAATGATTCTCTCAAACAACACGAAAAATAAAAATAAAAATAAAATACAATGAGAACTATGTAAAGAAATACAGAATCTAAGAGTGGAAGTCATAAATGAGACACTTCAAGTGAATCTTGACATCTAGTAATTAAAACACTAACTACAAACAACCAATGGCTAAAAGTTTCATCTTTGTTCAAAGATTCACCAAATTTGACATCAAAGCAAAAACTTGAACAAAGGAAAAAGGACACCAACAACAGCACATTCTATCAATTAGTTATTCTATAAATGGGCAAAGTAATTATATCAGGATTCCATTAGGAATCCAGTGATCTTTGTTAGTTATGTGTAGACACTGAAAGCTTTATTTTCTACACTAGGTTGCATTGTATGAAAGGCATGCCATTTGGCATGCCATGTGCAATGACATGTTTGCCTTTGGAGTAGAAAATGTGAGAATTGCAATGGTTCACAACTTCTTCTTATTGGGGGCCAATTGGAGTAGTTGCCATTAATATGTAACAGGGACTATATATATATATATATATATATATATATGTCATTCATAAAGCACAATGGAACTTTTTGTGTTAGAACAAACTACTACAAAAAGGATATGGAAGTTAATGGTTTCTATTCAAATAGTACATTGACTTTCATGCATGCTTTGCTTTTGTTCAAGCATACAAAAAGAAAAAAGAATTATTGCATTGAAGTTGCCCATGTTTGTATTATATTCATAGTTATTATTTTACAAAGAAAAGACAACTTTATGAGAGAAACAAATATTGAAGATATAAGAAATGTATATATATATATATATATATATAATGGACATGAATAAGTCTATTCATAATTCAACTTTTACTCATTACCTTCTTATTTGGTATGGGAGGAAGCACACAAGATCTCCTACTTATCCATTTTACACTTCTAAACATGTTATCCCATGTGTGGGAGGATCATTAGGGTTTTAGATAATGGAGTGTTTTCCTTCCCCCCTCTCAAACCCCCCCAAAAACCCTAAAATAAAAACACTCACATGGTGTTGGATTGGTGGTCCACTACTTGAACTGGTTTAGGTTCTCCTGGGTTACAGTATCTGAACCACCACTGAAACAGTGCCACGTGTCAGAAGGCATGGGAACGCCAACTAGGGACAGTGTGCCCATTGAGTTCCCACATGTGAAGGGAGGAAGGAAGGATGAGGGTGGCATTATGGGCTGGGTTGGTGAGGGCCCTGCTGTGAACACATGGGGGAGCAATTGGCACAGGTGCCAAGGATGATTTGAATTGAATCTGGAGTGGAGCAACAAACGCTGTTCTTCCTTTGAGTTATATATATATATATACATATATGAGAACAAAGCCTTAAGAAGTAGAAGTGGATTGTCATGTACTTTGTGCTAAAATGGAATTTCAGGAAAAATCATGTTGTTGTTACATGTTCTGTGAGTAGAAAAACACACTTGAGAATTTTTTTTTGCCTTATTTAACAGAAAACTTAGAAGAGACAAGCTGCAAGATTTTGATATTATTTCCATATTGCACTACTGCTAAAATGTGTACATTTTAAGCATAGAACTTTAATTTTGATTCTACAGCAATATGAAACTCAAAAATATTAAATTACAATCAGTGACTTTAAATCTCTACTTGGTTTATATTAAAGTTTCTTCCTAATAAATACCTTACAATTATCCTTAAGAACAATTTTTGCTTCATAAAATGTTTTTGAAATTAACAAAAACAAATATATATATATATATATATATATATATCAAATGAATATAGGTTTTGTCTAGCCTTCAACAAATGATAACTAAAAATGAAAATTAAAAACTTGATTGATAAGAAGATAAAATAAAATACAATAAATGTACTTCTTGATTTTTTTAATCAATGTCAACTTTCAAGGTTTATTTTATTTTTATTTTTATTTATTTTCTTTTAAATTTAAGTTTTGGATAGAAGAACTTGCATGGAATATATTGCAATTAAATTTCTAATATAAAAACACCTTGCACAAGAATACTCAGAATAAGACCAAAATCACAACAAAATAATATAAAGAATCTAAAAATATTACCAAGTTCACAATGTAGGAATACATATTGACATACATATTGTTGGAATTAAAAACCAACAACCAAAGGAAGACTTTGTTAACATAACAATAGATAAAAGACAAAAAAAAAACTTGGAATATTAGGATGTGTTAGAACCTATCCTATATCCACCTAAATCAAATATGTAAGAGCAAGGCACCTTATTTAAATTGTACAAGGGATAGTATAAAGCCAAACTAAGAACAAGTCTGGGTCAAAAAAGAATCTCAAGATAGAAATGGTAATATAGAAGTAGCAACAACCAAAACAACAATAAAAATAGGCTAGTTACTTGAATAAATAACATAAACAAAAAGAAGTTTAATATATGACACCAATAATAAAATAAATGAACCAAGAAACAAATGCAAAAATGAAACAATCAATTAATGTTACACATTGAAGTGATCCAAGTGTAAGAATAGTAAATAATAGTTTCTACTTGAAAATGTTGGCACATAGAAGCCATAACAATCACCTATAGCTCTTTAAATTACAACAGCATAGACTTTGTTAGGTTGGATGAGTTGAGTCAAACATATTAAACCACAATATTTGTTAATTTTAAATATTTTTCTAATTTCCTGCTAATAAGATGCTATTACGTGTAGAAGTTGGTAGACAGAACAATGGTGTACAAAGGATGATAGGTGCAAAGTTAATACTTTTTCTTTAACCATATATTAAGCATCTTCCATTAAAATATATACATATCAAACAATATTTTAATTAATGTTCTAATTAACTTAAAAAATGTGTTAAGTATTAAATAACTGTGCATTTACATTAATGGTAGTTAACTTGATCAATCATTGTCAGTTATTCCAACTTTATAAAGACTTAAGAACAATTGGGCTATCATGAATGGAAAGAAATAGATAAAATGTCTAATAAGTTTTTAAAAAATCATATCAACACACTCCCTAATCTATAAAAGTAAAACATTATTCCCGTAATATTAAAAGATTTATATTAATTAATTTCTACGACCGTTTTAATAATATACAATTTAGTTGTAATATTTTGTTTTTTTAAGAGTACATGATATATAATAATAGAATTCAAGATTTATATAGATTTTTGTGGTCAAAAGATAATTTTGTATCTTGAATATTTCACTAACATATGTGGAGAATCTTAATGGCATTAGAACTAAGAAATTATACACATTTATGTCTCTATAAATTAAGGATTTAGTAGAAAATGTAGAATTATTGATGAAAAATAAAAAAATTTAGATCATTCTTAAAAATATTTTTGGGTTATATTAGAAGTAACAAATATTCATACATTTAAGGATATTAAAAAAAAAGTCAATTTTGAATTAATTTAAGTAATATTATATCTAATGCAGCTTATAAATTATTGGTAGAGGTTTGAATATGAATAACTATATATTTTATAAATTTATAATTTTTTATAAATTATTGACTCCAACAAAAAAAACTAAATTACTTATTTGTAGCACAGATTCATCTTGAGTATTGTTTTATCAATTTTTATTTATTTGAAAATAAATGAATAATAAACAAACAAACAAACAAACAAACAAAATAAAAAAAATAAAAAAAAATAATATAAGAATATAAACTTAATAATTGATATGATTGGTTCCAAAAACCTATTATATATATATATATATATATATATATATGAGAATATTGCATCCTCTAAACACTTTGCAATAAATTTTTTCTTACAACTACAAAATAAATCTCCTAAAAACTCTAAATACAAATTGAATTCAAAGTTTTTTTATTCCAATGACATGCTTACAAAAATGGGCCAATGCATACAATGAAGGACATAATAAAAAGAAACTTAGAGTATTTATGAAATTCTATGAAATGTATTGCAAAGATATAGCTTTGTAAAAACCCAAAAAAGAAATAGATACAAATGAGATGGTTAGAGATGCCTAAGATTATATAAAAGTAATAAGAAGAAAACATTATTCAATTTTCTTAAAACTTGTTAATAAAATATATTTTAGGTATTATATTTTTAAATTTTAAATTTTTCAAAAAAATAAAATTCGTAATTAAGACAATTTGAAGATTATATGAGTAGAACTTTATTCCACTCAATACATAAAATAGAAGAACGTCTTTGATGTTAAAGCTACAAATTTTATATTTGATATTATTTTTATAAATATTATAAAAAAAAAATTGAAATTATTTAAATTATTATCATAAATCAACCTACAGATTTTAGTTAAAGAAATAGAAAAATAGAAATATTCTAGAGTAGTTTGGATGGATATGGCATTTATTAAAACTTTTTTAGAAATCATAGGTAAAGATTATCTTATTGTAGCATTTTTCAAGTTATATAATGATAAGTAAAATTGTATTTCTATATAAAAGATGAGAGTATATGATTTTAGATAACTAAAAAGGTATAATATTATTGAGTATCTTTTATAAAATATATGCGTAAAGCTTTACAATATAGACTAAAATCAATTCTTATAGAAGTCATGCATTTTAATTAAAGAGTAATTTTATTTTTAAATTTTATTTTTGATAATTTATTGGCAAACTAAGGAATTATCAACTAAAATATTAAAAAAATCCAAAATATTTGTATTTATAATAAAAATAGACTTCTCTAAAATATATGATAATACATTATGAAATTTATTATTTCTAATTGTAGAATTACAAGGATTTTATAATAAATTCATTAACATAAAAAAGTATACCTAAAAGAAAGAAACAACAATTTTTACAATTAACCATTTAAATAAATAAAAAATAAAAAATCATGACAAAATATTATTTATTTAGTTTTTTTAAAGAAAAATATTGCACTTAAAAATTTAAGATGCCATTAAAGACAAAAGAGTTAGTGGCATCAAATCTCTACTAGTAAAAAAACAAAAAAAAGTCAAGCCAACATGCAAACAACAAAGCAATAAATAAATAATTATCAGTGTCCAAAATAGAGTGCAACAAACTAAAGATATTTGTTAAGGTCTATGAAAAAATGATTTAAATTAATAAAATCAGTACTAGATTTTAATCTTGTTCCACAAGACCACCAATTTTGGAACTGTATAACAACTTCCTTTCTTGGATAATGAAACAACATGTTGTGTAATGGAATTTATCCTCAGATAACAAATAAAAATAATAATACTCTTGCACAAGAAAGAGAATTAATATTTATTTTTAAAAATAAAAATAAAAAATAATTTTTTTAATCTAATTCTACAATTATAATTTTAAATATACAGATTGGATTGGTATGTTTGAATTGCTAAAAAAATAATATCTTTCAAGTAAGTGTCTGATTTATATTATTAAATCTTATTAATGACTTTCAAAATCTGGAGTTCATAAAAAAAAATGATAACCAAAAATTTAGAATATGGTCCTATTGCTATAAGAAAAAGGTTTAAAATAGTAAGTATGACAAATATTCCAAAATATCCAAGAAAGATGTTGAAGACCTTAAACCATTCTAATTGTCCATAAATATGTAGACCTTGGAACTAGGCCACCTTATGCTTGAATAGAATAATAACTATTCTACAATATTGGAGAGTATAGAAGACAACAAAAAAAAATCTATTAATAAACCACCAAAGTTTAAAAGAGTTCAAGTAATTAGAACTCTTTGTAAAAGATTTTTTTTCATGAATAAATAAATAAATAAATAATCCTAATGTTTAAAAAAGATGTATACAATGATATACACAAGACAAAATGTGAGCACCAATTTTGTTAAATACAATTGTATGGTATAAGAAATTATTTGCAACAAAATCCAAAATCAACTCAACATGTGAGACATGTGTTTTAGACGTTCAAAGAAAAGGTGTTAAGATTTTGTGAAGGAATTAGAATACTTTGAAATACCAATGTTCTCCAAAGGAATCTAGTTATACACATTAAATGAAGAATAACAAGATATGTTGGAAGATAGTATTATACTAAAACTATCATGCTCTTGTGCCTACCTACAAACTGGGATATTAGGACTGGAAATAATTTATTATTGTAGTTATTTAATATATATATATATATATATGTGTGTGTGTGTGTGTGATAGGTACATGTGTTTGCATCTTGAAAAAGGAAAAAGGAAAAATCTTGGATGGGATCCTTTTTGTGAATGTAAAGTCAATGGTTTCTTATTTGGACATGGTCTTATCAATGGAGTCCTACAACCTTTCTTTCTTTCATTTTTTATTATTTTTTCTTTTTTTACACACTAAAATGGGGTATATCCGGTGCATTGATGTGGTGAAAAGTAACAAAAGACAACTTAATCTCTAATACCCAATCACGCACAGTTAAGAGTATATTTTGAAATAAGTAGACTTACTTCTTAAGATAATACACTCTCGTGTATTATTAAACCATTATGAGGTATTCTAGAATCCCATTTAATTACCATGTTTGTTTTGCCATCTAAGACTTATTCCATCTTTTCAAAACAGTTGTCTTTTGTCTTGTATATTTGCCTATTTTCTTTTGTAAGAATTTCCAACAAAGTTGTCCATAATCTATGAGACCTTGTTAGATTATTTTTTCTAGTATGGAGGTCACTCCATACTTCCTATTCAAATACAAACTTATTTTTTTGAATCCAAATTATTTATAAACAAAGACCTCAAAGTAACCACCAAATTTTCTAAAAATATTTGAATGTAAGAGATATTTTATCTGCAAATATGTCTTGTTTCCACAACAATGCTTTCTATGGTCCCCTGCAACAATTATTCCATACTTCCTCTTTTATCTTCTATCTATGCTTTTGCAATCATTATCATAAACAAAAACAGAATAATAATAATATTATTTAATTCTTCAAACACTTTAAAAAGAAGATGTGTATGTGTGCATATATTTATATTTATATTTAGTGTTTCACCTTTTTAAATTTAAATTTTTGATTTTCTATCTTTGCAAGGGAGAGGATGAGATTCATTTCATTTTTCATTCATTTTCATCCACATTAGCATCTGACTTGGCTGATAGTTGTAGAGGAGGGTTTTATAATAGAATTGTGGCTTTCTAGAACTGCAAATACTTCGTCACTTAATCCTACTGAATGTTAGTAATTGGCACTTATTATGTAACAGAGAGTACCTTAAAAATGAAATTCATAAAAGTTATAAAATTTAATAATACATGTGGGAAATGAACATTAATAAGGGAATGATTTTGTTTTTAATGTGTGATTTAATTTCTATTTAAATTTTTTTGATAAAATTATTTTATATATCAGATAAAATCAAAATTGAAGTTTCCAACATGGAATAAGATGCATCATAAAAAAGAAATTTGTCTTAACATTATATGTTTTTGAACAAACTTGATTAATCATTAATTAGATTTATATTCTTTAATTATTAGCTATAGATCATAAAATAACTAAAGAAGTTTAATATATGTATATACATACATGCAAGCAAGTAATGTAAAACAATATTTGTTATTAAATTACTGAAGAGAACGTTTTGAAATTATATTATATTTTAAGAGTTGTAACAAACATATAACATAAATCAATTCTTCTATTCTTCAAAATTACATGTTTTTTTTCTTTTTTTTCTTTTTTTTTTATAAATTAATTTCCAGCTCTCAAAGAAACCTCTTTGCATTAGAAATTGAAGCCAATATGAATCAAAAACAACAGGATAAAGTGGAATAAAGAAAGAAATGCAAAATCCATTCTTTCAGTTCACAAGACAGAAGATGTCGACTAGTTTCAAAGTGTTTACAAAAAGATTCAAGGCCATAAAAATATAAATATTATTCAATGCACAGATTTTTATCCCATATGCACAAAGGTCAAGGATACAAATCAAATCAAAGAATAACATCAAATTGATTTTCAACTTTAAAGCTAAGTCACAACTCTCTATTTCTTCTTCTTCTGTTCTTCTTTTCCTTTTTCTTTTTCTTTCTATCGTCTTTTCTTCTTTATATTCTTAGCTTTGAGTTTGTTGAATCATGCTTTCTAATTTAAATTGGCCTGTGTATGTGACTCAAAGCGTTTTTGAATGAGTTGAATGTGTAAATAAATGAACAAAAGAATTTTACAGTGATGTTGTGTTTTCAGTGTATGGAAATTGAGCTAAAATAGGTTGCATCTAAGTGGCACTTGAAAGCATTCAACATGAAAAGGATCACATAATGGAGGTGCTATATTCTCTATCCTAAAGTTTTCAAGGATTGATTGCTCCATTATGAGCAACAAAAAAGAAAAAAAAAAAAGTTTGACTTAAAATCAAAACACTGCATGTAGGTATAAGTCTATGTATTTATTTATTGATTACATAGTTATACTTCATATTTGTGGTGTGTATGTATATGAAAATTTTACTTTATTTTTTTAACAATATGTTTTAGAAACACAAAGTGTGATTATTATCATTATGAGTATTCATCAAAAGCATCTGAGCATTCATGAGTGCACTTCTGTTCAAGACAAGGTTTCAATTTATTTTGATTTTATTAATATTTGTAACTATTATTATTATTATTACCAATTCTACAATTCTATCCTACATCATTGGAATTTTAAATGGATTTTTTTTTTGTCTTTAATCAATTTTTGAAAATAAAATTGCATGATTTTTAGGGTTGTATAATTGAGCAGAAATCTCCAAGAAATACTTATTTCTTAAAAGTCTCATTTGTTGTTATATGTATTGAATTAGGCCTACTTGTATTAAAACCCACCAGATATATTTGAACTTAAATTGAAAGAATGAACATTAATTTTAGTCTAATGATCACTAAACATTACAAAAACACAAAACAAAACTTAAAATATGTTGTGTCATATTGCCATATGACCAATACTATCATTCTATTTTCACAAATCAAATAAAATATTTACACATTCATAGAAAGCCAGAACAAAAAATTTGGGTTTGTGAAATACGACACAAAAGGGTTGTGTTTGAATGACAAGCATTTGCAACACCAATAACAAAAAATATCTAGGAAAGCAAAAAGTAGCCTTTGGCTGAAAACTAAAAATGTTCTGGATTTAAAAAGCTCTTTTAATGAATCATGTTGTAGAGTTTCAAATCCATGGAAACTTCCTCAATGACAAATCCACCTCATCTTAATAAAACCACAAAAAGAACATAATGATTTTGAAGCTACTGGAAAATTGTATGTACATGGATGTTTATGACAATAATTCCTTTGCCTTAGATCATTTATGCACTAATGCTGGCTTGAAAATAGCACTAGAATCCATGTGGCTAAATGGATACTTCACATGTGATGATAGTTTTATAAAAATATCTTTTGGATTGTGAGATTGTGGGCCTCCCTCATATGGCTGGAAACCCTAGAAATCATAAGTTTGAGTGTGAGGAGGTATTCAAGGGAGCTCTTATTTAATGGTCCACATCAGCATCTAGTTTTATTTGACTTTTTTTCATAGGAGTAGGGTGGGGGCACATCCACAGTGGGAGAGGTGTGGCAATCTCAAACTGAATGGAACAAACAACTTTGCTCTTTTTCTTTCTTTCTTTTTTTCTCCTCCTCCTCATCAACAAAAAAATGTTACATTCTTTGATGCGAATAACTAAAATTATTTTTTTAAAAAAAAATCTCAATTCTGATTATCTCCCTTCACTCTATTGAGATATTTTTCATACTCATACATGTATAATTATTTGTTTATTTGTTTATTTATATATTTATTTGGCCAAGTACAAAATATAAAAATTGGACTAGCAAGAGGGATTAGTTAACTTACCTCTATTTACCTGTTCATTGTTTGACCATGACAAGAAATCCATCATTCCCCTTGTAAACAATTGTTCCTTATTTATTTATTTATAAATATATAAAATACTGCACCAGTGCTTGTGATTTTGCATGTGGAGCTGAAATAGCAAAGAGGTCTAATGTGGGGTGCAGGAGCTTCTGCTCACCCTATCATTCCACAAAAAGGGGGTCTCTCACTCCCAATTCCTATATTAGTATACAAATTTTGAAACAGAGGAACTATATGTTGGTAGGGTCCAGTTTCGTGAAAGGGTTCTGCCATACTTGTCCCTCTCTCAGTTGTCTGGTTCATACCCCAAATCCAACAATGTGAAGCCAAAATGGCACCTGGGGAAAGCAAGCAAGCTGTTCCCAAGTGCTTTGATGTGCCCTGAGACAAAAGCAGCACAAGCAGAGAAAGTGCCAACACAGCCCCCCAAAACAAGCAAAAAAAAAGCAAAAAAAAAAAAACATGTAAAAAGTTTAGACATGATAGAGTTGTTCCCAAACTTCTCCCATTGTGGGCCCTCCTTTTTCATGTGTTGGGTGCACCTACAACTTGCCTCATAGGGTGGCTCCGCCTACCCTAACCCTAGTTTGCCTATTTGGAGACAAGGAGGCATGAAATGGGGGAAAGTTGATGGCTTTTGGATGGAATTGGATGAGGTTATGTTTGTTGAGAGGAAGAACTATGATTTCAGATTAAACAATGGATGCCTTTCATCTGGATGTGAGCATGTGATTGAGAAACATCCAATGATTGTCTACGAAACTTTGGTCTATTGGACATTTTATTTTAATTCAGAGAGTGAGAGATACAAGTATGTAGATTTTTGGATTGTGTAGGACTTTTACTAGTGGCTGATTCAGCAGCTGAGATTTGGGTGTGCAAAAAGAGCCTCTTTTAAGAGCAATGTGTCTCCACTCCATTTTAAAGCCTTCTTTTTCTATTTTGCAAAATATCACTTGAAATGGTGGGCTATTTCACTATTGCTAGTCCAAAGACACGTGGGACTAATACAGGGAGGTGAGGGAATTCAGTGCTTGGGATTCTGTCCACAATATGTTGACCCACTGCAACAAACCTTGTCTCACAAGAACCAATGCTACTGTAAACTCTCTTTTTTTTTCCTTCTTTTTTAGTTCTAGGGTGGGATCAGAGAATATGGGCACATGCCATAATTCAAATACCATTTTTGTCCTTTAAAATTGTTAAACCAAGTTGTGGAAGCACACAGGCTTTTAAGGGGAGCAAAGGATCTAAGAAGCTGCTCTTTCAGTGGGAACATTGTTCACAAGAAGCTTCTTCCTACCTGTCAGTTTTAAAGTAATGGGAATGGCATCACACAACACATGTGAGTCACTTCCTCCTTTGAGCCCCAATTCTAGTATTTGTTCCATGGAGAACCCTAAATGAAGCACGGAGAAAAGAAGGATGTGATTTCTGGGTTCTCAATGGATATGCTTTGAGTGTGTAGTTATTGGGAACTCATCAATCACAATCTCTCTTTTTTTCAATGGTAGTTGGCATTTATGGTTCAAAACTACAACAAAATGTGGTGTGAGTTTTGGCACTCACTTAGTTACTCACTCACTCACATGGTTCATCAGTAGATATGGATTGTGGATTGGACTTCCACGTGAATCCCAATGGCTTTCTAAAGCAATTTTTATAGCTGCACATTTATCATACCTGATGAAGGATGCCATTATCTTCACTCCTTGGACCAAAAATAAGCTTTCATGAAGTAAAAGTCAAAAAAAGTCAAAAAACAAACTATGTGTGTGAATGTTTATAAGAAAAAAGTGCATAGTTTAATGCATATTATTGAGAGACTGCATTATTCATTTTGATTCTTGGTTAGTTTTCATAATTTGCAACAATACATGTAAAATAATCAAACAAGCATGTTGCATTGTGTGAAGGGAGTGATAGGTTTAAGATTTTGGTAGGATGATCCATTTTGAAGACATGGGCATGGAATCTTGATTTCAGAACATATTTTTTTTGTTTTTTTTTCCTTCCAAAAAGTAATTTCATTCAATTAGAGCATTTGTAACACTTTGTTTCATCCACAAGAAAATTATTTTAAAAGAAAGGCAAACATGCAATTTTCTAATGCATGCTATACATGAGTAAACAAAAAAACCAAGATTGGCCACATCAACAAACTTCTAGACAGAATGTTTATTTATTTACATATTTCAGAAAGGTCATCTGTTCTCCACTTTTGAATGGCTACACACAAAGACACATGTCTATGATATGCCAGCAAAGCTCATTCCATTCTACATGTTGCCACGTCATCCAATAGCAATTCACACTCCTCCAGACAAGATGTATTGCTGAATCAGCCAATAGCATGGTTGTCTATTTCAAAGCTACCACAGTGGGATATTGGATCTATAGATATTGGTCTTCATCACAAGAATCCACACTGAGAGTACATAGAGACATAGTATGTGACTGTGCTCAGGAATAAAAGGTCAAATAAACCCTTCATTCTTTAATTCTTTCAATCAGTCAATTATTCTGCATGTGGTATAAAAAGGCATGTGAAAAACTTGCTTTTTGGTTTACTTATAAACTAAAAAAACTGACAACTGGTAAATCAATATTTAAATATGAAAATTTTAAGTTACCATACATACAAAGCACTTTTAAATAACTATTCACTTTTAAGTATGGTTTTACTGGGCAACACAGTTTTACAAATTTTCAAAAACTCTTACCAGATTTCATTTGATTGTGTTTTCATTGCTGAAATCTCAAACTCACAAAATTTTCAATAAAGGCAGATCATAGTTAGATGCTTAGATTTTCTACTTTCTTGTATAGATTCTTAAAAAAGAAACAAAAGTTGATGAGGTTTTTGTCATGATGAGATTTTGAAAACAAAGTAAACAAATAATTAAGCAAATAAAAAATATTATTTATGTATGTCTTTACGTAGACTGGATACACAAACATGTATATAAGGCAAGACTAGGCCAGGTATCGATATTCTGTTTTGTACAAACGGTTCCAGTTTCACAAACTTTAATGCAACTTCAAAAAATAGAATATTGGTGTAACCTGTGTCACAGTCTTGTGCACTGTTCAAACTCACCAAGTACTGCTTTCAACACTGGAAAAAACAATATGTTATTGTGTGAATGAAGGAGAGAGAGAACCCATCTGAGTTAATGAAACTTAATGAAACTCTTATCAAATCCAAACAGAAAATCCCAACAGAAAATCCCAACAAAGACGTTTAAAAAAAACCCCCCCATAAGTGGCATTTCTTAACTTGATTAACCTGAAGATATATATAAATATATAAAGCTAAAGCAAAGGAACACACCACCCTGAGAAGTTACCAGTCCCAGCCAGGCTTTTTGTACTTCAGGCGTCCATAACACATCATTCTCTCAAGCTTCAAGTCACAGCGATCAGGGGCAAAGGGAAAGGTCAGAGTCATCGTAGCTCTCACTGACCTATAAATACCCCCACAATGCGAGGCTGCTATCCTGCTGCTGCCGGTGCACAGAACCCCATCACCCGCGTCACCGAGACCCAAACAAAGCATAAGGCAACAAAACAGCACTGAAAACACGCAGAAATGGCAAATGCTTGGAACGCCGCGAGGCGGAGGGGCATTCAACGCAGTTCGTGACTGATACAGTAACCGCACCCTGATTTTGCTCAGTGAGAAAGAAAAAAAACACAAAAAAGTTACCGCCGAACGGATCTGGTGCAGGAATCGGAAATAGAGCAAAAACTGATGCCGAGGTTCCCTTCACCGGCCTCGCTGCCACCCCCCGGAAACTAGCTGCTAGTGAGCATAGATAGTTGCACTGACCGCACAAATACTGTAGCTATCTTTCTCCGGCGTCCCTAACGATAATCCCATCGCCGGAGTGCGGCCCTTGGATAGGGAGCTTGTTTATTAAAAGTGGGGGGTGGGTTAGAAAATAATGCGAGTTTTAATAGAAACATCAGATCCCCACTTCTTCTCGACACGTCAACCCATCCTGCGCTACGTAAGTGGTCTGTAATTGGGTGGTGCGGTTGTTGCGAGGCAGGATCCCTTTTGTTGCTCTTTATATTTTTGTTACAGAATCACACATCTTGATGGTTCTAGTTTTGACTCCCCATGTTTTCAGCGTTTAATGAATCCTGCAAGTTCCCTGCCAGCACGCCTTGTCCCCTGGGGAAAGCAAGAACCGGCAAAGGGATCTGAGCTGCTTTTTAGCAACCTCGGCCAACGTTCATCTGGTAGTCTACGGTCTGATCTATCGCATCCATGAAACTTCCTTCAATTTAACCTTCTACTGTAGTTATCTTTACAAGATCTACGCTAAATTTAACTATAGACATTGTGCTGCCTCGGTTCGATCGGCTCCAAACTTCGGCGACTGCATGTTGAGGGACCTGAATTTCTGTGTCGCTCGACAAAGCCCAAATTGGTGGTTGTTCTCTAATATTCTCGCCAGTCTTATTGGCTGACAATGTACCTCTTGCTGCTGAGTGAAGACGACAAGGCTGGTGGAGGGGTTGCGCAATCTCATGAGCCCGCGCTTGTCTTATTGAGTTCCAGCTCCGCACTTCCGCCGGGCCTTCCCTCCAGCCCACCCCAATCAAAGTTGCAACAGTGTGGCAATGGACCCCCCCATTCAAAGCTGCCTCCTGAGCTGATTGCCCTCCAGCTTTAGACTCAGATCTACCACAGCACAAAAAAGGGAGGTGAGCAGTCCGCTTCCGCGCAACAACCCCGCATGAATTTTTTTTGCTCTTCAGTAACTGGGTCCAGAGACCATGATGGAGTTTGCCTCTTGACTCACACAAAATGAGATTCCCCCTTTGCTGCTGAGATAGGGATGGACGCCGAATAATGTGGGGCCCAATTCCAGGTGGACAAAGTAGAGCAAACTACATCATCCAGTCGCAAATTGCTCACAAACCAGAAAAAACTGTTTTACCAGTAACACTTACTTACCCACGTTACATAACCATGTCGCTTTTTTCTTCTTCTTCATAATCCAATCACACGATCTCATTGCTATTTATTAATCACATTAAATCCAATCATCTCAAACGATGAACATCGAAACATTAAGATCATGCTGGATCTATAACCATTATTTTTATTCAACTATTTGTTGTGTTGTTTATTATTGCTTTTTGTTGTAGTCCAAGGGCGGGCACCTGTGGGGGTTGGTGTGGAGCTGGTTGGAACACAGCTATCCCATAACTTCCCCCACCCCCCTGTTTCATAAAAGCTTCCGCTCTGAGCACTCCTCGAAACCTCCCTCACTGCTGCAACTCCACGCTTCAATTATGAGCAGTGGGCTTGAGTGATGGGAGTGTGCACACAAAAACACACATATACTTCTCTGAATGCCATCTCCCTTGTTTCTCTTTTTCTGATCCCTTGGGCAGTGCATGCTTTGGACTGCATCCAAATCTCTGGGTCAGGACTTTGTTGCAACCACTGTACTACTCAGGTGGCGAGTATTAGGGCTGACTCAGCTGGGCGCTGGAGGAGGGTATGGGTGTACAGCACCTGTCCCTGTAGAAGAGAAACCAGGTAGATGGATGGATTTATGGAAGTTTTTCATTCTTGGTGTTCTGTCACTTGCCAGCATCATTCCTCGAACGAAGGGAAGGGAAGGGAAGAGAGGGGTTCAATCCTCTCACACCACAAAAAGCCCATGCCCAATATGTCAATAAAGTGGCATGCTCGTGAAAACTAGCTACTCAATGACGTTAATGTACTATTATTATCATCTTAACCCCCCCCCCCCCCCCCAATGGAAGAGTTTCATGAACATGAGAAATATTTTAAGAAATACAACTGAGTGTTTTGTGGTGATTCCTTTAGGCTCAATAACTCCACTACTTTGCTAAAAGATTGTGAATGGTGATAAGCACTATGCAATGGCAACACACACACACACACACATTTATTCATTTATATATATATACATCAATCACAAGCTGACGGATCAGTGATTTCTAAGATGGGTTGGAATGGTTATTACCAGGCAGCAGAGGTGGTGGTGGTGGTGACGATGACAATGGTGAAGAAGAAAAGACGCGGTGGGAGAAACAAGCGAAAAGGGAGGAGGCCAGGAGGGGGGGCTGAAGGAAAGACGACAAACCGAAGGTCTTGTTTGGAAGGGGCCATGTTTGTCGTGTGTGGCCCATGCCGGAGACTGACGGACGACTATAGACTATCCATAATGCTCCCCAAGTTTGACAAAACTTTATATTAACTTACTCCTGTGCGATCAGCAGTCTAGCCCCCCTGCGGCTCCTCCATCTCTCAAATCCTACCTCCTCATCCCCACACTTGCTATTCTCCCCACTCCCTCTCTCCCTCTCTCTCCCTCTCTCTCTATCTGTCTTCTTCATCTCGTGCTTTTCCGTAGCTCCTGATTTCTCCCCTAGAGCTTGTTGCTCAGCTGGCTAGCGTGTTGACAGCCGTTGTAGTGAAATCTCTCTTGTTGGAGGGAGTGGTTTCTGTGTTGTGAAGGTTGCAGTTTGCACAGGATTTTATCGAGACCCAGTTTGCTCGGTTGAGTTTGATCCGGGGTAAGATGTGTGCTCTGTTGTGGACGATTCAGTTGTAAAGCATCTAGGGAGTGGGTCACGGTGGGTTGGGCTTCGGTGGCGGAAGGAGTGTGTTTTGCATACTTGGCTTTTTGGTTGCAGAGACGGTAGTTCGAACGAGAGCTGGATTTGTCGTGGTGGTGGATCGCATCATGTGGTGCTTTCTTTTATTCATAGTGCGGTTTTCTGTTCTGGGTATTAGATAGGCTTGGGCTCGTCTTCCGACTGCAGCAATTGGATGCCCAGATCTGTACCTGCGTGAGTCGTTTCTGAGCGCGATTCGAGAACTGGTACGACTTGGTCGTGGTAGTGCAGAGACACGTCCTGGGCACGTGAGATGTTATCGTCTTCTTCGGAAGAGTGAAAGTTTGAATAAAGCTTAGCTAGTATAATAGCATTCACTGAAGCGAGTGCGTTGAGGAAGCTAGGGTGGGTAGTTTTAGTTATTTCTTAGACATCAATCGTATATTGTAGCAAACACTGTTAGATTCTTTGTATATCTGGCTTGCTTCCTTTGAAGTATAAGATCTTGGAGGCCGGTCTGCAGCGCTTCATTGTGCAAGGTGCCTTCTGCATAAGCGTTGAAACTCGTCCCTCCTGACATGAAAGGAATGATGCTTTCGAATTGGGAGGATTCTTGTTATTTATTTATAGCAAACGGCGCAATGTTAGTACTCCGTTTTCTAGACTTAAACTGAGTACCGAATTGTTGGAGTTCGTTCGGTGAATGTGACATGGGAGAACAGGCGTTCCAAGTGTTTCATTTAAACGTTTTCACTGGTTAGCCGTCTCTGCCTAGTGTGATACTTGCGAACTTGGTATACCGGTCTCTCAGGATTACTTTCGACCGTGGTCGTTCTGCAATTGTCCCTTTCTCTCTCGTTGAGAACGTTCGTGCTCGGCATCTGTTGTGTATTTCATTCCGACCTGTCAACGTGGTTAACTAGCTTGCCTGTAAAGTATAGATAATTGCATCTACCGTATATTTAGTTCGAAGAAAGCGCTATCCATTACAGGTTGATCGTCATCTCAGAGAGTGAGTTTTGTGACTTAGTGATGCTCATCGAGTCGTCCTGTGTTGACAGGTTTCTTTTCCACCCTCAGATTATCTACGAAACATCCAAGCACTGAAGAGATTTGCACACTTAGAAAACTGTTTTCTGCATGCGTGAAAATCTACCGCGATCTGGAGCGAGGATGACTATTCGTCCTGGACCGCCTTCATCTCGAAATTCACCGACCGCTGTTACCAGTAAATCGAGTGCTAAAGGTGAATAAGACGAGCATTTCATTCTACACGGATGCATTGAATTTTGCAACACGAGGCTCAAGAGGCTGATCATATCCCCAAGTCCAATACTGTTACCTCGTCTTGCCTTCAATTTGTACTACTGGGTCGATCTCCTCGATATCTGCGCAGAGAAACAATTCGCCTCCTTTCAGCGTTCGATCCTTAATTTTCCCATCTTAATCACCGTCCTTGAGTAACAGAGTAGTGGTGTTGGTGTTACTGGAGTGGGGAACCTGAGGATTGAGGCGACGTAGTGAAGGCGTTGAGTTTACGAGAGTCGCTTGTGCCATGTCCACAGGTATCCATTTCTGACCAACGACGTCGTTTTATGTCGTGTAGGAATGGATGTGGTGAAGATGAACGATTTCGAGCAACGTCACCTTCCGAACAAGAGCAGGTCTCACAGTCCGTATGGTCATATCGGAAGTCCCACGACGCCATTGAACTTCGATCATCTCTTCCTCCAGAGTCAGCTTCCATTAAACAGTGACTTGTCTCAGCAGGAGCAGGCCATGTTGCAAGCGCAGCTACTGAACAATATGAGAAGCACAGGTAGCTCTTAATGCCGCCTCTAGCTTTAGATGGTCTTCTTCTGGCACCTCTTTGCGACCCTTTCTACTCCATCGTAGCTCACAACATCCATGTGACTTTTTTCGAGATTTTCATGATCGGAAGGTTCTTGTCTAGCAGGCATGGGTCCTAGACCGAAGCAGCAGCAGCAGCAGCAGCAGCAGCCCCAGCAGTCTCTTGTCACGCTTGACCAGTTAAGACAAGTGTACAGTAGAGGTGAACAAGAACAAGCACACAGTAGGGGCGAGCAGGAGCATACTGAATGGAATACTCGTTTATTCACTGCCGCCGCCGCCCAGCAGCAGCATCAACATCAACAGCAGCAAGAGCAGAGTCAGATTCTGAGAGAAGATCCTTCCAACGAGCCATCCATTAACGCTCTGCTGGCGCAAAAGTTTGCGCAGTTGGAGAGGCAAAAAGCTGAGATTCAAAAGTCCGCCAGCCAACCCCAGCAAGTGCAAGTTCAGCTCTATCCATCGCAATGGTCCGTGCCATCTCAGCAACAGAGCAATGCGATGGCACAATCTGCTGCGGTGCCTACGGCGTCTTCAGTTGCTCCCTCCGAATCTGCTCGGCATTCTGCTCAAGCAAACGGGCACTACTTTTCTTTCCAGAATCAACCGCATCGGCAGCCTCAACACCAGCATGTGGGTATGGGAGAGCCCCGGGAGCAGTTTTATGGCACCAAGCAAGAAATGAACTGGCGGGCTAGTCAGGATAGTAGGGCGAATGCAAGTGGTGCAGGTTGGGGTGTGAACAATGCGGCGGTTCCAAGTCATGACATGGCAGGCAACTCGCATCGCATGTACATATCACAACAACCCCAGCAATTTAAGCAGCCACAGGCAGTAGCATGTCAGCCACAAGTAGTCAGCTATCAGATGCAGCAGCAACAGCAGCCCATGTCGCATCAGAGAGTAGAGTTTGCGGTGCCTCAGGTGCAACCATTCAGCAGCTTCCAGTTGAACGGTTTACCTGCTGTTGACATGGGAATGTCGGGCCCCATGCTGGTTTCGTCAAGATGTGATAAAACTGGTGGACAGTCGGTAGAGATCATGGGCTTGGCTGAACATCACGGTGATGACTTAGAAATGAGCGTGGACAATTTTTCCGGGCGGTTGTCTTCCATGGTCTGTCAATCACAAAATGGACCTGCACCGAATTCTCAGGTGATTGTGAGCTCTTCAAATCCTCTTCTTGTCAGGCATCCGACTATTTTGTTTTATGTCCTGCACGTACCCAGCTGCCGTATAGCTCCGGACCACGGATCTAACACGCTGGTGTGAATGTCGATGCAGGTTTCATTTAGCAACAACTTTCACATGTTGCCACAGAGCTCGAAGTCGGCCTTCAGCATCTTCACACGACCAAGCTCGAACCCGAACCCCACGACGGAAGCAGGGTTCGTGACTAGGAGCTTACTCTTCAACGACACATATAAGTCTAGCGGAGGAGACTTCGACATGACGCACAACGACGTAGATACGGAGCTTCGGCTGTGATGAAATGGTTGGCATTAGGTCGCAGTTTGTGGCAAATGCGGGTGGTCCTATTAATATGAGCTGATTTGTTCCACAGGATGGAGTCTCGAGCTCTCCTATCCTGTGCGATGATTTTGTGATGGTTGTGGGATACTCCGATCGAAAGACGGCGCTCGTGAAAGTACAAGGAGAAGCGTGTACTCGAGGTGCATCACTCTTTTTTGGTGTGTGAGTATGAGATAACCAATTGCCTGCGAGCGACATACTATTAGTGTCCCCAGTGTCGTTCCATCTGAATGAACCACAGAGGAGGGATATCTAACCAAACAGCTAAAAATCTATCTCTCTTGTGTGTACATACGCTGTATATTCTGCCAGCACCTTGTATGCTTTGCTGTTTGTCCCAACATGTGGGTGAGGTTTGTCCCATTTGGACAGATCTATTGCAATCATCTGGCAGTTTTTTTGTTCACAAGTGTGCTTATATGAGTTATACGAACAAGTCAGTGTGAGCTACAGTTCGTTTTAGCGTCTACCCACATCATGCGGTGTCCCCAGATGACTCTTTTTACTGTACTAGCTTGTCACATTAGCTACGTTCACACATCCTCTCCATAAATGAGTGACATGCAGGAGCTTATTTATTGCAATATCGACAAGTAGTTCAGTCTGCTGCAACAAGTGTGCTTTCGCAGACACCAATTTTGTCTCGACAAATGTGTGTTATTGTTCAATGTCAGTTACTTCGATGAAAAACCTAGAGATGTCAGCTTTGCCATGGAAGAGCACAGCAATTTTAAACTTGGTAGCATATATTCGAACAGGTTGTTAGTATTCATGGATAGGTTAACAACTTAAAACTGTAATTCAATAGCAACTTCATAACAAAATATGGAGTAAAATCTGCTCAATATTAGCATGTGTTGGTTTTAGCGCCATCTGTCATAATTTTTTTTCCTCTTCGGCTCTTTCAAGCCTTGAGAATTCTTGACCATATTGACAGACCGTTTTTTTTTCCTTCAGTAGTCAATGCTTATATTCTTAAGGAAGATTGACTCAATTTCTCAAGAGAATTATGCTAATGCAGAATATAAGAGTAGAAATTCTTATCATGACACAAGCCAATGAATGAAACGATTGGACATTAAGTACATATTCTCTGTGTGTTCTGTCTATTTTCTGCCACTATTATTCATGAATTTTGACATGTGGGCACTTGCATCCAATGAAGTGTTGATAAATTTGTAGTGATTCAAAATAAAGTGTTTATGTAGTTGATATTTTGTATCATATGATGATGATAGTGATGAAACAAGTTTGATGTTGTGCATGCTCTTCTCAATGAGTGTTGTACCACAAAAGAAACAAGGGTTCTAAGTTGGCAAAAATCTTGGTGATAAAAACTTTCAAGATATGATGGTCTGTTCTCTTTAAATTTCAAAATGTTAAAATTACATCATTTAGAAATTAAAAAAGAAAAAAGAAAAAAGAAAAACATTGATGACTAAATGCAACACAATTTATTTATTTATTTATTTTATTTATTTTTTGTTGTTGTTGTTGTTGAGAGTCTTCAATATTTGGAGATGCGTAATTGCCTTGGGATTGTTGAAATTGGACAAGTGAGGTTATTGATATTTGTACATTGTGTAAATAATTGAAGATGCCTCATTTGCAAGTGGTTGTTTCTGGCACACAAAAATAACATACATACAAAGATATTGATTAAAATAACCACAATTAAAAATCAGAGTAGAAATGAAATTTTATTTGATAAAAAATTACCAAGAGGATCTATTAAAGATACAAAGATAAATAATTGAACTACATGCATTCAAAATAAATAAATAAAATATATAATGTTTTTAAAATATATACAGGGAAACATACTTAAATTAATCAAATTATTACAATGGAAAATTTTGGTATTTAAGAAAAGAAGTTTTTTACTAATTTATTTCAAAAAATGATATCTAATTAAATAATCTAATTAAATAATCTAATTAAATACTCTAATTAAATACTCTAATTAAATAATATTATTGAAGATTAGTTTATTTAAAAATAGTGCATTTATCTTGGAAAAAGAATACATATAACTAAATTATAAAAATTGAAGTTATACCGCTTTACTATTGCTACATTTTTATTTCGAATTTCGAATGTTTTGGAATAATGTGATTTTTATTTTTTAAAAAATAATTGTCTTTAATAGGGATACTAACAATACCAACAGAAGTATGTGGAAACATCAATTGAGTTGTGTAACTTGTTTTCAGTATTTACCACTTTCAAAATCTCCATATAAAAGAAAAAGGTAGATGATTTTATTTGTTTATTTTTGTGAATATTGATTAGTATTATTTCAAACATAATAAAATAGCATACACTAAAACTTCATGCGATATTAAAAAAATAAATAAATAAATAAATAAAATCAGACAACTTCAAATGAGATTATTTATGCATATTATTACAAACAACATAATCAATCTAGATACAAAGAAGATGAAGGCAATTAAAGAGTAAAAGGTGTTGAGCACTATATATATATATACATATATATATTATAGAAGTTAAAGGATTTTTAGTCATTTTTCAACATCTTGAAAAAATTTCAACCAAGGATAGGAGAAAAGTTGCTTTCAAATCTAAATTGCCATTACTTCAAGTATTGAAGTTTTTTGTGTTTGAAAAGATTTTTGAGATGCATTAAAAAGTCAAAAAACTGTCATTGGAGGAGTTCTTATGAAAGACAAAAGACCACTTACATTAAAAAATAAGCAATTTGACAAATCTGTATATAATTTTCTTATGTAATATATTGTTTAAAGGATGATATTATGACTTGTTCATGCATAGAATCAAAGTATTCATAAATAACTTGTTTGTAAAGTGCTTTGAATTTAAATGCAAAACAAAAGCAAAACAATTGAAGTGGAATGACACTCTAATAGTCATACACAAAGAATTTATCTACAAATTGGAAAAAACCAATATAATTTCAGATGCATTTAGATACAAAGCAATAATACTTATACAATATTTATTGCTATTATATTAACATGATGTAAGTATTAATAAAAATAAATAAAAAGTTCTTAGATAAATTTAAAAAGAAGAACCCACTAAAAGAATTTAATTTGGTTGACAGTATGTTTGATTTTAATCAAATTCTAATCTATGTATTCAAAGGTAATTTGAGTCTATTAGTGCTTAATGAAGATCACGCTATTTTCATTTCTTTTAAATTAAATTTTGATAAAAATCAAGCTGTAATTTTTGTAAAACAAAAGTCAACATGATACATAAAAGTTAACATGTAAAAAAGGTAAACATGGTCAATAAAAGTTTTGATTCTATATACAATGATTTCATGAATTAAAACTATAAAATATGCAATAAAGTTTATTTACATTTGAAAATGAATAAATATCTTTCATAACCTTAGATATTTCAAACTTATATTTGATGATTTTCACAAAAAATATTAAATATAAATTCAACCAAAAATAAATAAAAAAAGAAAAGTTCAATGTCTTTTTTGTATATATATATATATATATATATATATAATTTAAACTACATGGAATTTACATGCTCAAAATACGGAAAGCAGAAAAGCTAGTAAAATGAATACTACAACTTCTTTTATATATATATATATATAAAATAAAAGAGAATTTGATTCATGTGATGAGGCTTTTTCATGTGACCTGCTCCTACAAAGTTTATGGTGTTTACAATATGTTCATAACATGTTTACAAATATGTTTACAACACTAATAATGGTGTGTGTGTCTCTCTCTCTCTCTCTCTCTCTCTCTCACACTCTTGCTTTGACTCCAGTCTGATTTGCACTTGCAAGGTCACATTTAGACTCCTCTCCCCCATAACCATTGCCTTGCACCACCTAAGCACAAAGCTTTAAGTTGACTGATTGGTGGCCATCATCCATCCATAAGACGAATGATATTTCGACAGAGAAAAGCTTCTCCAAAAACTAGCCAGTGTTTAAATGCAAACACGTGCATTAAGCACAGACTGACGCTAGTATATGTATATGAATAAATACATATGCAAAACGTGATAAGTGGAAATCACATGCTGGAAATACTAGAAAGCTAGTACAATGCACAAATTACCACACCCCGTTACTTTATCCTTTCGTACAAAAAAAAGCATCGGGTGAGTCCCGCCCGGGTCGGGAAAGGGAGGAAACTGCCCAGGACAGTTCGGGAGAGACCCGTCCCGCAGCGTCACCCTGACAAGAAAGAGAAGAGAAGGGAGGCCAGTCTCCACCAAAGCTCAACCTCCTCCTCCTCCTTCGTTGCCTCAGCTCCTCCAATGCTTGCACCGATTATTCCATGCTTTTCTTCTGGTCTCCGCATCTGGTCCTGCCTGCCTGCTTGCCTTTCCATGCCTTCTTTCCCTACGTAGCTCTTGTACACAATTTGTCTGGCCGTGTTTGGGCCAGAAACAACCGACGACCGTTTGGTAGAGTTCGAGGGTTTTAGGATACGAGGAGGGTGGGAGAGTTGTGGTTGTGAGCAATGGCCGCAGCAATGGCGTTTGCGAGTGGTTTCGTTAGTGTCAAAGGAGCTTGTGGAAATGGTGAAGACTCCAGGCATTTGTTGAAGGCGGTCGAATTGGCGGAGAGGAGCGACGGGCTGACGGCTCCGCATCCGAAATTCGGGTGTGTGATTGTGCGAGGGAGGAGAGTTTTGGGAGCCGGAGGTTTGAATGGATTAGGAACTAGGCCGGCTGAGGTGCAGGCGGTGGAAGAGGCCGGAGAGTATGCCCGAGGAGCCACGGCATTTTTGAATTTGGAGCCGGGGGATTGCGGGGGTGACGATGCGGCGATTGCTGCGCTCGTGCGAGGGGGGTTGGAGAGAATTGTGGTTGGGATGCGGCATCCGCTGCCGCATTTTCGTGGCAAGGCGATCGCTGCTCTGCGAAGTGCGGGTCTGAAGGTCGATGTGGCAGGGGAGGATTTTGGAAGCGGAAGGGCAATTGAGGCTGCGGTTAAAGCGTGCCAGTTTGCGAATGCGCCGCTGTTGTACAGAGCGAGTCATAATCTGCCCATGTCTACGCTGAAGTATGCGATGACGTTGGACGGGAAAATTGCAGCCAGCAGCGGGCACTCTGCGTGGGTGTCTAGTGCAAATTCTCGGAGGCGAGTGTTCGAAACGAGAGCGCGGTGTGATGCTGTCATTGTTGGAGGGAACACTGTTCGCAGTGATAATCCGAATTTGACGACAAGGCAGGCGGGACGGCATCAACCAGACCGCATTGTGATGTCTCGCACTTTGAATTTGCCAAGAGAGGCTAACTTGTGGGATACTTCGAACGCTCATACGATAGTCATGACAGAGAAAGGTGCTAATCTGGAGTTTCAGAAGCACTTGGCGTCGCGAGGGGTGGAAGTGGTACAATTTGACTTTATCAGTCCTCGAGCAGTTATGGAGCTCTGCTATTCGCGAGGATATCTTTCCGTTTTGTGGGAGTGCGGGGGCATTCTTTCGGCCCCTGCCATTCAAGGAGGTGTAATTCACAAGGTTTTAGCATTCATTGCTCCGAAGGTCGTCGGAGGGCTGCAGGCTCCGACTCCCGTTGGTGAGCTTGGAATTGTGCAGATGACGCAGGCTTTGAAGCTGTCCGATGTTTCTTTTGAACAGACTGGACCTGATATGCTGGTCACTGGTTACTTGCAGCCGCTTTCAGATATTTCCCTCGATAGCAATGATGAGTTGACATGCATCTCCAGGGGTGATATTGCAGAGCTTCCGAGCAAGGTATCAGTCATTCCCTTCAACAATCCATGAGACCGCTATGGTGCTCTTTCGACTCTTTCGTACCATCCTATCACTATGCCAGATTTTGATGGCAAGCCCGTGTTATGGAGTAGCGTGGAACACTACTACCAAGCTTCGAAGTTTGCTGGGGTGAACGATCAGCTGGCAGTACAATGTAAAGCTGAAATACTGGGTACTGAGAGCCCTGTAGAAGCTGCAAGGCTCGGAGAAACCTTGTCAAGGCAGAGGCCGGACTTACTGCGCAAGGACTGGGACGTTGTGAAATTGCAAGTCATGCGCGCTGCTCTCCAGGCCAAGTTTCTGGCTTATCCTGCACTTAAATCACTTCTTCTTTCCACTGAGGGTTCAGTTTTGGTAGAATCTTCGCAGAGTGATTCCCTCCGCGTTGCTTCGAGAAATGGCGTTGGCCTTAATGTTGGTCGCTTTTTGATGGACTTGAGGGCGGAGATTCAAAGAGGACCTATTCCGGACAGTCTACTAAATGGGCATGCCAAGACGCCCGTGAATGGCCACGCATATTTTTTGGATTGTCACCGTCAACAAGTTGCCAGCCCATAGGAACGAGTTAAATTGGGAGACAGCAGGACATTGCGTCTCCTGACTCAATGAGTCAAAAATTCGGACAGCCCATTTTCAATGTATAGATTCTTCTTTAATTTAGTGAAGGAGGCCACAGGTCGAGTAGAGAATTACAGCAGAAGGAGCTTCATTTTGCTTTCCGTCGGGGACTGGCAATAGCACGAGTAAACTCGGAAAGTACAAATTCTTGTGCATTCTAGGTTCCGTCTTGGAGGTCTAAGGTAACTTCGACACATCTAAAAATTATCACCGCAGCCGATATTGAAGTCTATCTGGAACCATGGATTTATTCTAAGCTCAACGTGGAGTTTTCGTACATCGCACATACACAATTGGCCAATTATCGATTTGTTGACACCATCCCCGGGCTGAGCGGGCTACTGTGGGACTTTACGGTCTACACATTTTGATCTGAATTCAATTTGATGTATTCGTTCACGCTTCTCTGCGTATTATCAGGTACTATATACATCGAAAACCCTGTCTTTGCAATGCGTTATTTATTAGTGAACCGCTGTGGATCAGCGAATGGAAAAGTCGGTCTAGACTCTTGTATCGGCTGCAACATTTATGCGGACAAATGTAAAACTTCCTGCATCTTCCTGCATCTGCAGTGGATGGTGCTAGTGACATTACTGCATGGTAAGATTACGCTAAACATTCTGGCCTCATTTTGATAGGACTCTTTTGAATGACATTCCGTGAGTGAATGTAACAATAATCTCAGTTGTGAGCATTCTGTGCCATTTGGTGAAAGTTTACATCATAATGAACCACACCATTTCTTGAAGGAAGGGGTCAATCTTGTGGTCAGGGTGTGCAGTATAATAGTCAGTCTACACATCCATCTTGGTATTTTATCATCCGACATTGTGTTGTGTAAGTGAATTGTATTTTGCTAAATCATTTCATGCTGAAAGCTTTGGAAAAAGTTTTTGTAATTCTACTATTGTGTAAGAAGTAAGCAATTCCATGTGTGATATTTTAACTGGGCTATTTGTGAATGATTCTACTACATGACCGGCACACATGCTAGAGCCTTATTTAGATACATCTTTGTGCAGTTTTCTAACATGAAAAAAAGGTATTTGTCACCTATATTGCAAAAACTAGCTTCTTAAAACCTTGAAATTTTGCATATAAGCTTTTAAAGTACGTTCAATACAAGTATTCACGGCGTTGATTTTCTCTTGTAGAGAATTCTTATTGCTTAGGTTGGTCTTCAAACTAAAACAAATCAAAAAATAAAAAAGGTTTGAAAATTAAATAAGAATAAAAAAACAATTGAAAAATAAGAGATGGTTTGTTTAGTTAAAAATGCAAATTGAAACATGTATTAGTTTTACTTTTGATTGTGAATTGTTACACAATTTTTTCTGTTTGGTTGATAATTTTGATCCAGTATGGTAGGACATATTTATATTTTATGACGATACTCTTTGTAATTAGTTTATTTGAATACACAATGAAAAAAAACATTTCTTCAAGTCAAAAATCAAGCTATCCATAATTGAGTGATTATTTTAGTTTTTATAGAATTGGCAAGGTATTACTGTAATTATGTAGTTGGTCAAAAAATTGTATAGCTTAATATAAAAGAAAGTCATTGCAATGGTGTTGTAATGAGAATTATTTATTTAAGAAAAGATAAATCTGTCAACTTTGGTTAAAATTTCCACTTTAGAAGTTATTTTTAATATATATCTTATTACTTTTAAAATTTTTGAATATGTTTTAAAAAATAAAAAAACAAAAACACAAAAAATAAAGACTTGCATAGATACATTCTAAGGATTTAGTTTATTGTATAATGTAATAAATTATATATTATATATATATATATATATATATATATATATCTGTAGAGCATCTATTATTTTAATATTTTATTCATTCTTCTTTAATATTTTTTCTTTGTATTAAACTTAAACTTTTATGTCTTATATTATTTCATCTACAAAAAAAATTTAAGTTTTAAAAATCAATAAAGGAGCAAAGAGTCTTTATTATGTATATATATATATTCCTATCGTTAGATATAAGATTGTATTAGTATTTAACCATTTAATAACTATTTTAATTCAAAATTTTACTTGATAGGTGCAAATAATGTTAGAAAGTAATATAATTGATTAATTTTACATGTAAGGTTTATTGCAAAAAATACAACATTCTACAAAAAAATAAGGCATAAACAATATTGTGTATCCATATTATTCTAATTTTTACAAATAATTGTAATTAAAAATGAATAATATTTGATATGTCATGACTTGGCAAAAAATATTATTATTATTATTAGTAACTATGTTATGCAAAGAATTATTCTTAATAAAATCACAAATTTGATTACTTGTTAGTACATGGATTGGACAATTGAAAGTTATAGTAACAGTTTAAATTAGTTAATGATTCTAAAACAAGCTAATATGGAAAGTATTGAAGATTTGGATTTATAAACTACATCATCAACTATAACTATAAATACTTAAAAGTGCAAAGATACATGATAATTTAAATTAGAAAATACTTTTTTTTTTTGTAAAAGATTTGTATCAGTTTTTTAAAATTTCTATAATACATGTTAAATGAAAATTAAAGACAATAACATATTACAAGTAAAAATTTAGAATATTGATATATTTTTTAGATTTGTTAAAAATAAAATAAAGGTGATTAACAAATATAGGAAAGTTTTGCACTACTATATACCTATAATAGACTAATATATATACATAGTAAAAGATAATCTAACAAAAGAAACATTTCCTATAATTGAGTATTGAACCTAAAGTTTTTTCAAAAAACTAAAAATTAGATTAAAAACGTAAAATATTAAAGTTATAATTAGAAATACAATCACAATTTAATACACAAATTAAATTCTACTAAAAAATTATAAAAGAAATGATTTCAAATTTATTTTTTGATTTCTATTTAAAAATTATTTTCTTCTAAAATTAAAATATAAACTTTGAGCTATAAGAATTTGAAAAGAATAATAAGATTTTATTTTTTATTTTTTATTTTTTTTATTTTTTATTTTTTAAATATTTCTATAGAATTTTCGAATAATTATTTATTAATTTATTGGCAATAAGTTTATATTCAAATTATTAAATATATATATATAATTTCTTTTTTAAAAAAGCTCTTATATAAGTAATAATAATTATTTTTAGATAATTTTTAATTTAAAAATATTTTTATATAATATAATATAGAATAATTCTAAATATTTTATTTAAATTTTAACTAATATTAGAATATTCTTATTTTAGGTTTAAATTTCCAACTTCAATTCAACTATGAATTCTTATAGAACTCTTTTTAAAAAGCATACAATGTCAAATTATCTTTATGTATCATCCTGACAAAATTTGTCAATTTCTTTTAATCATTATGTACTAAATTGTTGTACAGATAAGTAAATTTTTTTAAAAATATTGAAACTCTTTTATTCTATTAAGTTCTTTTTTATGTATGATAAAAAATTCATAAAACAATTTGGAATCCTTAAAATATTATTCTCAACTTAGCAATCTTTCAAAACCATTATATTTTAATTATGTATATATATATATATATATATATATCTGTTTTTCAATCAAATATTTTTGATACTTCAATATCAACTACAATATCAATTTAAAATGGGGGTATCTACCTAGTGGTTCTCTTTAAAAATTATTGTAATCTTTAACATCCAAGAATGAATATTTTAGAAGAAAGTTCTTTAGAATTATAATTTTTATAAATTTATTTATATATTTTGTTTCTTAGATCTAAATATTTTAGTATATATATTTATATAAAAATCTTAAAAGCTTTTAGAATCACAACTTTAAGATTTATAATTTTTTTTATAAAAAAAATTAATAGATAAAATTTAATAATTTATTATAAAATAGTTTTTGATATTATTTTTATAAATTAAATATATTTTATCTTAAAATATTTTAAAATAGTATATTTAGATTTTATTCACCAAATGATATCTAACTCAAAGATATATGTATTTATTTGTAACTTAGATTCTTTGTTTGAGCCAAGACATACAATAAATTATATTTTTAAATATAAGACCAAGAAACTTAGATTTATTCAAAGATTTATTGTTCCAAATCTTAATTCTTAAGGTATTAATTGTTACCTTAAGAATTATTAATTATTGTTAATTGTTAGAATGAGACAATGAATTGACTTTGTACTATTACTTACTAGTAATTCTTATAGAAGAAGTTGATTTTTGCTCAAACCAAAATCTTTGGATACTAATATCTACCTAAATTATATCCATGTCATAAAAATGAATTTATTATTTTTTCTAAGGAGAATTTTGTATTAAAATTATTTAACTCCAATTTACTATATATCGTCAATCATATATATTAATAACAATTAGACAATGAAGGTGATATTTTCTTCTATTAGTCTTGTCACCTTTTATATTAATCAAGTTAAAATTGTGCCACTAATCATTTTTACAACTATCTTCTAATTCCAACACTTTAATTCTTTCTAAAAGACTTTAAGAAGTCTTAATCAAATTGATTCTAACCCCTTTAAGAGACAAGAGACTAAAAAATGAGAAATTTTGAACTTTGATTCTAAGATCTAAGTATTAGAATTTCAACTAAAACCTATTTTAGAAGTTGATACTTGACTTACTTAAATATTGATTATTAGGTAATAATACATCTATTTATGACTTAGTCAACTTGATTCAATTAAGTTGAATAAGTCAATTCATCTAAATGGTTGAACCTCTATTTAATATTTGTCTAAATTCTTTTAACATGTTATATTATCTACACCTTAAGATAAATAGATGAATATATATATTTTTTATCCATATCTATATCTATTAACTTATATCAACTAAGATTCTATTTTTTTCCTCTCTTATATCTAAAACAAAATATTTAAGAATAAAATAGTCAAATCATATTTTTTGCAATAGATTTTATTTTTTATTTTTTAATAGTATCCTTTTATAATAACTATATATATATATAATCAAATTTGATACAGAACCTCTTATTTATCAAAAGTTTTTATTTCTTTTTATGTATATAATTAATTAAATATATAATATTAAGCTTCTTAGACAAAAAAACAAGGACTACCAAATCAACCAAATTATATTACAAATTTATATGCAATCTTGTTTTTAATTTTTAAAAATTTATATAAAATAATATATTTAATTTATATACTATTTATATAGATTTGATAATAAAATATTTTAAATATAGAAGTCTCTTATTACTATTTATAATCTATAAATAATTTAACTTATTCTTCAATCTATTCAAAAGTAAATAAAAATATTTTAGAAATAAGATTTTATTTTTCAAATAATCAACCTTCTGATAAAAATAAAAATATCAATTGATTTCTATTATAAATATTAAAAAAATCTTACTTTAGCTAAAGTAAGATTACTTTAGCTAAAGTTCATAAGTACTAAAAAAATCTTACTTTAGCTAAAGTACTTTAGCTAAAGCACACTACATTCAAACTTTCACTCTTTTTTTGTTTTTTTGTTTTTTGAGAAATCTAGTTGTCTTGCTTGTCGCCTGAAACTTACAACTATCCACAAACTCATTCCTGGTTGATACAGTGCGCTCGTAACTGGAGCCATTTCTCATGAGTCTAGTGCAACTTCTTCCCATGGAGTACACTTCTTTAGTGGCAATAAGATGATAGCAAGCAAGGTTCGATTTGTAGTTGCGCTTCTTTCATGAATTAGACAAAGGAAGACGCATAACATGAGTCAGTCAAGCTGAAGTGTGAGGCCAAGGCACAGTTTTTCCTACACCCAGTTACTTTGAGGGGTTCCAAGCTTCTGAGCCGAAGCTCCTCGACACAAACTGCCTCAATTGTCTACGAGATTTAGGGCTTTACAATGAGGTAAGGGTCTACGTATATGCAACAATGGCTAAGGAGGGACATTCTGTGGTGAGCATTTAGCGACCAAGAGACGTTGATTCCCCTTTCAGGAGCTCGTGGTGACTCCTCCAGCACGAGAGCTGCTGCTGGAGATGGAGATCTTGCAACGTCAACTATTTCAACGTAATAGTCTTGGAACTTGAATGACAGAAAGGCCAAAATGAAGCTCTATGCAGGTTCTACAACTCACAAGGCATTACAGTTTTTGTTACAGTTACACCACACATGACAATGTCCTTTTCTTAATACTGATTTTGAGCATTGTAGAAAGATGCTCTCGTACTGTTTACGTTGAAAGGAAACTGCCAGCATAAGTGCGATAATGTGATGCGCAAATTCAAAGCACGGTACTACTGAGCAACAGTTTTGGGTTGTTTAAACAATGATGGACACAGGCGTCAACCACAGCCAGCGATGTACCCCACAAAACACAATTGGACAGAATTTACAAATCTTGTGGAGTCCATTCAGCATTTACAATACCCACATTTACGGTTCCCCTTTACAGAATCCCAATATTCGAGGTACAAGACCTAATCAGACGTCACAGCAAAAAGATTGCACCGCACATTGAGCTAGTTCTGGAACAGCACGTGCAAGGAAAGAGTATAGCTTACTTACAAAACAAATGAGCTACAATGTTTGGTACATGGATTTTCAGCTTTGAAATCGACCAAAGAGCACACACCTACTGTTTTTAGGGGTTTAGCAAAAATACAACGTGAGAATCAATGCCGTCAATCCAAAGACCTTCACGGTGGCGTGCCGAAGCACATGTCGCTGGGCACGGGGCCGGGAATGAAGCCCAGGTCGAGATACTGCAAGCCAAACACAACTAGAATGGCGAGGAGACTGAGATAGGACAGCCCTTCCACAGCACCCAGAAGCCCATAAGGTCCCGTCGGAAGCCCCGACCCTGTCTTCACCTTCGTGTACGCAGACCAGCCAATTGTCCCGACGATGACGAGGTAGCTCACACCTTCGATTGCTCCAAGAGCGCCCCCAGGACCCGGCGGCAATCCACACCCAGTGGTTTTCAGAGTGTACAGCGACCACGCTACCACTGGATTCGCAACCAAACCTCCGGCAATGGCAGCCACGCCCGCTGTTCCGACGTCCTCCACTTCCGCATCTGGTGATTGCTGCGCCTTCACTCTCAATGACGATGCCTTAACTCTGGATCCCGATTTGGGGACTCTGTGGAGCGATAACGGCGAGAAGAAAGCCGACGCTAAGGGTTTCGATGCACTAATTGAATGACTATGAAGGGAGTTGGCAGAAATTGGGGAGACAGACATGGACATGGCCATGGTTGCCATGGATTTGTGCAAGCACGCCATAGCTGCTGCTCAGTCGATGACACACCTTGAGTCCTTAAGGCCACAACCACATCTCTCTCAATTTCGGATGGTGGTGATCTTCCTCAGACACGCAGTCTTTTCCACTCGTTTCCAACATTCATGTGTTGTGATTGGATTCCGTGGTCAGCATTCGATGAGATTGGGTACAGAAAACGAATGGAGAGACCTGTCCTCATGCATCGCAATAGAAAATGAGGTGCCCACCGCGCTCATTCGCGGCCACTGGGTGGGTGGGACACTGGCAGAGCCTCCTGTCACCGTCTACGGCGTTCCGCAACCCTGCTCCCACCGCAAACTCAGCCATTTTTGAGATGACCCATCGGCCTTAGTTCGTTTGTACAAATATCAATTCGTTCCGTGATAGTCTGAATCAGCTGGTTCGGCTGCAGATTTGGCTGTTCAATGCCCAACTTTCGCTTACACGGAACCCGATTTTCAGCAAGGTTCGTTGAGATTTCCTTCCCCGAACGGTCAGAAGCTATTTCTGAATTCTTTCATTCGGCAACTTTGATTATAAATTTGTGCTTGGTGGTTGGTGGTACAAGATTTGGGAGAATCCGAATCTTCGGTGACCCTCTCATGATATGCTCAATTGCGCATTCAGCACTGTTCCATTCCAGCTGCTGACATCGAAATGAGCGCCAAGCATCAGAAATCCTCGAAGAAATCCAGTCGGACATTGCAATTTTGGGTAAAAGAATCAACGACCATGATGCACTATTCCATAAAGCCTGAAGAATGCTTGTGTCTCGCCGCAGAGGTCATTGGCTACAAAATCAGTTGCTGCCTTCTAGCAAGGGATTTAAACTACTACAGCACATCTCTTCTGCATTCTGCATATTTCTGCATGTTCGTTTGTGCAGAAGATTCTTCGATTTCGAGCGGCGATCCATCACGACTCGTCGCGTGAATAGTCGCCGACATCGCGATAATGCTAGAAATCAAGCGATCTGAGCAGAATTAGTCATCGCTTACCAAGCTCCACCCTTCTTGCCTCCCCCCCCCCCCCCCCCACTCTCACAAAAACAACAATATTAAGAAAATTTGTTTTCATAAAATTATCTTTTGTATAAACTTCTAATACTGTATTCTAAAATTGATTATTCAGTATTATAAAAATATTTTAGTATAATTGTTCAATTATATAATATATATTGATATCAATATTATTTGAATATTTATATAAAACTATATCCATTGATTTGAATATTTTTATAATATAAAATTATATTGAGCTAATTGATTATATAATAAAAATGTTTTAATTCCTTTCTAGTAAATTGGACCTATGCTAGAGGATAGCAAAGTAAGAAAATATGTTGGGAAAGAAATATTAAGTTAAAGTCCTTATATGTGTATTTATTAAAAATAATAATTGAAGAAGGAAGTAAAATTTATAATCTTTAGAGATCATACGTACAAAGTTATGTAATGTTATACTATTAATACTTTTATAATTAATAGTTACTTTAGTTGTAGATCTACATGTATTTGATTACCAAATTGACAACTCAAAAACAAATAAGTAGAAATAGAAACTTAAATTTACAATTCCAAATACATTTCAAAAAATTCTTATCACACCTACAAGCAAATGGTATTAATGGTGCTTGTAGGTGTGTTACTTAACAATTGGTTTATATATATATATATTATTTTTTTGTGCAATTTTTTTAATGTATTTATTTTATATTAGTAAGATTTTAAAAAATACAGTTTAAAAAGAACCAATATATAGTTCTTACAATAATATTTTTTAAAAAATAAACTATCTCTTTTTAAAATATATATATAATTTTTAGATCTTTTGTATATATTAGAAGGTGCCAAAGAAGGATAATGAACTAAAAATATATATCAAAGAATGCCAAAAATTAGATATATATTATATTTTTACATAAAATTTAAAATGTGATGTTTTTTTCATTAAGGAAAAAAAATAATGGTACTTGAAATAATTTTAGGAAAATATTTCTTTAAAAGAATCCATTATAATAAGCCACATTGACTGCATTTTAAGAGTATGTTTTTCTACATTTCAATTATAACTTTACATCAATATATATAATAATAATTTTTAAACTATATATATAAATTATAATATTTAATTAAATTATATTATGTCTCAAATAATATTAAAATATTTTAAGACTAAACAATCTAATAACTTGTCAAATAATAATAATATTAATAATACTACATCTTGTACATGATGAGGATCATTGGAATATTTTACTTTTAAATTATTTATTTATTTTACTTGCAAGGCATGAAGCACCATACATTCAAATTTTTTTGCCAAATATGTTTATTTTATTTTATTTACATATAATTGATTTCTTTAATAGAAAAAATGATTTAAAAAAAACTTGGATGTGTCATTAAATTCTTTCTAATAAATTTAAAATACTCTCTTAGTTCAAAACGAATTGAACTTATCCTTGTGAATTTCCAAGTAATAGTGGATTTAGATTGATTTAGCTTTCATAAAAAAAATATGTTTTGTAAGGCAATTGCAAAAATATTTGTATTATCATAAAATTTATTATTTGGTTTGTAAAAAATATTATAATTATTATAATATTTATGAAAAAAATTGATGAAATGTTTATCTATTCTGGAATAGTTTGTAATTGCTACAATTAATAAAAAATTTAGTGGTTTCATGTATATGGTGGATATTGTAGATGGCACAAATATTATATTTGTATAATTACATAATTTTATGTTCATATTTTTTTTATAAAAATAACATATGTATAAGTATATGTATAAAGATGTTGTATTTTTATAATATGTAGTTACATTAGACTAATCTTTTATTTTTACATATATATATATATACATGTCTTTAAATTTTATGACATAGTAGCTAAATATATTTTAATATTGAAGTATTAAAAATATTATATATTCTTATAATAAATATAGAAAATATGGTAGGTTTAATCATGTCGTTATATAATAGTTTTCTATTATATAAAAAAAGTAAAACTTATTTTTCTTACTCTATTGTATATTGTAACTTATCCAATAGTTACAATGAATTATTATTGACCAATAAAAGTAAATTTAAGCTATTTAATAAAATAAATTAGATATATTATTTCTATTTATATAAGAAAAATATATATTTTTATATAAGATATTATCTTTTATATTCTAAAAATTATTGTTAAGTGATTTTGACCTATAAAAGTATTTATAAGATGTAGTAAATTTATATATATATATATATATATATATACATTCACATAATTTGACATTTTCTTAAAACTCATCATACAAATTATTTTTAAAAAAAATAGAGATTATTCAGTTTTATATTTATTCTCACAATGATGTGATTATTAGATTTAGTTATATAATAAATTAATTTTATTAAATAAGTTTTAGTGTGTGTATGCATATATTTTTATATATGATAAATATGTAAATAAAATTTAGTATAGCTTGTATATAATATAATCTATTTGTATAAGTTAATTAAATACAATAAATAACTTATACAAATTTAATATAATCAATTATATTTCTTGTATTTAATTAACTTATACAAGTTAATATAATCAAATATTTTAATATATCACACAATTATTTTTAAATTTAAAATTTTTCTAAAATATATTGAACACAATCATATTTACACAATTCTCTTGATAAAATTATTTAGTTATATTCAACCAAATTTACAATGTAAAATATTTTAACAAAAAAATTTAAATTAATAACACTACTTTTTAATCATACAAATATTTTTGCATTAGTCTATGATACCACATATAAAAATAATAATAATAATAATAATAATATAATTTAATATAGTTATTAAATTTTAGTATTTTTTAATTTAAAATACATATAATTAAGTATTTTAAACATTCACATGCATGGAATTACACATTAAAAGTTATTTTTATGTATTTAAAAACCACACTTAAACATTGTAGATGTTTATTAAATATAAGTATTATATTTATAATCAAATTTTTTTATAATAAAAATAAATACAGATTTATTTTTATTCAAAAATATTCCTTCAATGTTAAAAATTAAGTAATAATTAAAAACCACTTAAATATATAATAGATTAGAAATAAAATAAGAAAAAACAATATTATTTTATGATGTTGATGTTAATTGGTAAATAAATAGATTATAAATAAATAAAAAAAACTTTTTATTGTTTTGAAAAATTACAACTTAGTCACAAAGACAACCACACTAGCAAATAAATCTTTTGTTCACTAATAATTTAAGTTGGAAGCAAGAAAAAGTATTGTGAAATAAAATAAAGTATAAAATTTTTTTATTACCAAAATCAATAAATATTTCCTTCTTTTTATTCTTTTATACAAACAATAATCTATTAGTTTTTCTTGTTTCATACATTTAAATATAGCACCAATCTATTAGAAGACATTTTGTATGGAAATTTTTAATTTTGTAGAACACTTCATAGATTAAGCCCTACAAATAAATTTTGACAATAGATTATCATTTTGCAAGGCTTGAGGGTTTAGTCCCCAAATTCCTACCTATCACTTGCCTTAGTAGGCAAAGGATAAGAAGTTGGAGGTTGAACCTTCTATGTAACAAAGACTCTTTAATTTAATTGTTCTACCATATAAGGTAGAAGATGGGTTATTCCATAGCTAGGGTAGCTCACTCCATGTATATAGTCTCAAACTCAACTCTAGTTGGCAAACAGTAGACACAATCCTAGTGTATTTTTAAAAACTTTACAAACAAGATTACCAAAACTCTTCCAAAGACCAATTTTTCCCATGGATTAACAATTTGTGCAATTTCTACTTTGGACACATTATTCAAAAAAAATTAAAAAACTAAAAAAATTAAATTGCTCATGTGGATAAACACCAATTCAAAATCTCATCTCACTTTGTGAAGGTTGTTTCTGAGAAATTTCTTTCAACACCTTTTTTCCTCCTTTAACGCCCCACCTACTACAACAACAACAGTCAATGATGAATTTTCTTTGGTCAATGCTCCTCCTCTGACACCCCTTCTGACATCCCCTTGTTAATAGTGTGACTCGCATGGTGAAGAACAAACAACAAATGATGAATTCGTGTCCACTGCGCCGGCTTCATAACATTGCCTGCCTGCCTGACTGACTGAGCTAAGCGTGGCTAACCTGCCTGCCTCGGAGGTCGCTCCACTGAAACTCATATAGGATACGGCACCCTGGAGTGCGCACAAAACCCCCACCTCAAGCAAAGCCCACACACAGTCTCGAGATGACCCCCCCTCCCCCCGAAGGTACCATTTTTGTACTCTCACTGTGGGGCCTCAAAACTCTCAAAAGATGTGTATCTCGTTGAGTCACTGCGGACCAGCCCACAAGTTTGGCCTCCAAGCACAAAATCATTGTGACCCAGTTGGGGTAATTAAGGGTTTGGGTAGCTTCCACAACGACTCTTCTGTGTGCAGAGCCGTAACATAAAAAATACAAAAAAAGAAAGATATAACGATTCTCCGACGCAACCAGTGCCAGACACTTAAAAACGTTGCAGTGGTTCCTATGCAGTTTTATCACCTTGTGGTGGAGAATACAATTAGAAAGTTTATAAAGGGGGGTTGGATACTTGAGGGTGGAGGAGGAGGATGCTGCTGCTGCTGCGTTAATGATGATGCCACCGGATCTGAACCCGAAATTATTGCTGTTTATAAAGGATGTTGCTATTTTAATACGAGCTTTGCGAATCGAGGAGACTGAGGAGTCTACCTCGGGGCAAGGGATTTGTAAAAAAGTAGTCGCCAGCTGGGCGCGAACTTGACGGTGTAAAGTTGATTATTCGAGAATGGGAAAGGATGGTTTCAGCATTTGGAAATCCACGCTTGGATAAAAAAATTGCAGCATCATCGCTGCATGCCCGCGCTAGGGACGGTTGATATTTGCTGCTCTGTCTGGTTTAGATTCTTCCCTCACTGACCGCACAGAAGGTACACACTGAAGGTACTGGACTGTACTTTGCACGTGTCCCCCGACTGGAAATAGGTCGTTGAAGTTGTTCTCCGCAGTGTATGTTACCGTTGATTGTGTGAGGAGATGGAAACCACGATGGGTGGAGATTCACGGATTTGCATGCAGCCGTCGAAGTCCGCTCTTCATTTATTGACGAATGTGGATAAGAACAGAGGGTGAAGGGAGGGGAAGGGTGGGAGAGCTGTGTCATTGATGGTGCTGAGAAAGGAGTGTCTCTAGTTGTGCTTTGTTGGGTTCTGCGTGACGCTGCCTCTGCTTTTGTAGATTGCCGTTTTGATTCGTAGAACTTCCTGATTTTGGAGGAAAGTTAGCTAGTCTCTTGCTGCATGCAAAAAGCAACTGTCCCCACATGCGATGAGGCTGAGTTTGAGAGCGAGCGTGCATGCCCATGCGCAGAAGTCACAGTTAGAACGTGCAGTGATTCCACTTGCACGCATTTGGTATTTCCGAGTTTGTGGAGAAGTGTTTTAAGTGTTTCGCGCCTCACTAGCCAGTGTGATTGCCCGTCAAGGGGCTGGAAACGGGCGTAAACGTGATGGTTTACTTTGACAGAATGATAGAACTCGGGTTGCAAACACAACAATCTATAGGGAATGTAAAGGTTTCTTTGTGGAGAGGTTGCTAGTGAGTGAAGGTCTTTTGTTCCCGAAAGTCTCTCTGTACCTGTAGATAGATAGATTCCTGGAAGATATGACGCACAAGGTGGACCCAGAGTTGAATCCTGTGCTGTCGTTGCTCGGGTCTCGCCCTGGAGCGGAGGCCGTGGAGGCAGCCAAGCAGGCGCTGGCTCGCATCGACGCGCAGATATCTGCAAACGGAGTAGGAGAGTTGCCCATGGCGAACATGAAGGCATTACAGGAGGCAGCGGAGAAAGAGAAGCTTCCTTACTTAGCTGTGATCCAGTTGGAGATTCTCCATCAGTCCTATGAAGACCTCTTGAAGCAATCTAGCAACACTCCATCCTCCCTGCCGAATTCAGAAAGAGTCGACTTAGCTGTTGAGCTGGAAAAGACAATCGCATCTGCCTCCACCGAGAAATTGGAACATTTCGAATTCAGCGGCAAGGCGTTGAAGAACATTCCTCGATCATTGATGTCCATTACCTGTCTTTCGTTGCTAAATCTCTCGAATAATCAATTGGAGGTACTGCCAAGTGAAATCGGTGGACTTGTAAATCTGGTGGCGCTTGATGTGCACTCCAACAAGCTGAAGAGCCTGCCGGAAAGTATTGGAAACCTCTCGAAGCTTACAGTTCTCAACGTATCTGGAAATCTGCTGAAAGCTCTCCCCGAGAATTTAAGCAGATGCAGGTATCCACAAACTTTGTTTTACGGCTTCATGTTCTCTGTGATATCTACAAAATTTGTGCACACTTTTGGAAAATTTTGCTACAGTTTCTGATCATGTTGATCGTTTGCAGTGAGTTAGTGGAACTGAACGCCAACTTCAACCAATTGGAGACATGGATACCAGTCTTCGGGTGGAAACTGGGCAAGCTGCGGAAGCTAGAGCTTCAATTAAACAACCTCGTAGGACTGCCGGAATCTTTCGGTCACCTTAAGGAACTGAAACATCTGGATCTCCGCAATAATCATCTCCGAGGTCTCCCCTTGTCCATTGGAAGTCTTTCACAACTCGAAATCCTAGATCTGAGCAGAAACTTCAACAACCTCTGCACTCTGCCCGACACCATTGGCAACCTTGCGTCTTTGTCAACGTTGGATCTCAGCTTCAACCAAATCCGTGAGCTTCCCCCTGCACTTGGCAAACTCAAGAATCTCAAGAACTTGATGCTCGACCAGAACCCACTCGTTGTGCCTCCTAAGCGGGTGATCGAGCACAGCCAGGAAGCTGTACTGGCCTACCTGCTGGATCTCTTTGAAAACGGCGCCGAATCCACTCAATCGGCTGTGGGACAAAGCAGGAAGAAGCTGAGCCCAGGGTCACCGGGAAGAGCATCGGTGGCTTGTTTAATGATTTCTGGTAATCCTCGCCATGACCACGCCGGTGGGTGGGTTCCCGTCAGACCAGGCAACACATGGATGCGGAGTTTCTTAGGCCAATTCATGTGTGGGGGTCTTGTGGGCGGCAATACGTTGCGATGGCAAGAACATCACTCGGATGACGAGTATTGATATCTATATCTCTCTTTGTATTTCTAGTAGCAGATTCGCAACTGATTCTCACATCCCAAACCCCTTTGTCAATATATATCGCAATGCTAATGGGCATGCAGTTCGCCGAATTAGCACACCTTGGTATTTGGTTTCAGACATGGACTGCCCTGTTAAGATATGTGTCATGTTGAAATGGTCGTCGCTAAAGAGTTATTCTGGATGTGCTATTGCTAAAGAGTGCATCTCGATTCTCGTTGTAAATACATCACTGACAGTATTCATGTACAATACTGTCTGAAATGTAAGGTATTACTCTGTGAAATGGATAACAGATGGAAAAACGGTTATCTTTCAGCATCCCCACAGCCGCATAGCTGCCCTGGCGATATCAACATTCGTACTAGAATTTCATGTATCCGCTTCGGAAGCTGGATTGACTCACGCAATAGGCACAGTCCCCTGCAAAGATTAATCATCTTCCCACTCTGGCCAGCTCTAAATCTGGCATCCATTGACCTTCGTCACAACGGAATAAAGTTTACCCACAACTCAATAATTCCGACAACACACACATCCCACGGCCGTGACACAGCAACAACCTAAGCCGAACAATCAATCTGTCTTCCAATTTGACAGCACCAAGACCAGCTTCAATTTTAAGGCTGTCAAAGCAATTCCCGACTCTTTTTCAGTGGCAGTATATTAGGTCGTCAGAGATCCTGAACTTCGTGTGGTACGCAACCAACTGTAGCTAGACCAATCTCTCTCTGAAGCCAAGGCACCCATCCTATTGTAATAACTCACGTTCTGACTCTTGCTTAACTGCGGATTGAGCAGTCGTTAGCAGTCTTCCATCCACCGTGAAGTATAAGTCTTCTGCTCTAGAGGCCCATCTATCCTTAGATCTGCTAATTAGTAGTACACAAACAACTGATACTAAATAGGCAAGTCGTCGCTGGTTGATACTACAACCCATGAGCCTGAGCTTGAGCCCACCATTAGAGGAAAGTCTGATCACATGCTTCACAGGTGACTCCAGCACCATGAGGATGTCAATCGAGCGTGTGCACAACCTTGCTTCCACCATAGCCAAGGCTGCATTGCTGATGTCGACGACATTGTGAAGAATCCAAGTGCAGCTGAATGATTGTTGCTCATTCCTGATTGTTTCCTCCTCCTCCTCCTCACTCTACTTAGCAGCTGTTTTTAACAGTTCCTTGCTAGTGTTGCTCCGTGTTTCCTCTAATGTCCCTTGTCCTCCTCTAATCTATTTGGTGTCTGTTCATGGATTTCGATAGATGCAACACCCCATGTGCAAGTATAACATTCATGGAGGAGCTCATTACCAAACAGAGGTAGAGGATGAGACATTTTAGGGTTTGGAGGATGCTTGGAGCTCTTTAGAGTGAGTGGCAATGAATGGCTCAGTAGAGTGAATTTAGAGTGAATTTGAAGTCGAGCTTGCTCAAAATTGGAACATTGAGCAGTATTTTCTATAGGACCGGAGTGCTTAAGAGACTGTGTCCTTGATAATGCATTCAAGTTTTGTTGGCCATGTAGTGATTACAAAGTCATTGTTCCCTTTTGTGAAGGTAATTATAGGATCTTGTACCAAGTTCTTGAATAGAAGGTGATTTATGCAAAATATTAATAATGTTTAGTGATTCAATTTTAACCAATTTTAATTCTACTAAGATCATTTCCATCAATGGTATCCCAAAACTAGTTTTTATTGGGTTTCTATTTGTGCATGTTTTATAATTATAGTTTTAATGTTATTTGACAATTTATAATTGTGAGCTTTATGTTGACAAATTAAGATTTGATGTGTCAATCATGTTAATATTACAGTTTTAGAAATCCTTACCATTTTTTATTTTTAAAGATCTAATGGTCAAAGTTTGAAGACATAGAATGTGTTTTAATTTAAATAAATTTATAAGTTATTTTAAAACTATAATTTATCCAATAGACCAATAAAAAAATATTTTATTACAAAAATAAAAGTGTTTTTATAAATAAATTAAATGTCAAGATTAAACAAAGTTCTATCTATCTATTAATATATAATAATCAAAAATTTAAAATCTATATTATTTTTTAATTTTTAATTTTAGAATTATTTTGATCTTAATTTGTATATGGTAATCTATCTTATCAATTTTAAAAAAAAATTTAAGTCTTTTTTTTTTTTTTTTTTTTTTTTAACAATACAATCTTAATTGAGTTTTAATAAAAATTAAATAAAATTAATAAATAATTTATTTTAATTTAGAAATATTATTTTATAAAGATAAAAAAATACTATATTTTATTAGAAGATACAATCAATAATTAAAATTATTATATTAATACATGTTAAATATATATGTTAAATATATATATATATATATATATATATATATTAATTCTTTTAAAAGTTGATTGATATTATATAAAAAATCATATCAATAAGATAATACTTATAATTAGTTTGATTTATAATTTTTTTGACTAATTCAAAATTTAAGATAAACTATCTCATATGTATATATATATATATATATATATTAGATTAGTTAAGTGGTTAGTTATTTTTATTAGAAAAATATTAATTTACTATAAATCTAACTGCTATACTAGATAAAATTATATATATATATATATATATATATATATAATAAATTTTTAATTTATAAAATTTAAAGGTATTAATGGTATTTTTAAAAATAAAACCAATTAAGATTTTATATATAATATGTGATTCCTATGTACTTAAGCAACAATCATTAGTTTTTGAGTTCCTTGACATATTAAAATTTTTATTTTTTAATTGAATATTTAATATTTATTATGATCTATAAAATAAAAAATAATAATATATTTTTATATTAATATTTTATCTTTTAACTATTAGATTATATTCTATATATTTTTAGAAATATATACTTTTTTTTACTTAGATTTAATTAGATCTAATTGGTCAAAGATTATATCCAAAGATGCATAGTTTTTATTTATTTTTATTTATTTTTTAAAAAATAAAAAAACATACATTATTTACAATTTTGTTTTTTTAACACCAATCTAATACTGATTAAATACTAAAAGAAAATATTATTGTAATGAATTTTTTATATTCAATTTAAAAATTGTTCAACTACCTTATAGATATCAATTTTTTATAGAGCTTAAATTCTAAAATATTTTAGATATTTATTTTATTTGTGACGTAATATATTCTGTACTTTTGTATAAATTTTCTAAGATTTTAATGAGTGTTAGCATACTATTTTTTGAAAATTTTAATAATGTCTAAAAAATATTATAATAACAATTTTATTTTAAGAGATGAATTTGATTTTATTGATCTACTTACGTGTACTTAACATGTCAATTGTGAATTTCTTATTGGCTACAAATTATACCATTTAATTGGTAAAATTCTAAACTTTATAAGAAAATATGACTTGAGAGACAAGGTGATTTTTATATGAGCACATTTTAATTCTATCTGGATGTTAATTCTACCTAGTTAGTTATATATAATATGTTAGGTTATTTTATACTTTAAGATATTAATTTTTTTAAATTAATTTTTTTGAAATAATGATGCCAAATTAATTAATAAAATTCTTTGTATTTTTGATACAATAAATTATTAAAATTAAACAAATATACAATGATCAAATTTTTATTCTATTCTATTTTTTTTAGACATTAATTATAATATCATTTTAAAAAAAATCTATTATGTATTGAAAATAATTATTTTATAAAATTTGGAAAACATAATATTTTATAAAAAGAAGTTATAAAATAAACTACATATTTTTTAGTATATACAATATGTACTTTCTAAGAATAATTATATATATATATATATATATATATATATACCTATTCTTTTTATTGAAATATTAGTTCATAATTTATGCAACCTAAAGCAATTCTGTGATCATTCTAAGTTTGAATTCGAATCTTGTTAGACTTAATTTAGATTCTAATAGATTTGTATGCTTTTTGATAGTTTACATTTTGCAATAGGTTTTGCACCAATGTTTTGCACTAAAATGTGGTTGAACATGGATTTATAAATTCACATGATCTTTTAATTATTTTAAGATCAAATTTTTTATTTTTAATTCATTTTATAATTATAGATTGTATAATATACTTTGCTATCTATAAGCAAATGCAACTTGAATTAGAACTTATTTAAGATTTTTAAGAAATATCAAGGATTGAAAATCAAGTAGAATACACTATTTAACAATGTTTAATTAAAAAATCAATAATCTATATTGTAATAAAAATAAATAATTATCTTTATATTAAATTTAACTAAATTTAAGAATATTATAATTTACTATATATATATATATATATATATATATATATATATTTCAAATTTGATTTTTGTATTTTTTTTCTTGTTTTTTTTGTTAAATCCTAGTGTTGTTGTTTTGTTTTTTTTTATTTTTTTGTTTTTTGTTTTTTGTTTTTTTTTCTCCTAGTTTGTATCTTCTAAATAATACAACATATATATATATATATATATATATATATATATCCAATAATCCCTCTATAACTTGATATGGTTGGTAGACAAAAATAATATGAGGATTTTAATAACTTGATATCTACCCACTAATTTGATATCCTCTCTTAAGTAAATATTAGGATAACTTATAGTGTGGCCCCCTATCTATATATTTTATGTGATGAATACACACCATGGAGGCCATACCAATTACATGGTGTTGAAAGGCCTCTAGCACAAACTAAGTGTATCTAATTCCCTGCAAATAACAGTGGATGCTTGGCTACAATGAACTTCTATAACTCAATAAATTATTAAAATTATATTAGATAATAAGTAATAAAAATATTAAGTTACCACCATAGAATTGACTTAATAGAAACAAATAATATCAAACAATAGAGGTTATCAAGTTATAAAATATTCAGTTATAGAGGGATTAATGTATATATATATATATATATATATATATAAAACAAAGACTATTATATTAATTTTATGTATTTGATTTTTTCTAAAATTTAAAATATCCAGCTATAAGAGTTTTTTAAAAAAATACACAAAAGATTTTTTTTCCATACTAAGGTATATTTTTAACATATTTAATTTATTTTATAAAACAATTATTGACTTTAAAACTTGTAGAAGAACCAATTGCATCACATTTAGTTTTTATTTTTTATAAAATGAACTTAAAGCAACTAAAAACGAATTTTAATTTTAGCATTTAACCTCAGCAAAGAATCCTTGAACATTTCTTAAACTATGATTCAAAATCTAAAGAACTGCCATTCAAAGTTGGATCTTACAACATCTTTAGGGTTTTAAAAAAAATACGTTACAATAATAACCAGTGTTTTTATATTTTTTAAAGTGATAAAGAGTAAAAGAATAATATGTATAAAGAGTAAAAGAATAATATGTATAAAAAATAAAAGAATAATACTCCCTTTGTCTCACAATAAGTGTCTGCATTCAAACTGTCTGTGGGATTTGTGCGAATTCCGTTGAATGACTTAAAATACCATTGAACGGAGTAAAGAAAAGTGGTTTTTTTTCACGGAAGCAAGTAGTTGGTACTAATTGGCGGAAGGTGAGCAAGCGCCCCATCGGACGTGTAAATCCAAACGATTCATTCCCAAGGTGATGTTTGTGGCTGTTGTTGTGCATTCTCGATGGGACTCTTTGCAAAACCAATGGTTTGATGGCAAACTCGGGATCTTCCAATTTGTCTTCCAACAACCTAACCAATGCAGCAGCAAGCATCGAGTGGCTGGCACGAAATGTATCACCTTGATCAACAAAGAGGAATATAGGAAGATGATGACTGAGAAGGTCTTGCCTGCGATCGGCGATAAATGGTCCACGTCTCATAGAGCGGCATCTCTTTACATCCAACAAGACAATGCGGGAACAATAACTTTGTAATCACTATATTCTTAGGTTTTATTTTATTAACAAGACCTAAGAATAATTTAATGAAATTAAGCATTTAAAGTTTACCGAAAGCCATAAGTATGTAACTTACTATAAATGATTATTTGTCAAGGACATGAACAAGAAAAAGATGTATAATCTAATAAAAATTATATCAAAGTAAAGTCACAAAATAAAAATAAGAAAGTATGTATATTCAAAAGAAAATTGGAATGGCTATTGCCAAAGACTGGAAACATGAAGACTCTTGAAACTAGACTAGGATCAAGAAAAGAGTTAACAAGAGTGAAGAGGGCTTCACTCTTGCCTCTATAAATACTATCTAATTAAGAGCTACATGGCAATATTCTATAGGACCTCATACACGTGTCTAATTTGCAAGACACGTGTCAAACTTGTACGATAAGTTTCCCACATGTGTGGCACGTACTTGGCTTGTTCTGCAAGCTACCAACATGTGTGACACATGGCTAGCTTGTTCCACAAGTTACCATCATGTGCGCCATGTGGCTAGCTTATTGATCAAGTTTCTAACCTACCAATCACCTATAGACATATATAAAGATAATTTCGTATCTATGAAGCTTCTAAAAAGCTTCTCTATCAAATATTATCAACTTATTTTACCTACTTCTATTGGTCTATATTATTTAGATAATTTACTGGAATAAATCTTATCTCTGTGATATTACCCCCCTTTCTAGGGACGAGTTCCATGAGGAGCGGTGATTATATCTTGAAGAAGTCTAGGATACGTCGAATTATGCTTGCCACATACTCTGATCTTTGTTCCCTTTGAAGGTAGTTGATAGGTCCTTTCAGCCATCGATAATGTCTCATACAAGGGCGAGAGGACCACCCTATTATTTGATCATTGTTGAGGCCTTTATAACTTCATTCAAAGAGAGAAAATCATTCAACGTGTTCTTGGGTAGTTCACTTATTTGTATCTCGGTGTTTTTGATTAGCAAAGCGGTGCGATCCGGAGTGTTTGTAGAGGTGGAAGTTGGTTTGCCATCAATCCGATGAAGACGTATTATTATTCTTGAGGTCTTAAATACCGATCATGAAGGTTATAATAGTGTAATGTCTTGTCATTAAATCCATTAATTAATGATGAGCTCTTGAAATTTGAATTATTTAGTTGTTGATCCTCCATTTCTTTAGTACTGAAAAATCCAAAAAAACAAACAATGATCTGAGTAGGATGAAACCTCTATAGAACCTGCTTTGCTTTATAACAAAGATTTTCTTGATTCTTTATTTTAATTTTGACGGATGTCGTCCATAAAATGTATTGACTTTTATTGATGCGTTTGTTAGATTCTTTGATGGCTCCCATGTGCGTTCACTAATATTGTATCCATGCCAATGCATAAGATATTCCAGTCAATTTCGGCACCGCCTTGAATCTAAAATCTCTTCAACATCAAATTCTTCATTGTTGTCCACTTTTACAAGAGGCGGTGGCATTTGTCTTTTACATATATATCGATTGACTTATATGATTCAGTGGTGATAAAGTAATTGTATTGATCAGTTCCTCCGACTTCGATAGGTATAATCAATATGCAACTAGATTGATTTGTTCAGAAATAGGAAAAGGTCCAAGCCTACGATAGTTCAACTTATCACAAGGACAAGTAGTCTTGATATTGCGACGAAGTAACTATACCTTGTCTCCCACGTTGAATTGTAGTTGTTCCTTGCAATATGCATCTGCATTTATTTTTTGTCATTCTTGAGCTTCTTTTATTTGCACCTTTATTATTGCATGTAGCTCTGACAAATGATTTGTCAAATCTTGTGCCACTAGATTATCAACTTTTGAAAAGTCAAAAGCATCAAATCATGGGTGGTAACCATAATTGGCAAAGAAAGGTATTTGTTGCGTAGAAGAATATATCGTATTATTATAAGCAAATTCTGTCAATGACAAAAGAGTTGTCCAATCATCTTGTTGGTAGTTGATGGTACACCTTAAGTACTGCTCCAAGACTTAGTTCACGCGCTCTGTTTGTCCATCAGTTTGAGGATGAAAAGTTGAAAATAATTTTATGTCCACTTTTAAGATCTTAAAAAGGATTTTCCAAAATCTTGACACAAATTGAATTCTCCTATCTAATATAATATCCTTAGATAATCCATAATAGCGATAGATATTATCAATGAAAAGCTTAGCTTTTTTTTTACTTGTGATAGATTTTGTGTATGGCACCAAATGTGCCACCTTAACACGATGAACGATCTATCATAAATATAGATCATATGGGAAGCTTGGAGAAGACATGAAAATCCATAAAAATAGAAGACCATGGTTGTGTTGGAATAGATAATGGGTGAAGAAGCACAAAAGATATAGCCCGAGGTCTTTGATCTTGACAGGATATCACCCCTTCAATTTATGAAAGTCTTTAGTACCTTCCATTTGAGGCTATCAAAAATCACTTGATATTAATTTCAAAGTCTTGTTATATATAAAATGTCATGCTATAAGAAAGTTATGCCAAGCTTTAAAAGTATATAGTCGTGTTTCACCTTTTCGAACATATAAGCGTCCTTCAAAATATAATAGGTTATTTTTTATTTCAAATTTAGAAGAATCATGAGACTTGGAAGAATTATTTTTGATATCATCAACAAGAGGGTCTAAGGACATACTTGACTAAATTTTCTTGATAAAAGTTGAATCAACAGTTAATATTGATTTCATTGCTCGAAGATGACATTAACTGTGTCGTATCCTTGGCCGTTAACATTGTTGAAAGTGAACCTTTTTCTTTTCAAAATAAGAATGGTGAATAGAAAGATATCTGGTTGTGTTAAGGCGAATAAATAATAATGAACTCGAATCTTGACAAAGACATACTCCTACGAGCTTGACAAAGATTCAATACACGTGCCGACATAAAATACTCGAGGTTCTTGTGATCCGTGTATACAGTGATTAGACTGAAAGCACCTTCTAGATAATGATGCCATTCTTGAAAAGATTCCACGATTGCAAGAAGTTCTTTGTCGTGGATCTTATAATTGATCTCGGCTGCTGAGAATTTTCTTGAATGAAAAGCTACTGGATGAAATTTGTCATTTGTTCCCATTTGTGACAAAATCACATCTAAGGCAAAGTCTGATGCATCTATTTCCATAAAAAATGCCTTGAAAAAATCAACTCGATACAAGATTGGTGCAAAAACAAACGATGTCTTCAAAGCTTCAAATGCTACTTCTGCTTCTTGATTCCATTGGAGTTTGTCTTTACAGGTCAAACATATAAGTAGAGCTGCAACTTGAGAGAAGTCTTTGATGAAGATCTGATAATAATTGGCAAATCCCAAAAAACATTGGACATCTCTTACCATCATTGGAATCTTCAAATTCATGATTGTCTGGACTTTCTTAGAATCCATCATGAGACCATCATTTGAAATGATGTATCCTAAGAAATCGACTTGAGTAGTGTAAAATACACACTTTTTTATCTTGGCGTACAATCCCGCATCTCTAAGTTTTTATAATACTTGACGAACATGTACTTCATGTTCTTCTATATTCTTAGAATAGATCAAAATATCGTCTAGATAGCAGATGACAAAATTGTCTAAGAACTCACAAAAAATATCATTCATGAGATGTTAAAAAGCAGCTGGTGCATTCGTAAGTCCAAAAGGCATGACATTATATTTAAAATGTCCATACCTAGTTTGAAATGCAGTTTTTCATTCATCTCCTTCTTTGATGCGTACTAGATTATATGCTCCTCTTAGATCTATTTTTTTGTAGATCTTAGCTTGATTTAACTGGGCAAGGAGTCCTGATATCAAAGGTAATGGATATTTGTTATTGATTGTGATCTTGTTGAATCTTCGATAGTCAACACACATCCACGATGATCCATCTTTTTTCTTCACAAATAGAATTAGAGCTCCTGTTGGAGATTTAGAATGGCGTATGAAATTCTTGGCCAAATTTTCATCAATATACATCTTGAATTCAGCCAACTCATCTACTGATAAACTGTAGATTTGTCCAAATGGTGGCTGAGTTCCTTCCTTGAGGTCGATTGAATAGTCATATGGACAATGCTCCGAAAGAATATCTGCATTTTTTTTCTCAAAAACGTCTTGATAATCCAAATATTGGCTTGGAATGCCACTTAAAGTCTTTCCACCATTAGAAACGGGTGTGGCATAAATAGCAAAAGTTGATCTTTCTTTTGTTGGATGTATAAAAGCTTTTCCACCTATAAGTACGAATTTTACTATACTAGACTTATAGCTTTTTACTTGGTTGGCAGAATATTTAATAATATTTTGAGGAAAGTCAAGTCTACAAGAATTTCAATCTATTTGAGGGTTATATTTTTCTAGCCATGATAAATCTAAAATAACTAGATTAGACAGGGATTTAATTATGTTAAAAACTACATAGCTATCATGACCATCTATTGTTATTTTTATAGGACGGATTTCATGAGTGACATCTCCAGAAGACAATGGATGACCATCTATGACTTCCACATGTACGGGTTTAGTTTTTTGTACTAAAGATATTTTACGATTCTTAACAAATTATTCATCTAGAAAGCATGCTTAGGCTTTTGAATCTAATAAGGCAGAGGCTCTGTAGTTTTTTGGTCCTAAATATACATCTATTATAAAATAAGGAGAGGATTTTGAGGAGAAAATAGGACCTTCACTAGGAATTGTACAAGATTCTAGCTGCACGGTCCCTATTGTAGCTGGACAAATTTGTTTTTTGACATATTGTCTTCTTTGACAGCCATACTCTTCATTTTGTAGTTATGTCATTTCTTCGAACAATGTTGAGCAGTATGCTTAGGTTCTCCACAATATAAACATAATCCTCCTTGACGACGTTGAATCTTTTCTTGTTTAGTAAGAGGTTTAAAATGTACCACATCAATTTGCATGTCTTCTACTTCCAAATGTACATTTTGTGAGGACATTGATGTTGTTATTGAATAATAACGTTGAGGCTCCCTTGTACGACTCTTGGATCAAAAGTCAAAGAGTCGATTGTTACACTTCACAGCAAGATCAATTGTTTGACTCAATGTTTGAGGATTGGGAAAATTGAGCATTAATTTTTTTTTACCTCATATTGTAATCCGTAGAGAAACTTACTAATGAGTGGAGTATCATCCCACTTGATATCAGTCGGTAGTTGTCAAAATTGTAAAGCTTATAACGACACTGATCGATTGCCTTGTCAAAGGATGCGAATCTTGTTGGTTGCAACACGGATTGCATCATGTTTTCCATGTATGGATTAAAATTCTACTACGAATGCCTTCAAATTATCCAATATTGGATCACGTCGTTCAAGAAAAGATGAAAACCATGATAAAGTAGAATCTGAAAGTAACGTTCCAATAAACCTAACTTGAGATCCTTGTATAGGATAATTTTGAGGTTGAAGTTCAATCACCACTTGTACCTGATTGACAAATCCTTGAAATTTAGATCTTATGCCATCAAACTTCTCACGCAAACTAATTTTTGGTTCTCTAATGTTTGAACGGTGCTCCATCATAGGTGAGGTAGTATGATTTGGTGTAGATATTGATGCAGTTCCAACCATTCCTATATCTTCACTTCTTGCTAATCTTGTTGCTCTTTTTGGTAGTAAACTAAGTTGATACATTGCAAGCATTAGCTCTCTCATTTATTCTTGCATTTGTGCCATTGCACTCTTCATTTCCACAAGCTCTACCATGATAATATAATAGGAACAAAGATGTCTACTCTCACTTCAAGAAATGTAGAATAACACACTCAAAATAAAAAATTCTAGAAACAATATCAGTTTAGAAGTGGATATTCTACAACTTCTAAAATGCTTATGTCTTATCAAGAGAAAGGGATAATCCATTCTTAATCAAGAAGAGACAAAGCTCTGATACTATATGTATACTCTTATCAATCTGTCAAAGACATGAACAAGAAAAAGATGTATAATCTAATGAAAATTATATCAAAGTAAAGTCATAAAATAAAAATAAGAAAGTATGTATATTCAAAAGAAAATTGGAATGGCTATTACCAAAGACTGGAAACATGAAGACTCTTGAAATTAGACTAGGATCAAGAAAAGAGTTAACAAGAGTGAAGAGGGCTTCACTCTTGCCTCTATAAATACTATCTAATTAAGAGCTACATGGCGATATTCTATAGGACCTCATACACGTGTCTAATTTGCAAGACATGTGTCAAACTTGTACGATAAGTTTCCCATGTGTGGTTGTTCTACAAGCTACCAACATGTGTGACACATGGCTAGCTTGTTCCACAAGTTACCAACATGTGCGCCATGTGGCTAGCTTGTTGATCAAGTTTCTAACCTACCAATCACCTATAGACATATATAAAGGTAATTTCGTATCTATGAAGCTTCTAAAAAGCTTCTCTATCAAATATTATCAGCTTATTTTACCTACTTCTATTGCTCTCTTTTACTTAGGTAATTTACTAGAGTAAATCTTATGTCTGTGACATTATGTTATGTGATTTTTAAATTTTTAAATTTTTATAAATAAATAAATATTGAATTAGTAATACAATCCTTGATTTATTTGATGTGTTGTATCTAATGATTTCATTTTCTTTTCTTTGGATATTTTAATATTTTTTAAAAATGATAATGTAAAAACCTAAAGATGTATTGATATTCTAAATCATTAAATAAAGGATTTTTTGTTCAAGTCTTTACTTAAATAAATTATAAACTATTTAAAAAATAAAATAAAATTTTAAAATCTTAATCTTAATAAAATATAATTATTATAGTTATTATTATTAATTATATATTTAATATTTTTATTTATAAGTATCCACCACTTCTACACCAAAAATAAACCATATTCTAAAGATATTTTATTTTTTTATATTATTAAATTATTTACATCAATTAAATTATATATTATAGATTCATTATAAGAAATATTAAATATCTTTGGAACATGGTTTATTTTTGGTGTAGAAGTGGTGTGCACTACAATATCTAATTTTTATCCTTAATTTTTAATATTTTTATAAAGTTATTTAAATTAAATCTTAACTTTGATTTTGTTAATATACAATGATTTTTTTAATAAAGTTTATGCTTGAATATATATATATATATATATATATATATATATATATTCTATCTTATTATCTTATTTGTTATTTTTATATATTTTTATATTTATTTTATAAATTTTAATTGTATATTTTATTTAGATATTTTAAAAACGTTATTATTACCATATCACTATAATTGTTTCTATAGACTATCCAAATTGAATAAATTATGTTCCATATTGTTAAAGCAAAAGAATTATTGTTTTTAAAATAAATAACTAAAATATCCTCAAAAAGTTTAGATGTATACATAATATGAAGTTACAAGGCCTTATTAACTTAAAATAAAACTATGTATAGGTGATTCATAAAATACAAATTATAAAGACTGTTTTTGAAATATTACATTACTTTAAACCAACTATATAATTTGCATAGTTTACAACTCAAAGAATATAATTTAATTAAAAATTATTATTTATTAATTAAAATATAATCAATAGAAATTAATCTTAAACAATAGAATTCCAAATATAACTAAAAATTTATATTATAGAATCAAAAGAATTATATTAATAAATTTGTAAATTTTTTATATACCTTTTTATAAGTAATAAGCTAAATATTTAGTTATTACACAATTTATTGTTATTAAATGACTCAGAATTACTAAATAATGATAAGATCGATTTGTTCTTTATCCATAATATATATCACAAATCCAATTCATATGTCTTGTTTTACAATAATAAATTTAGAATTTAAATTTACAAAAAGTTATACAATAAATGTTTAATGCATATGACTTAAAGTGTGGAAAAATACATACAATTTTTTTCTTTAATATGTTTATATTTGGTTAATAAAAAAAATACAAAAAAAATTTTGTTTGGAAATTTAAGATTAACATCAATAATAAAATATATTTGAATTGTATTTAATCTAAATCATATCTAATTCAAACTAATTAAATATTTTATATAGCCAACAAAAAATTATGATATTCTGTTATTATTTTTAGTCTAACTCAAATCCTTAAACTTATAAAAATTAGTAAGATTTACAAATGATTAATTGAATATACTAAAAAAAATATGTTGTCATGCATATTAGTGCCTTTTTTTAATATTTTGGAGGTGATTAATACTACATTAACTCTTTTTTAATCAAAATTACTTCCAATTTTTTTATTATAACTCTAAAAGATAATTTAGTAGCCAACCACATATTCTATTATATTATATATAAGATACTTTAAAATTTTAAGAAAAATAGAAAGAGATTTAAGTCTCAAAAAAGAAATAATCATCCAACTTTTCTTTTCTATCTAGACCAAAAATATTAAATCTAAGATCATAAAATAACAATTATTGTAATATACAACACTTTTAAAGAATACATATTTGTCTCTACTTGCATGCAATGATTGCCATTTTTTCTTTTGTGTATTAAATATTAAATTTTTTAATAAAAGTTTTGAAATAAAATAATTCATTAAAAGATTAAATTGATGTGGCTATAATTTTAAAATAATAATTTTATTTAAATATCAAAATAATATAATAATTTTTATTTTTAGAATAAAATTATAATAGAATAAGATGAGCTATATTTTAAAATAATATTATATTAATATTGTTGGATTTAAAATCTTTTGAATTATTTAAAAATATTGTATGTATGAATTTATATTAAATTTTATACATTATATTTTTTAATTAAATTAAATAAAATATTATCTAAAGTTGTAGTTATTTTAGTACTTGTAATTTAATGTACATTATTAGACTTGCATTCAAAATATATCATATAACTGTTAGTAGGTATGTTATTAGGAGAAAAATTTATCTAAAAGCAATAATTTTAAAAAATTAAATATAAATAATATAATTAGTAATTATTTATTTAAAAATAATAATTTTAATATTGATAAAAGTTAAATAAACTCTATTTAAAAATAAATTACATCTTAAGTATATGAAAAAGATTTATAATTACTATTTTAAAAAATACATTCAAATTTCTATATTACATCATAGCTCTATTTAATTATTTATAATTTTTTTATTAAAATAGTTCTTTATCTAAAATATTAATTAATTTTTTATAAAAAATTTATTATTATAAAAGAATCATTACTAATTAATTTTTATCTTATTTTATTTTTTATAGAAATATATTAAAACATAGTAAGACATATATAAATTAGAGAACTTGTATTAAATTTTAGGTATGTATTTTAAATAAATACATAGTGCACATTTAAATCTATTTAGCTTTAAAATTTTACTTTAATTCATATATATCTTTTAAATTTCTATTGCAATTTATTATTTAGGAAATATTTGACAATGTTGTTTTTTTATTCCTTAAGATTATACAATCTTAATTTCTTTAAATTGTATATTATGATACTTAGGAAGATATAAAAAATTAAACTAATGAAAAAATATATATGTAATTTTTTAATAAAATGATGTTATAATGTGTATTAGAAAAATACATAGATAAATAAACAAACTACGTTCATTTTTATTAAAGATGAAGTGCTATTTTTTGTACAATATTTTGGGTTTGCATTTTCTCGTAGAAATGCATACAAGCTTGAAAATCTGGATTACTGACTTGTTGGTGTGAATACATATTTTGTTAATATAAGAATAAACTGGTTGATAGATTCTACTGTAAGTAAAAAATAAGTATACATAAAGCTGTATCTATCAAATATAGTGTGATTTAAAGAATGTTCAAAGACCAAATTCTTTATATCACTTCATGTGATGATTTAATATCCCCCCCTAAAAACCATCTCTTCTCTAGTTTATTCCAAATTATGTGTGTAAAGTGTTTTGTGAATGATGTACAACATTCTAGTACAGATTTGTGATCACCATGCATCCCCCCCTCCCATCTTCATTACTACAGAAAAAAAACGTAGTTGAAAAAGTTATGGGAGATCTATTTTACAGCTCTTTAAAGGAAAAGGAGGTCAAATGAGGGTGTGAAGGGTGTCCTCTAGACTGGATGTGATGGGCAGGAGGGCCACATCACAACAGCGATCACGACGACACCTGATTGCCAGATCTCTTGCAGCTTAACCCTTCGTTCCACCTCCTCAAAGATCGACGGTACTGGGTTAACTGCGTACCGCCCAAGTAGAGCGGTTTCCCTCTGCGGGTGGGTCCAGCGGTGGCTGGAGTTCCACCCCTCCCCGCCCACTAAGCCTCCACCACGTGACCCTGCATATGAACTCCACGCGTACATATCACTGACTCGTCCACTTGGACCTGCGGCCCAGGACGCCGCTCCGGCGATTTCTTTCAAAAAGTAAAAGGACCCGCGCCAAGGATAGATTCATTCGTACATAATCGTCATCGCCAGTGGCGATGTATTCAACAAGCTCCACACTCGCCTGCCGCTACTGTATATGACAGACAAGATTGCTATATTGTACTTGGCGAGTGTTTGTTTGAGAATCCAACATAGGCATTGCTGACGGACAGGTTTGGTTGATTGTTTTAATTCTAGAGCAAAGATTATAAACGGCAAGTAATTGACAGGTGAGGGTTTGAGATTTCGCCGAAGGCTTTAGACCCGAATTTGTGACTGTTGTTCTTGGGAGCTGCGTTGAGTAGTTCTCATGTGTTCGGTCGTGTTGGAGATTGGAGATGACGTGGTATGGTGTAGAGGTGATTAGAGAGTGATTGTGTGGTTAAAGTAGAGTGAACACTGGTGAAGTATTGATTGAGAAAGAGGCGTTAGTATAAATTCTGGCCGTATTTGAGTCTGAAAATGACAACCTGATTTTTTTCCTTATGTTTTTGGCTATGGCGGGGGAATGAATTGTATATTGTCGGAGAGAGTGTTGAGGTGCTGAGGTTGCGTTTTCTAGAAGTTTCGTAGGTGAAGGGTAGTTATTGATGAAAATTTGGAGCTCGAATTGATAATGCAAATGTGTTTGTGGATGAGCAGAGGTTTTGTTTGGATAATTGAAGGGAATTCCGAGTATGTCGATGGCAGTAGTTTGCGCACATTTGAATCTGCTTGGTCCTAGCATTGTTGCCACTGAGGCCAAGAGCTGCAGTAGATGTGATGAAGTGTCATCATTAGGGAGATTTGATCCTCGCCAGCGGAAGGCTTCTGGAGGTCATAGAAGATACACGTCCCTAATTTGCCGAGCTACTGCTGCCGGCTCGACCCCTGAGTCGACGCCACAGCGGGCAGATAACCAGCGGCGTCGTACGTCACGTGAGTGTCGCAATATTTTTGTCTTGCTCAAATTATGCAATAGTTCAGTATCATGGACTACCTCTTGAATGACCCCTCATGTCAAAGTTATCAGTAGCATAAGTTTCGTGTTCTGACATTCCATCTGTGAATACGTACCATGTATCCATGCTTGGAATTTGAAATTTATGTCAGTTGTCGCCGAATTTTCAATTTTGCTCCTTTGCTTTTGTAGAAGTTAGCAAGGGATCGACACCTCGCACGCCTATTTCCAAGCCGGTCGAGAAGCCGGATGAATCGAAGATTGACGCAGAGCTAAATGCTATCAATGACGACACAGAATATGAAAATGACGACGTGGAGTATGGAAATGATTTTGAAGAGGGGGAGGAAGAGGAATACGACGTTCAAGATGACAGTAACGAAGGGTTAGGTGATCGAGCTGATGAGACAGTCGGTGCTGTTGCGGATGCCGCGGGAGTTCCTAAAGACGATGCCACCGTCAACAGGGCGCAGAGAGTTGGAAAACGAGTGGGTGACAATTTGGAAGACATTCAGGCGGAGGGTCAAGAATCGGCTAGAGCAGTGTCGGACTCTGCTAGCGACGCAGCTGACGCTAGTGGAAAGAGACTACAGAGAGCCGGCGAACGCGTAGGAAAGAATTTGGAAGAGGTTGGAAATGCTGGTCAATCTGCGTTTGGAGAAAGTGGAGATGTTGTCAATCAGCAAGCGGGGAGAGCGGTGGACAACATTCAGGAAGGTTTTGAGGAGGCTGGAAAGACAGTTCAAGACTTGGCTAGCATTGCACAAGATGATGCGGAGGATGCCGGCAAGCGGTTACGTAAGGCTGGAGAGAATATCACTGGTGATCTTCAGGACGTTGGGACAGAAGGACAGAAGGTGTTGCAGAGAGGTGGCGAGGCTGTCGCTGATCAGGTAATGGAAACCACTACGATTCCTTTCGTTAATTTCCGTGTAAATTAGAGAATACACACACACACACACACACACACACATATATATATATATATATATATATATGCATTGCTACGCACACACATATACATATGTTTGTGTGTTTCCTTCACACCATCTTATCTTGTTACTGTATGCAATCAACCAATGTTTTGACATGCGTTTGTACATCTGAGGTAATTTTGCAGATAAAAGATGCATTGCCTGATGATTTGAGTCGGCAAGGTGACAAGATACAGAAGGATACAAACCGAGCTGTACGAAAGACACTGAAGAGAGTAGAAGAATCAGCTGATAGAGTACAAGATCCAATCGAGAAGGCTGTCAATGCGTCATTGGATGCTGCTTCAGCAATTGGAAATGAAGTTTTCAGACTTGGTGATTCGCTTATTGAAGCAGTTGAAGAAGCCACTGGTATGTCAGGACCTGACCGGTCATATAGCAGAGCTCAAATAAGGGGGAGAGAATCCGAGAAGAATGAATCAGAGGAGTTGGTTGGGGGTAAATACAGGTCTGCTGGTAAGAGCGTTATAAGAAAATATCAGGGTGGTATTAGAGAGGAAGGCAATGACTCTCAAGAAAGTCAAGATTATCAGGAAGATGATGCTTTCTCAGGCTTCACTGTTCTTGTAGCTGGTGCTGCTGGAAGAACTGGCAGGTGTGCATCATGTCTTGACACGCTCTGTTTTGGCATATGTATTCAACGATTTGCATTGTAGATAGGTCTGATTAATTACATGGATACAACATTTGATCGTTAATATGTGATTTTCTTATCAGTTCACACCTCATAACAAAGATGTATGATTTCGATTTTGGAATTTTGTAGATTGATAGTAAAAGATCTAGTTGCGAAAGGCGCGACTGTGCGTGCGTTAGTGCGCAATGTCTACAAAGCAAGAAACTTGAAACAGTTGCAAGGCGCACAGGTAAAAATCTATCCGTTTCCTATTTCATAAGATAAACTGTAAGACTAAAACTTAAACTCTTTAACAATTACGTGGTTCCATGATTGCATAAGTGGTATCTTTATCAATCGAAATTTGTGTGAGCTTTTGGAGAACTATATAGTGATTCTAACAAATCTCGACGCGGTGTAAATCAAAATATTGTGATCCGAACGTTTTGTTCTCTATGTTATTCACTATATGTAATTTGATAATGTGCAGTTAGTTGAGGGAGATATTTACAACTACGAAGTAGTGAAAGAAGCGATGGCTGGAAGGTATATAATACTGACACTTTTATCTGAAAAACAAATATGGTTACACTGATTTCTATATTTAACTTTTGTGTAATATATTGTATCTTAATTTTAGAAGCTAGGTGTCCGTTATTCAATACTAGAAATCAGAATACACAAGTATTGTTCATGCACGAGAAAGCTTGTGCAGTTGATAATCATCAATGTTCATATTCTGAGAAGTAAGATAGCTTTAGGTCTAAAAGAAGCTTACATTGGTTGTAGTTGCTTAGAATCTCACATATTTATGTTTTTGTGCAGCAATGTTGTCATCTGCGCTGTTGGAGCTCGCGGTTTAGGCCCATTTGACCTTGTGGAAGCATACAAAGTAATCACCCTCAACATGTTGCATTATTTTATTTTATTCTCATTCATCGTAACGTTCTAACTTTTAGTGACATGTGTGGCTGACGGAAATTTTTTGTGATCAAATTTTGTAGACGGAATATGAGGGAGTGCTGAATTTGATTTCGGCTGCAAAGAATCAAGGAGATGTGAAGAAGGTTAGACGGAATACTAAATTTCTTATAGTCATCAGTGTTTACAACTCATTTCCAAGTCACATATACTTCTCCTTTTATGTTATAATTGATCCCTCAAAATTCAGATTCTATAAAAACTTGTTTTGTGGTCTTTACAGTTCGTCTTCATCACGACAATTGGGGTCAACTATCTTCAAGTTGTTCCACTCCTTTTCTGGTGAGTACTGCTGCTACACGTGCAATTCCGTCATTAAATTACTACATCAACTCCAAAGTAACGTTAATGGGTGAAGCTACATCAATTTTGAGGAAATAATGAAATCAATCATTTAAAGATTAGTTTGTTTCAAACTGTTGATTGAGTTTAAAATAATTTTAATCTTGAACTAGCATATCCAAGTGATGATTTACATTAACATAACTGATCTCCGTTAGTCTTTTCGCTAAGCCTTCAATATATCTGAACCAGATTTGGATTTGAGTATCATGCATGATGAGTACTATTTTTGTCATTTGATGATTCAAGTCTTGATGATTCATGTCAAAGATGTCTCCAAGTTACAAGCACGTCTAACGTTTTTTATGACATCTCAGGAAACGGCAAGCGGAATTGTTTTTGCAACGCTCGGGCCTTGACTACACTATTGTGCGCCCAGCTGGATTGACTGGTGAAAGAGGGGTATGTAGTCGAATATTTACATTGTATAGAAATTCCTTTGTTTTAGTATGTAGTGGAGCTGATGTGGTAAACATCTTCCGCTTTCAGATGTCTTCGGAAACTAAAGACTAATTAATTGATGTTTCCTGCAGCGGAGCGACCGCGTCGAGTTAAGGCCTGCAGACAGTCTGTTCATGGGTGGAATTAGCCGTAAGAAGGTAAGAATGGAGAAGAAAACTGCATGATACAATTCCAGTTTAGTTGAAAGAAAAAGTGTGAAGCCTTTTGGTATTGTTGAGCAAATACAGTTCTTTTCTGTGTGTGTGTGTATATACACTTCAAAATTTCACTTTGCTAAATTTACGTTGTCACTGCAGGTGGCCGAAGTCTGTATTTCAGCCATGGTAACGCCGTCTGCTTCAGACAAAATCGTGGAGGTTGTAGGTGGCAGTGGACGAGTGAGGAGGAGCATTGAGGATCAGTTCGAGAGTATTTAAATCCATTCCGCGATGCTGGAAATGCAATATTTTTGTACTCAAAGCTTTTGATATTTAGGTCATTCTAAATAGTCGTAGCAATGAGAGTGTTGTATATTACCATTAGAAATACCTCAGAGGAGAGTTAGATAGACCAATTATTCCGAAGTTGTATTTGTACAAAAAGTTGATTACCTGCACCATGGAATATTGATGGTATGCATTAAATATTACACAGTAAACTATAGGTCACTTCTGTAACTACATACTTGTGCATCGTATGAACCCTCGTTGTTATTCTCAGCTCCAGTATTTATGAAACGGTATTGCCTTCGTCAGAGTTGGCCATGTGCGCGTGCCTTAAGCCAGCTGCAGCAGATTCCGCGTATTATACACCATAACGAACAGCATCTGAACCTGGCAGCGATTCCAGGTAACTCGCCTTGTAGCACTCGGCTTCCATAACTTAAACTTATGAATTATATTGGCGTTTGCTGCTTATATTCCCGAGATTTTTTGGTGAATTACAGTCCGCTTCCGAGGTTGTACAGACTAGATTCTCGTTAACACTTCAGTCCTAAGCACTGGAGTGATATTTTCCTCTAAACTTGCGAGGAGGATTATTTCTCACACACTATATGATTTTTAAGAACACATCTTTGCAAAAGAAATTGTACAATATGAAATTAAAAGTGAATGATTTCCACCTTTTTTAAGTATTTTAATTCATTGAAGGGAGATGAATAATTTACTTTACATGTATAAGGTAGTTTATCTAAACTCTATATATACTACATCTAAAAATACATGAGAAACTTTACAAGAATTCAGAAGTCCATATCTATAATGTAGGATATAAAAATGCATGTTAAATTCTTTAAAAGAAGAAAATTTGTAGAACTGTAATTATGAGAATTAAAAATTTGAAAAATTAGAAATTTATTTCAGAATAAAATTCTTCAATTCAATTTTCAATAAAAATTTTATTCAAGTCATCCATATAAAGTTTGGCTTTGGAGTTTATAATTTTTATATTTCAAAAACACATGTCACTTTACTTTGATATTCTCCAAATCATATTATAACCCTAAAAGCACCACTTGTGTTCATTCAAGTCAAAGTTTTACACACCAAAAACATGGTCTCTATGAACCAGCGACTGCTTAAATAGAGACACTAGGAGGTACCTTCTTCTACCCTCCTTCAAACGTGGCATCCGACGTGGCATGCAAAGGTTTCAGAAGCAACCCACACAAGTCTAAGCAACTAATCCAGCACCGCATAAGAAGCACCCACCCACAGTCATCCAGTTTGTTGAATCTGCAGCGCGTGACACGCACACCAGATCGGCGACAACGCCATGGATCCGAAAGAAAGAAGATAAGGTTTCTAATCTTTACAACATAATCTAGTTATGCAACGCCAAGTCGGCTCTGCACTACAGCCCCCTCGATTACTGCGCGTCACCGACACCGCACCACTTCAGGAAAACTGCGACCTATCGGCCGAAGCCATATACCGACACCACCTGCAGATGAAACTGGGACCGGACAATCGAGGCTCCAGTGCAAGTTGTGGTCTTTGAACCCCGGGTTTGGTTTTGTTCACTGCCCTGAATCTTCCTCGAATCCCTCTACCGCTCCCGTGAAGTGGATGGTGCCGCCAGTGCGACCTCGCTGTTCGAACTAGCTGAAGGAACCCTACGGTGCCGAAGCTCACGGTGTCGACACACGCTTTATTTGTTGCTGAATGTTAGCGTTGGACAGGTTCGGTTGGGGTGTTTCACCGCAAAGAGCACCGCCAATGCCTGATCGAAGCCATTTCATGCTTTCTGGAGATGGTGGTGAGATTGGTGTGGAGGACAAAAGCTATCTGCTCAAGTTCACTTCAAAACAAACATCCATAGTCCGTGAAAGGGATTGGAAAGATTGAGTTCTATATATGAGATGACGCGGAAGAACACATTTGAGATGACTTTGGATGTGAGTAAAATTTCCTGAGGAAAATGCTTGCATAGAGTTTTGATGGATTGAAGGGACTAGGATTGTGGAGTGGTGCTTTCTGTGGTCACAATATGGTGTTCGAAGTTGGATTAACTTTGATTGGTAAAAAGGGGAGAACGTTTTGTGTGCTACATAAAAACACTGTAAAACATTTCTTTGTAAAAAATTAGAGCATATTTTACTAAAGATTAAAATAACATACTCTTACGAAAATAAAAGTGCAGTATTGATGAATTGTTGACCAATTCAATAAAAAATTTGTCCGAACTAGCTTGGATGAAATGTGAAAGTACTTAAGGTGTAGAATTTCCCTTGAATTAAAACCGACTTGATTGATAAAATTTTGCATCATTAAAATTGTAGGACAGGGTGATCAATCAAGTCTTCTCTATTGTGATTCAACTTATGGATAATACATTCACGCCTCTATCCAGCTGAAATGGGCTTGAAAACTGCCGGTTCAGTCAGGATGAATCACTGTTCTCATGCCAGAAGATGACACATTCAAGCCTCTGTCAAGACCGAACTCAACGTGGAATGTTGATGCAATCCATGCAAAACCAAAAACAGAAACAGGAGATGAGGTTCAAGCCCCCCAGAGATTACGATTCCATATTCCTAATTTATAAAAGAAACCTTCAACTATGGCGTCTAATTAAACCGCGAATAAAAAAAGCTTGAAATAGTTCTATTGTTCATGAGACAGGTGTGATACTGCACCGCCCTTCGGCTCGTGAGGGTCCTCGTCACGCATGGCCAGAGCCCAACCTCACTCACTTAGACACACATACACACACACACACATACACCGCCCATAGAATCGTGATGCGATCTAGACCATTGTCTAGAAACGCTGCAACTTTGCAGTGAGGAGGAAGAACCGTGTGGTCAGGCTGAAGGGCGAATCGAAGGCGTGTCTGCAGTCCATGGTGTGAAGCTGCTGCTGCTTTAGAAGTCATACCAAGATGTCTGGGGTGTGGACTCCGCGTGCACGACGACGACAACGAGGCGCAACCGTGGGTGGGCAGTGCGAGGCTGGCGTAGCAGTGGCGTCCATCTCGCCAGTGTAACTGTCACCGCGTGTGGGCAGGTTTTTCCCAACGAGAAGTCCATTTGGAAGGTCCGGGAGATGAAACAAACAACAGCTGCTCTGCAGCATTGTTGTCTGTTCCGCAGACTCGCATGACATGCCAGACCGCCGATGCTTGAATTGGAGCATCTGCAATGACGAGCTCGGGGTGGTATCATGTAGCTGTCTGTTCTGTGCACCTCTGTCTGTATCTGTGCGTCTATATGTGTTTGTGGATATATAGATAATTGTGCATATATGTATATAAATATATATTCCAAAAGGTCTTGATCATACTGGAAGCATAGGGCAGAAAACGAATATGCATATGTGAAGTATCCCAAAAATGATGACTAATATTGTTTCATGTTCGCACAGACTCATGTTATTGTGAAGTCTCCATGTTTTTATTATTTTTAATGTGAAATAACTGAGGAGGAAAAATTAAAACATAACTTTCAGAAAGTATTCAGATGTCTACATTCATGGATTCAAAAATTTGTGGTATTGAGTATTCGACTTTTTTAAAGTTATCTGAATAACTTTCTAATTAATGTTTTCTTGCACTAACAACATCAGGTTTTGGGTGAACGTGGGATATGTTAAATCTTTGATTCTTAGAATAATGTTTCCTTGTAGTTGCGAAGCTTGTGTTTTCATTGTAGGGTTTTTGTTGATACACTTGAATTATTCGCTTACTTCGTTTGAGGTTTAGACATCAGAATAGTTGTGTCATTGAAGCATTTTCATTGGATCATCAATATTTTATAAGTCTATGATGTGTTAATTAGCATTTTTTATGAACTTATTTAGTAATATTTTTAAAACAAACAACTACTTGTAATAAATAAAAAGTTCAATTCCAAAATTTATAATGTTTTTTATATTTATTTAATTCATATTCTAACCATTTGGACCTTCAATTCCATTCTAATGTATATACAATCCAATCATAACATTTATCCAACAGAATTTTTCTATTCAAATTTTATATTATTATTTCCTATCTTTTAAAAGTTTTTAAAAGTTTTTTTTTTTTTTTTTTTTTTTTTTTTGATAAATTCTTAATTGGAAAAATCAACTACATTTTTTTTCAACCAAATGATTACTTTATGGTCTTACAATTTCATTTTTATTAATAATTTAAGTTAATTATTATTTGATATTTCGACTTGAAACATAATATAATGGATCTCATGTTTTATTTAAGAAAGATTGTGATAATAGTATTGATACTTATATAGAGCTTTTGTTTAAGATCCTTCTAACAAATCTTGAATGGATATTGTTATTTTCTCCTGTAAAAAACTTATGCATTAATAAAAATAATTTTTCAGAAATTTCTAAGTAGCCTTGTCATGTAATTTCTTTTCTTGTTTCGTCTTCTTCAGAAGTTTATTAAAATGCATAGGAAAATATTTATTGAAAATTTGTTTGGTCTACAATGAAGTGTGCTTGATTGCATTGCTCTATTCATGTATATGCAACCATGTGTGTGTATATATATTTAATTTTCATTTGAAATTCATATTAACTTAAACTTTTCAATCACATTCAAACCAAAAGAACAAACCTCCAAGATTACATGAGTTGACACAAACATAAACCACTACTCACTTGTATGTGCTATATGCATATAAGCTTGTTTTATCAAAAATATTTCAAAAATAAATAACCAACTTAAATATGTACCCACTTACAAACAAACGAATAAAATCACGTTTTGAAAATCCACAATCTGATTTACATATTTTTCAATAAATATTTTCAATAAATATTTTCAATAAATATATTATACTAAAACACACAAGCAGATCTTACAGCATTCTAGACATCACAATAGTACTGTAGCATCGGTGAAATGGTCAGTATAACAAATATAGCGTAATGGTAAAGCTTAGTATTCTACATGGACCAGGTACTCTATTTGAACAGAAGCAAAAAAAAATAGATGAATCGAAGGATGGGTTGTTGTTAGCAGAAAGGTGTGTTGCACATAGTGTATTTAGAGCTCTGCAGGCTTTCCATATTACTTGCTTGCTCTGCTAAAAGTTTCCTGTCCTCTTGGGAAAGATGTTGTCCTGCAATAGTTTAAGTTTCCCCTCAAAACATGGTGTCGTGTGAGCCATGATTGTACATACACTGGCGGTTCCCTTTGTGTACAAGCCTGAGATGCTTTTACGATTCATGTCCTGAAATCCTTCACTGAATCACATGCACTGATGTCAGTTGACTTTACCATTAAACTGACCAGCCTTGATCATCTCACTTGAGATCGAAATTAATATGAATTTCCCAAGTTTGAGTTGGTACAGACTCTCACTTACTAGGAATGACAACGGCCTTGAGAACTCATGAGGACGTTTCATGAAGACTTCCTGACAGCTGACTCGTTCTCCTGCAAAACTAGGATAAGGGGGAGCTGTACAATGGCTGTGCAGGCTTGCTGAATCTAAGTTACTCGCAAAGTGTTGGAAATCATCCCTGAATCTTGAATACTGACAAGAAAACGTCGAAGAAAGCTGCAAGGAAGCACATGGCGGAGTGATGATCGACGCTTCTCTCGCCCAAATTCAATGAGTTTGTTCATTAAGTTTCTTGCTATCGTGATCGATGATACAACGGTGCAGTATCTTTTTTATGTTGAGGAATTCTCCAACCTGGAATATGATTCCCCTAGTACCCTAGACCTGTGTCCCCGAAAGCGGCTACGAATATTCAAGTTTATCATGTCAGGCCATGGCTGGCTTTTTGATTCGGAAAAATCACCCCTCTGGCACAGGTATGACTCACGCATGACCGTATTGTATGGCATTGTTTAGGAACATATTGATTCCTGTTTCCATCTGAAATATCATTGCCCTGGAATATGTCAGGACTCCGAAGGAACCAACGCATGGATGCGTCGCTGGTTGCGGAGTGTGTGACTGCAATCGGCACTTGATTACAGTTTCTACGATGACAGAGGAGTTTACTCGAAAAAATTCCTGCAGAAACCAGGTGGTGGAAGAGCTTTTAAATAAATTGGCACAAATCATCTGATTAAACGAATCACTTTTTCAATCACTCGGAGTCTTCTGAGGAGATACGACCAAGCATGGTTAACAGCTGACATGGTGTATATATGAAAGCCATTCGATCGTATGAACTCTGAAAGAGCACCAGTATGAAAAGAATTGGCATTAATTATGCTAATTCCAGCAATTTATAAAGCTCTTTCACGCATTGAAATCCATCTCACTCCAGAACATCTACTGGTGACTATATCTCATGGATGCCTTCATCACTTCAGAGATGTGGGTGTCACCTGCTCTACCATTTGCTAGTTGCTATCCTCTTGCGTCTCTAATTATTTTAGATCGTTTAGCCCAAATTTAAGGGCTTCTTCTTCAAGTATGTGCTAAATGAACACTAAAAGCATCTGTAAATAAATTGCTATCGTCACTCGTCGAACTTCGAGATCAAATGCGTATCAAAGACAGCCGCGGCTCAATTGAGCCAAGGTTACCCTCTGAGATGTCTCAAGACAAATTCCTTATTGGTTATGAGATTTGTACCTGACCGGTGGGACCGAATTACTGCTGAATGCGTAGCAGTGCCATTTGCCGAGGTAGTTAAAAAGTCTTCGAGACAAGGACTCAAACATTAAATTTGATCAAGGACTGCAGCCATGCGTTGAAGCTCAGGAGACATGGGGGCAATGATCTGATCACCTTCGGAAGGGTCATACATGTCTTGGCCGCCCTGGTGCATGTTTTGCCAGTTCATGGAAACACGAGAATTGCTGAACGATTGGTCGTCTTGCACCAAACTCTGATCGGGTGAAGATTGAGCAACCTTACCCTGCCGAGTCCGACTTTGGTGATTCTCTTGATGTTGAGTATGGTGCCCACACGCTGCAGCTGAAACTAATGGTTGCTCTGGCGTTGGCATGAGCTGATCACTGCACCATTTCATCACCGTATCGCCATCAGGCTGGTCTGGAGAAAATCCACCACTGTGGTCACTGCACGCCTGAGTATCAGGCGCGACAGTACTCTTGTCGATCTTCACAGAGCGAGGCAACATCAACTGATCCTGCTCGGCGGCGTCTGACTTTTCCACAAGTCCACCGCCCCAAAGGAGAGTGCTCGTCTCAAACATGCTTCCAGGAATGCTAATTTCTGTGTTGTTGCTAGTACTGCTGCTAGCACTGATGCCCTGATCCCAATGGTATTGCTCGTGCCGGCCATCTGCTGCCACCTCACCGGAGCTCAAAGGTTTCTCGACCTCCACTTGAGTTCCTTTGAAGGGGTAAGACCTGAGCGAACCATGGTATGCCCCGCGCGTGTTGACGCTGATTTCTGGAGCGCGCGGGCAGATGATATGGTTTGACACTGAGCTAGTGCCAGAGTGTGGCAACTGGAAGCTAGCTGTCATGGAATTCAAATCGCCCTTGTCCACTGACCCAGCATAATCGCTCCTCAACGAGGCGATCCTAGAATTAGATGTGAAGGGTCCTAATCTCATCTCAATCTCAGGAAACTGCTCTTGAGTACTAGCACCATTTTGATCTCTTGAGGATTTGAAGAACTGTTGCGAATGCTGCAACATTTCCTGCAACCCACTGGACATGCTCGCCTGCCCATGACCTTGGGAACTTCGATCTGAGCCTTGCAATATCCAGAACACAGGATTGTGAGCTGCCGGTACTGCCGTCGCGGGCTCAGGCTTAATACTGCCATGATAGTCACTGTCATGACCGGAGACAGGAAAGCTGCAAGAATTCATGGAGCTACTATCGAAGTGAGAACTGCTGTGACCAGTTGGAGGAGAAAGGGGCGGCACCTTTGGCGGCAATTGCATTCCTTTATTCTCTCCACTTATTCGCAGACGCTCAAGAAAATTATCTGTCGGCAGAGGATAGGTACTCATGCAGCTGCCAGGGGAGCTTTTGATCCTTAATAACTCAAGATACTTTTGGTGATCTGTGAGTGAGCCATTTGAACTGAAGTGAGGATTTCTGGTTGGATTGTACAACCCGTCGGACTCCATGTAACTCGTGGAAAACATCCGAGGGGCTTGGAGTTTGAATTCTTGGATGGGAAGTCTCACTAGCCCAGCTGTTTGAGAAGGGCATTGTGACGATGGAGCTCCTGTAAGGAGAGGTGAAGAGTTTAGAGGGCGCTCATGAGGTGGGTCGATGCTGGAGGAACCCTCTGGATTTGAATTCGACCCCCCATTTACTAGTTTGTGAGTGTTGGGGTCGATACCGATATTTCGTAACTTCTTCTTAATGCAGGAATTCCAGAAGTTCTTTATTTCGTTATCTGTGCGACCGGGAAGCTGAGTTGCTATCTGCGACCATCTGTATTATAGATCAAATAGAACACATTCCGGTCCATTTTATTGCCCAACGTATCACTGACTATTTAAGAGGATGGTACGAAATACTCTCGAAACCTTGACGTGTTCATAAGACTGGATGACCTCACTGATTCGACAACTTTAATATATACTCGCAAACTGCAGTATAAAATCTACAAATGGGTGAAGATGTAAAGACCTGTTACCAAGAACAGCATGAAGGTCGATGATCAGATTCTCCTCCGCTGGTGAGAAAACCCCTCGCTTTAAGTCTGGCCTCAGATAGTTTATCCACCTTAACCTGCAGCTTTTTCCACACCTCTGCAACCCTGTTGTTCCAGGGCACACCAGCGTCAGAGATACATCTCTTATTCTAAATTGGTGTCAACGGTGTAGCTGAACTTTTTCTGAGAGCAAAGAGGAAACCAGCTCGGTACTTTATCATAACTCATGAGAGTTTGCCACTGCGGAAACCCATCGCTTAATGTGCCAAAAAAGCACTAAACTCTAGCAAGTGAGCCGATGTCCTCACCGATGAACCGGTTACCCTATCAGGCAGCTAGAACAACAGTGCTAAGATGACTCCGCACCTACGAATGTCACAATGTACATTCCAGGCTGCAATTCGTACTACCTCCCACTCAGCCAGTTTACGGAAAACTGAGTCAGGATTCTGAAAGTTTCTGTCTCTAGCTGAATTTAAATTCCACGACTGTTGGCATTCATCTTTCTGGTGGTGTCAGAACTTATCAGACAGCATCAATTTTGGATGCACATATGTGGCAATCGACACCAAAGTTTCGCAAGCTCTAAATTGAGCAGTACGTCTTGTGGTTGCTAGCCCATTGTGGACGATCGACATTAAGGATTCAATCTACAACTTGTAAGACATGTAGCAGGTGCACGAACCTGCTTGCTTGGGAACAGCGCTCCAGCAGCCATGGCCGTTCTTGGTAATATATCGCACAAGCTTTTCATCTTCCTCCGGGGACCACAAGCCTTTCTTCAGTTTCTGCTTGTGAGAGCACGAATGACGGCCCATTACTGCAATAACAGACGGTGCGAGAGCACAAAATCAACTCCGGCGAGGTGCTGCAGCAGTATCTTAATCAGAAAGCAGTGCTGGGGTATCATCACGGCACTGATTCCGTAACAGACCTTCCAGTCTGTGTTAATACCATTCACTCCGCGGGAATACCTTGATGGCATCGTTCAGTTACATCCTGCATCTTCTCTACTGCTATCAAAGGATAGAGCAACATTTTTGTTCACGGGTGCTCAGGAAGAAGGTATTCCACTCCACGGAACTTGATGTACAACCAACAACCTGGGAAATTCCGTGAACACAAATCCAAGGAATACGTTCCGACCGGAATACCAACCACATTAACTCGGCAAAAGTGCTGTGCTCTTGAAGTGAAACGACGTCGCAGTAACCTGGACACCATGCTTGAGTTGTTATCTGTCTGATCAGCTTACGGAGAGCTTCACGGCCACTAATCACGATGATCTGAATCAGGCGATCCCATTTACGTATCACACCAGCAATCGTCCTGTCCCAAGCTGATTTTCTGCTCCGCAGTCGAACTACGTAGGGTGCTGGTGAGAGGAGCTTGTAACTAGGAACGCGGTCTACCCTATCTACATTCCCAAGATGAGACAAACTCTAACAATATGAATCCAACATTTAGAATTCTCATCTTCCTCGGTGCTTAACAGAAATTGTATGGATGTACCATTTAGAGTAGTAAACATCTTCTCTCAGGCAGTCCTTGTAACAAGACGTTCTACAGGGTCTTAGAAGGAAGTTAGTACTACCCCAATCTTCTTGTTAATGCACTAGGAACTGTTTCAGAACCATTTGCAGCAGGATTTCAGCGTTCCGAACGAATAGATGAGAACAACTTTCAAAATCAAGTAGGCTAGGAGACAACAGGACACCTCAGATATGTTGATGTCACTCAGGTTGCAAGCTCATCAGAGATGTCTACAGCACAGCTCCAGCCTTGTGTCGTGGCTTCAGAATCCCAAATGTCTACACAGATACAAAGATTGGTTGAGCCCTCGGATACTTACAGAACCTCAACGAGGTCTAACCAACTTCTAGCCGAGTACCTTGCAGCAGCCTGAAGTATTGCAGTATACAAAAAAGATAAGTTCTCTCCGGCCGACAGACCTTCTCTAATACTGGGCCTAATAATTTATGTCTATCCCCACTTCCGTAACCAGCGTGCCTAGATAAACCCGTCCTGGAGCTTCCACCATTTGTACTAAGAGTTCGATGCTTCAACTTCTGGGATAAGATCACAACACGTAAGATATGATCAGGACTAGTGTATGCTCCACCTAGTACTAAAGTTAAAATTGAAGGCCAAATACAGCACAGAACAGGAAAAGTTATGGAACTTCGTTTTGCAGCTTTGGAGCAATTGTCAATGCACAAATAATGCCATTTCGGACTTCGGAACATTACCAGCTGCAAGCATATTGTGTGCATTGATTTTCCTAAGGACCTTCCCACGTTCAGACCAGAATGGTTGTCCGACCGCTTTTCAGAATTTAGACACTGCTGACCGGGTCTCAGGCACAGAGTTCGATAAAACCTAGATTTCTCAACACAAGTCTAAAAATATTAATCGAGAAGGATAAAATATTATTTTTTTTTTTAATCGACCTCAGAAACGACGTGTATATACTGTTCGTTACAAAGTTGCAACGAATCGGACGTCGCAGCACACCAGCCACCCAGCACACACACACACAAACACACAAACATACACACAAAGCCTTCCCCCACCCTCTCCAAAAGGAACATAAGAGCTTCAGGTCCATGTAGGCAGTAGGATAAGATTAAGAAATGGTTCGGTCGTGTGGGCCTCTGGGTAAATGTGCTGCGCACTCTTCCTTGTGACGGGACTTGAATAGAGTGCCGTCATCAAAAGGCAGTGATCACTCAGTTTGCAGCTTTTACATGTTACGCTCGCGTGTGGGATCGCGCACAAAGTGTTCGCGTCAGTTTAATTAGTGAACTTCACCAGTCTTGGCGGGACCTGCGTACTGCAAGCAATTAGACGACCCACACTAATTTAATCACTAGCTAATTAAGTGAACTTCTACGGAAAGTTCATTTCAAGCAAACTTTTAATAGGAATCAGCACAAAGAGGGATTAAGTTAAATCACGCTGCCTTCGTGAAATAACAGAGCGTCCAAGAATCCGCAATTAGTAGCACCGCACTTGGGTGAGACACCCTGGATAGAACATCTAAGACCAGAACAGCACCACGATGCTGGAGTTCTCGACTAAGGCCGGTTCACAACGTCACGATGTGGCTCTCTTAGTTTTCAGCAGCATTCATTTTGCACTACAATCGATTAGCTGCTCGACACCTTACGGCGACTGAATTACTCGTCAACATGCAGTTGAGTGATCTGGAGGAATATATCAGGCATACGTTCAAATATATAAGGTCAATAATGGATGCAGATTCAGCAGAGGAAACCTCACTGCAAATGATTAGCATCAAGCCAATCTCCACTCTCAATTGTTCCTTGTCATCGCCGTCGCCAACTTGTATATTTCGAGCCAATCCCAAAAGTTGCAGATCAGCTTGTATGAAATCCTAACAAGCTCGACACATCTCGAAGTATTATGGGCTCCAAACCTCACAATGTACAGATCTCGGAAGCTGAAACTTCTCCCAATTGACACTCAACCCTCAAAAAACACAGCTGGAAGTTTGACAAGCTCAAAAGACCTCGCCCTGCATCCCCGGCAAGCTTCAACTGCCTGAACTGCAATAAGAAAACCCCAAACTTTCAAGCTAAGGAGGGCTCAAAAAACCAATTCCACTCACAGCTCCTGACGGTCCATCATCATGGAGAAGCGTACATTTATGTGTCTATATAGTAGCCCACATGATCACCTCGTCGCGGCCACAACTCCCCGCAGAGGCAGGTAGTTAGAGACCTCATTCATGCCCTCATAACCGTCCCAAGCCCCGCATTAATCCCAAACACACCACTGCACTTGCTGATGCTTCACCACTGACAATGATTGATGCGCCTGTACGCTCTCCGATGGCCCATTCATGTACTATAACGCTACCGATCTGAGCTCATCTAGAGTCAGCGCCGAAGGAGCCAGGCCTCGGCACCAGGGTTGCCCGCTCTGCGCGCACCAAGGGCGTGACCGACCCCCCTCCCCGCCCCGCACTTGCGCGCGCGGTCGCCAACAGGCGGACCTACATCAGTGGTGCTGGGCTGACGGTGAAGCGTTCCCCACCTCCTCAGCCTCGGATGCAGCTCCCCATAATACAAACCAAAATCTTCTTCTTCTAATTCTAATTCTTCTTCCTTCTAAACATTTTATTTTCATTTTTACAATGAACCATACACTTCAAACTTCTGATTCTTGCTCCTTTTTTCTCTTGGTTTGTGGGCACCTGGGTTTACTGTTCCTCCTCAATTCCTATGCAGGGCTTCCCATTGGGCGGGACTCCCCCTTTAGAGTTTGTGTCTGTAGGCCTACAACATTCCCGAACTTACTGCCCTTGTGTTTGTTTGCTGCTGAAGAGACCACTGTTGTAACTACACAAATTCAAAACACTCGGTGCCTTGGGAAGGAGTGATACTCCTCTCTCTCTCTCTTCTCCATGGCTTGGAAGTCCCTCCTTTTTTGGGGAGTTTTCTGTGTACCCGGCATGTGTCGCTTACCCATTGGGTGTGCGGAGTACCTTCTTGAGGAGGATCCCTGTTGTTTTTTTTTCAATCACTAGAGCTATTCCAAAAAGTGGAGTAGGAGCATTGTTTGGAGTCATTTCAAATAGTGCACAGACACAACATACATTCTCTGGAAGAAAGAATTCCTTCGGGGGAGGGGGGGTAATGGGTGGTATAAAAACGGGAACATATTAATAAAAATTTAATGTACTAAGAAGATTAGTGAATTAAGTTTCTTTTCTTTTATTTCAATTTCTTTATTTAAAAAATCCATTTTCTTCAATGTTTAATGATATAACTTCAGCATGCTTAGTATAAATAAATAAAATGACGTTTTTATATACTCATAGGAAAAAAATATACAAAGATGATTTTGATTTTTCTTCTCTTTTCATTTTTTTTCTTCTCTCCTCTCTCTCTCTCTCTCTCTCTCTCACATTGTTTTCATTTTTAGTTTTATTTTGAAGTTAATTGAATTTTTATTTTTTGGGGAAAATCCAGTTGTGCTGACATGTCAGAGAGCTCAAGGAAAATTCTGTCTTGCTAAATAATCAACCCATTGACATTTTCTAGTTCCCTTGGTTCTCAATGATATGATTCTTTAGGTTGGTGGACCACCAACTTCATTGAAAGTATGCATTTGTATACACAAAAATGTGGGGAACTTGGGGCATTTGACTTGGCAACAGGGGGTTGAGCAGAACCTCATCATGGCAAAAGTTGACTTTGTGTGAAAAGGGCCTTTTGAATGTCCCATTGTAAGTAAAATAATAAAATATAAATAAATAAAATAAATAAAAGGTGGAGAGTAAGAAGGTTCCAGTCCTCTTTCTCACCTCATGTGGCCTCTTGTCTCCTTTCCTCATGACAGGGCCATTGTGAATTGAAGTTTTGTTTTATTTGTTCTTATTTGTTCTTATTTGTTCCCTTCCTTTCAGTACAGCCAAGTCCACATTCTGAGCTTCTCATTGAACACTTACAATCTCCTATCCTCCATAATGAGACACCATAGACCACAAGTATTGTAAAAACTTACTCCATTTGGAGTAGGATACAAAAACAAAGGGAGTCTTTTGAATTTCTCTTTTGATACTGCCTCTTCAAACTAGAGGTGGCAATTTTTAACTTAAAAACTGGAAAACTTTAATAGTGTTGGATTCCTTTGCATGTGTGTGTGTGAGAATATATATTTATGTGTATGTGAGGATTCTTTTAAATTATGAATTTGAATCATTCATTTCTCATAAAATAAATCAGGTGTGTTGTATCTCAAATTTTTCAAAACAAAACTTTGGAGAAAAACTTGGAATTTTTAAATACTATAGATGGTTTTCATTGTTGTAATGTATTCTTATTACTTGTTGAGATTTAAGCATGTGAAAGTACTCATTTGTAATAATTTAAGAGTAATATCTTTCATTTATTTTTTCAAATTTTTTATGCATTATTCTTCTAAAATTTATTGAATCAAATACCAAATCTTATGTTGAAAACATGATCAAAAAATTAAATGTTAAATAGAATATCCTTGACTTCAATTAGATTATTCGAATTTATACAAAATTATATGTGATGAAAAAAATATTAAAAAATAATGACAACTTCTAGTAAAAAATAAAATACTTTTAGATATAATAATTATTTTAACTATTATCCCTTGGATATAACTTTCATGCCTAAATTGTTTCATTCTAATTGGAAGATTTTTTTTTTTTTTTTTTTTTTTTTTTTATCATTTACTAGCCGTTTTAATAAGGTAATATGGTATTTATATTTTTCTAACTATATTTTGGTTTTAGAAAGCATTAATTTTGTGTTATTTATCATTTCTTATTTTTTATTTTATTAAAAACCATTATTAAAAAATTATTTTTGCACTTGTTATAAAATTTCTATGGGCAAAATTTGAACCACAATGTTAATAATAATTTTATTGATACTCAAATAACCTAAATAAAATTAGGAGAGTATTAAATTGACCTAGATAAATCTTAAATCAACCCATCTTTACTCTTATTGTTATGTACCACATCATATATTCCTCATTAATTCAAAGGTCATTCTTTTTCACTAATCTCTCAATTTTGTATCTCCTAAGTTCTTTTTCTCATTTACAAATATTGATAAATAGCCAAGGACTTTGTGGATATTTTAACTAGTTATGGATATAGAGTGACTCCAATGCTCAGATGCAAGGTTGGCTTCAAAATCCATTTGATAGATGTTGAAGGCAAATTCATTATGATCCAAGAATGACCTTTTTTGGATCAGTGAGGAATATATGATGTGGTACAAGATGATGAGAGCAAAGGTGGGTTGATTTAAGATTTATCTAGACTAATTTAAAATTTACTTGGATTGATTTAATATTCTCCTAAAATTATTATGGTTACATTTTAAATTATGAATAGATTCAAAAATGTAATTGTGAGTCATCATTGTTGATGAAGGTAGAAATGTAGTTATCATCTGTAAAGTGATTATTTTGGTTAGATTATAAGCAAACTAGATGTTTAGTTAGAACTTGACTAAATGTTTTCTTTAGTGCCTTGAAGTTTTATCAAAAGAAATACATGGCTTCTTGAGAGGGTTACAAACTTTTTTTTGACAGTTACAATAAGTAGATTTAATTTTTAAATAATCACATATGTTTATTGTATTCAGCATATTTATATTCAGCAAATTTACTTAATAAACATCTTGTGAATATTTTATTTAAACATTTATTTTTGAAAAATAAGATGTACTTTGAATTGTAGATTTTTTTATGTGTAAATTTATATTCTCATACAAAAAATAACTACTACTATTAAAGCCACAAAACTCAATCATCTTAAGAAATTTACAAAATTTAAAAATATTCTTAAAACTTTTAAATTTGGAACCAAATCTTAAAATACTTCTACATACTATAGTTTTTGAATAAGATGTAGAACATGGAGTGTACAAATAACTTTCTTTAGCCTCCCAAGGACTTCAAATGAGTGAAACTTGTAAAAAAGAAAATATCAAAGGTATGATTTGGCTTTTATTCTAACCCAAAAAAGAACTGACAACCTCAACATTTGATTTATCATCCAATGGGAGACCAACACATGTCATTAACCACCTATACCAAAAAAACTCAACCCAAAAAAATCCGTTTTCACACTCATACTCATACTCCATCATACCCCATTCTACACGACAGAATGGATCACTCGGCAACTTCCACGACAAAAGTCAATACATCCACGTTAGCAAGCAAAGCCCTCCGCGCCACGTGGGCCCCGAGAAACCTAACACGTGGAGCTCGATATCTCAACCACTCCTTTATCAACACGTGTCGTTGTACATAACAAGCCTTTTTAGGATCCGATTTTAGGTTTTCAATTCACTCAGCGAGTTAGAATAGTTATGGAAATCGAGAGGAGAGACAGAAAAAGCTACAGAGAGGATTAGGGGAGACAGTTCCCTTTGGATGAGACAAAGCCGATAGCGTACATCCAAAGGAATTGTTTGGCATCTGTGGTGGACAGCAGCCCAGCAACTAATCCTGTGCTGGCAGATCCACATGAAGCGATTAGTGAGGAGATTAGTGAGTCCAGCCCTGGGGTTAGTGAGTGGGTCACCCGAGCTAATGGCCTCCCTTAAGTGGTGAGGTTAGGGGCCCCAATCTCATTTGTCAACTGCAGAATATTTGGCATATCTCAAATGCCATTGGCATGAGGGCTTAGTGGTTGGCCCCCCTCCCCTCCCTTTCCCTCCCCATTCCAACCACTAAATCCCCCCCAATAGACTTCCCTGCTTTGCATTTGGGACAAGGGAAGCGGGGTAAACTTTTTTCCTTTGCTTTTGCTTTTTCTTTTGACCTTTTTTTAATTGGGTCTGTGTCTCCATCTTTGGATTCAGTGCTTTTGTGGAGTCTTATGATCTTGGACAAGATGAGACACAGTTCTATTGAAAGACTGGTTTAGGATTTTGGATGGGAATACAATTGTCTGTTTCTGTGAATAATGTAAAGCGAGCTCAAAATGCATGTATTGTGACATATATTTGATGGTGGAGAGATATATAAATATATGTGCATAGACATATACATGTTTGAAATATATTTGATGGAGCACATATAATTGAAAACTAACTTAATTTGCATGAAAGAATTCGTATTTAAAAATTATACTTAGAAATTATGGATTACAAGAATTAATGTAGATTTTGGGGGGGGGGAGGGGGATTTAAATTGTTTATAACATCATTCACAAATATAATATTTGAAGTTGTAAAAGATGATTTTAAGAAAGATTAAAAATTTAATAATGTGTATTTTATGATAAAATCTTCATCTATAGGTGATTCTTTATTATATCTATATATTTTGGTATAAATATGTGGGAATATATATAATAATTTGGTTAAAAATTATAGATTTATCAAAATATAAAATATACAAAAAAAGTCTTTATTACATTTATTACATTGTAATAAAAAAAATTAGCACATAATTCAATTAAAGTAAGTAATATATATATATATATATATATATATATATTAAAAATTGATATAATTAATATATTTTAAAATATTATTAGAAAACTATTTTACTTATGCTATTTATAAAACTAAAAGCATGTTTCTTAATAAAATTTTAAATAAGCTACTAGAATACATTTCAAAAGAATTTTTATGCATATTTAATACTTTTTAAAAATTAAAAAATAGAAAAATCACAAAAACGTCTTATATATTTTTCATTTTGATCATACATGTTGAAAAAAAAATACAAAATCACACATGTACAATAGAATCATCATTCAATAGAGTTGGTTTATTAAAATCTAATCTATCATACACAATTGCGGTTCTACCAAGCTAAGCATTAGCTTGCAGAACCACCAAAGGACAATCCATATGATACCTTAAATGCTTATCAAATAGTACATATATTGTACTGTAAGGACATTGCCTCTGCCATCTCTACTAATAAAGGGCTACAAAATAGTGCCCTTACCCTTATTGCAACCTCTATAACTACAATTGTTATAAGCAAATATGCCCACCATACTCCACATATGTTTAGTAGACAAAAAAATATAATTTATAACCACCACAATATTTGTGTTTTTATATAAATTCTGTAAAGTTAATTGGAATTTTTTAAAATCTAGATTTATCAACTAGCTATATAAATTAAGATAACTTTGGTGCATTTATAAGCATCTAGAAATTTAAATTAAATTTATTTTACAAACATGGAATTTTAAAATTTTAAAATAAATGATAGTAAATATATTATTTAAATTTATGTTGTTAAATTAATCAAAAAATTTGGATTTCTTTGTGTAATTATTGAGGTTTAAAAATTCTAACCTAAAATATTTCCTACCAACCTAATGATTTAAAAAAAACAGAAGTAATTTGTCTAAAATTTGATCAAACAAAACCTTGTAAAAAATCTCATTATATTAGGGCCAAAACAACAAATAAACTAAATAAAAGTATTAAGAACAAGAAAATAATATATATATACATATATATATATATATATATATATATATATGTTGATTTTAATTATTGATTACAAAAAATTCATTTCAAAATTTTGTTTTAAAATTTTGTATCTTATTTTGTTATATTGGCTGATTTGTACTATTTTTTAAATATTTTTATGATATACTTCATTATTGACTAAGATCATGACAATAAAATTTAAAAAAAAAAAAAAAAAAAAAAAAAAAAAAAACTTTATAAATTCAATCTTTGTTTTTTTAAAAGTTTTTTTTGATTGATTTAAAAGTTTTATAATAAGTATTCTTGTTTCTTACATAATAGTAAAATATGCATAAATATATATATATATGTATATAAATTATTTTTATGAAAATTAAATAACTAATTTTATAATTTTTTAGTTTAAAATAAAGAAAATAAATTATAAATATAAATACTTTCTTTTGCAAGGTTTTTGATTATTAGGATTAATTTTTGAACATTAATTTTTTTCAAGTTAAATTATGAGATTTATTTAACATCATTTTTAATTAATATTTTAGATTATTAATTAACATATATATAAATATTTTTTAGAAAACTTAATTTATTAAAAAAAATAGATATTATTTTTTAATTAAGAATTAAGATAAAATTTTAATTGAGATAATTTTAACTTAAATATAAAATTATATCTAATTTAAAATAATTATTATATATATTATATATAAAATATTAGTTTTAAAAATATAATATATTAACTAATTATTTTATATAAAGTTTCTAATTCAAACTATTAAATAATATTTTTTATTATATTTACAAGAATCATTTTAAAATTCTAAATTACATAGAAAATACTTTTATCATTAAAAGAATCATACAAATGTATAAAATCATATTCCTTCTATAATAAATATTCTTTAATTATACTTCTATTACTTCTTGAATTAAAAAAAAGTTAATTTATTATAAATTATATAATTTTTATTTTACATAATTAATAAATTTTCAATATCTAACCACAACTTTTAAAACTTAGTATTTAATTTATTATTAATATTTTTTATTTGTTTGATTTTGGTTTTTTGCATAAAGATATTAAACAAAAAATTATAATAAAATTTTATATATAAAGGTCAAAAATAGTTTTTTATATCAACATTCTTATACAAATTATAGATTTTATTTTAATATACTATTTAATTAACAAAAATAATCTCTCTCTCTCTCTCTCTCTTTATATATATATATATTAATTTATATACTTAAAAGAGCCCAATGAATTTTCTTATTTATATTTTATGAAGAAATTTAGATATAAGGTAATAAAGAATTTGGAAGATTTTATTTAAAAACGATATGTACATTTAATAATTTTAAGAATTTTCATCCCTAAACATAATTAAATAATATATATTTAATCTTTTTGTAAGATTTTATTTTTTTTGATTATTTAAAAAAATTAATATTAAAAAATAAAATAATAGTAATAAACATATTAAATTCTCTTAGAAATAGTATCTTTTTCAACTTAAGTTTTATTTATTATTTATATTATTAATTTTTATATAGATATAGTTATATTTAATATTAATAAATCAAAATTTATTTTATATAAATATTTATTTAAAATAAATTTAATATTTTCTAAATTATAATAAAATTTATTACTATTTTATATGATAATAAAATAAAACCCTAACAATAAAATTAACATTCAAATTTTTATCTTTGCTATTTTTTATTTTTCAAACTATAAAAGAATTTTCTTTTTTTTTTCTCTTTTTTTAATACATTTAAAAGTGTCTTATTTATATAATAAAAAGTACAACCTTTTTAGACAACTTATTAATATTTATTCTAATTTAATCATACCATTATTCTGCATGTAACAAAAATAAATACTACATTTAATTTATACTATTAAAATAAGAAATAAATTTTCATATATATATTGTCATAGAAATATCTATTATTTTATCTAAATTATTATAATTATTATATATATATATATATATATATATATATGTATGTGTGTGTATATGTATGTATGTGTTTATGTGTATGCATGTGTATTTGTACACATACACACACACACATGTGTGTACATATATATATATATATATATATATTATGGTGGGCTTGCTTGCTATGTAAATCACTTACCCTTGTAGAGATTTCAAGGAAAAAAGAGCAAAGGATTTGTTCCAAACCTCCCTTGGCAAGGAAGAATAGGAGATGTTGCCTCTCAAAGTACAATATACATCTATTCGATAGTAGCTAAAGGTTTTGTTGTTGGACTATCTTTACAAGTTTTAGTGGCTTAGTGCAAAGCTTAGTATGACTACAATTTATGTGTTCAGCTTTTTAAAAATCTCAATAAAAGTACTTTCCTTATATATTTATTTCTCTATGCATATAATTTTGTGTTTGTCTTCTCAATATCTATCATAACTATTTGGTCTTTTAAATTGATTTACTAATACTTGGTAAAATATTATTAAATATATTTAATTTTTAAAATAAAATAATAAAATATAATAGCTAATTTATTATATTAAAATAATAAAATTGAGCATATTTTTTTATGAATATTTAACCATTGTGAGTTATACCTTTAAATACTTTTTTTTGTCTAACTTCAATTTATTATTTAAAATATTGGTGTATATAAAAAGTATTGATTAATTTTAAAAATTAATTATTTAATCATAGTCTAATTTGGACTAAAAAACTTATCAAAGTTAAATTAATATAAAAATATAAGGTCAACTTTGAAATAAAATTATATCTAATTGGCACAAGGAATTCAAAACTTTGCTTTTGCAATATAATTTTATAAGAATATTTTTGACATTACATGCATTTAAAATCTAATTATTTTTAAAATAATATATGAGATTAAATACTTCAGTTTTCTTAAATAAATTCATTAAGAAGTCTATACTTTAAAAAATATATTGCAATAATTATAAATTTTAATTCTAATAAATATTTCAAATATAATTTTTAGATAGACAAATCAGTAATATAAGTAGAAAATCTACAAAAACCAACTTGTTGATATTATTTAAGCATTGGCCATCTTTGTGCTATATATATATATATATATATATATATATATATAAATATATTTGATAAATTTAATTTAATTTGAATCAAACATAAGATTTAATATTTGTACTATCATTTAATATAGTTTTTTAGAGTATTAATTGTTAAAAAGGAAATTTATACATTTTAGAAAACATAACAATAATATTTTTTTAGATTTGTTTTAATTATTTACTATGAATTAGAAATTAAAAAATCATTACTTTGAAAACATTATCAATTAGTTTGAAAAAAAAAATATATATATATATATATATATATATAAACATATGTATATATATGACCAAAATTATAATTATTGAAATTATTGAAATTATTGAAATTATTTAATATAAATTTTTAATTTTTTTAATTTTTTTAAAATTTTTAAAATTTTCAATAATTTCAATTATTGAAAATTATAAATTATAACTAGATTTATAATTCTAAAAAGAATTGATTTCTGATTTCAGTATATGCTAAAATATGTTATTATTTAACTTTTGTTGAACAATTCCTCATTTTTAAAAAATTTATCATAGAGTATTTTGAAAGATGTATCTTTCATTTCATCTTATTATATAATTTCTAATTTAATATATTATTATTATTATAAAATATTAACATCTAATTTTTGCTTGTTATACTTACTTATTAACATGTCGAATCTAATTTTGGTGGTACTATATTCCACATGTTAATTCCATATATACAGATGTTATTTATTCAAACTTAAATTTTTGCTTCAAATTAGCTTCTTATGGACTTATCTGTTAAAAATTGATGCTAGTTTATTTGTCATATGGTTGAACTGTAAGAAAGTTATTACTATTACTAAAATTATCTATTCTATAATAAAGTTAGTTTGGTACTAACATTTTAGACTATGCTTAAAATTTATTTAAGACCAGATTTTTTTATAAAGCTTATATATTATAAATTGAAATAATGTGATATTTTAAATGCACATAGAAAAAATAATGGCACTTTTTAAAGTCACAAATAAATAATTAGAACTAAAAACAAATCCAAACGTCTCTACAAAAAAAAATTCATTATTGAATAGGTGGACTAAAAAAATACTTTAGTATTGCAAGCATCTTCTTTTTTTCTTTTTTTCTTTTTTTTAGAAATTTTAAACATCACCCTTCTTTATCCATAAAAGATAACTCTTACATTGCATAAATTTATACTATAACATATAGCAACAACTAATAATTAAACAAACAAATAAATAAATAAATATTATTAATCTAATTAATATTTTAAAAATCATAAAATAAATAATAATTAAAAAACTATTTTTAATTATGCATCTAATGTTGTTACTAAATAATTATTTAAAATAAAATATAAATTATTTTTAAATAAGATAATTTTTAATTTTAATTGTATTTTTAAAAAAAATATTAATTTAGTTTTTTAAGTTTTTTTTTTGCTTATGAGGTATTTTATTTAATAAATTTTCTTCAAAATTGAAGTTTTAATATTCATGCATCTTTTAAAATGTGATATTTTTTATATTTTATTTTAAAATTTTAACTTTATAGGATACAAGCTATTAATATAGTTTTAAAATTTTGTATATAAAAACTAGTAATATAAAAAAAATAAAAGTATATATATATATATATATATATATATATATAATTTATATATTTTTGTATTGGATTTATAAAATAAATTTTCTGTATTGCATCATTAGAAACAAACTATTTTTATAAATATTTGCTTGTATGGCATAATTGTTTAGTTCTATATCCAAGAATAATTCTGTATTAGAAAATTTTAATCTAAATTAATTTATCAAAATATAAAATTATTATACAAAATCCAAGATAATCAAGGACATGGAGCTGAGGATCCAAGAATAATTAGTTCTATATCCAAGAATAATTTTCTAGGTACCAAAATGTTATTTTTATTTTTATTTTTTTTTCAAAATTTATTTTATTTGGCAACAAACATCAGATGTTTTTAGCATAAAAATATGTATATACTAATTTTCTAAATAAAAGGCATATCAAGACTTTTTAGGTCATATTGTATATACAAGATATTTTTATTAGATATTAGTTCTAATTTTTTGGTTTCTTTTATAAAATAGTTTTAAAATATTATTAATAAATTTTTTGTATATTTTTAAAATTAATAGTATAAATAATTTTTTTATGGAACATGGTTTATTATCAAGTTTATAAATTCTATGGTCTTTTTTCTTACAAAGTGGCATATACATTCAAAATAGATTAGAATATAGATGTGTTAAGTGTTCTAATTAATTAGACATTAGATCCAAATCAATAGGCTCTAGACAATAGACAACTTAGGTCCAAATATAAACTCACAATGGATTGATATATCCAATCCACTTAAAGAACCAAATCCTCAAGATAGAACAAATTAAATTGGAACAAAATAGTAAAGTAATTGCCCAAGCAAAAGGGCTAGTTGGCATAATTAATTAGAAATAGTATAAGTATACAACAATATCAAGTGAAACCAACTCTTATCTTTGATATTTTGTTGACATTATTAAAATCTCAAATTCCATCCGAATTAATTATTTTTAGACTTGACTTAATAATATTCTTCTTTTCTAACTTTTTATGCTAATCAAAGTAAGTTTATTTTAGTCTAGCTTATACTTATAGTTGGTGCAAAATTCTTTTAAATTAAAATTTTGTTCAACTTATTTCTTCAGCAAAAGTAAACTATGTTAGCATTATTTGAAGTTAGTATTAAATTCAATTCTAAGTTATTTGAAAACTTTCCGGAGTTGATTATCAATCTTGATTTAATTGTTTGAATCTAAAAGTCTTCTAAGAAGATGTCCGGATTTTGAACCAGCAAGTAATTGCTTCTTTTGTCTTGTTTTTTTTAACTTTGATTCTCTTAACTCTTGTGATTATTCTAGACAAAATATTTTTCTAATCAGCGTAAAAGCTAAGATTGATAAGATGTACAAGAAATAATCAAAATATTGAGTAGTATTTTTTTAAAGTGATTTTACTTCAATCTATATAGTAGTATAGTTTATAGTCATGTATAGCCACATGAATATATATAAATAAGTTTTTTAAAAATAACCAAAAAATTCAAATTCTATTTAAATAATTTTTTTGTTAATAGTAACCTAAAATTTTTTATTAGCATTATTATTATAATTGTTTTATGCATTAGAATTGATCATGAGATTAAAAAATATATACTTTTTAATATATTGTAAGATATTTTTTATTTCTTCTTATAATTTTGAAAGTAATATTTCATAAAAAAATTAGCTAATTAATTTGTCAAAATATAGGTTTTGAAACAACAAATCTCTACAATTTCAAGTTCTTATATTGAAAGTTTGTAATATGCATGTTAGTAGAATATGATAATCTTGTTTTATTTTTATAATAAAAAAAAATATTTAAAAAATATAGAGATCCATTAATAATTTGATTGAAATAATAAAAAATTCTTATTTTTAAATTTATGATATTTTATAATTAAATTATTATATCTACAAGAGATAATATAATACAACTATAAAATCAATGAATTAACTATGGAGAATATTAAATCAATCCACATAAATCTTAAATCAATCTACTATCAATAAAATATAATTGCTATTTGTCACGGATATAAGATTTACTCTAATAATTATTTAGTTAATATGAATTGATAGAAGTAGATAAAATAAGTTAATTTGATAATATTTTATAGAGAAGCTTCCTAAAAGCTTCATAAATGCGGAATCACCTTTATATATGTTTATAGGTGATTGATAGGTTAGAAACTTGGCCAACAAGCTAGCCACGTGTCGCACATGTCAGTAGCTTGTGGAACAAGCTAAGTATGTGGTGCACATGTAGGAAACTTGTCTTACAAGTTTGACATGTGTCTTGCAAATTAGACACGTGTTGGATGTCCTATAGAATGCCACCATGAAATTCTTAGATAAATAATATATATAAAGACAAGAGTGAAGCCTTTTTCATTCTTGTCAACTCCTTTCTTGTTTCTAATCTAGTTCAAGAGTCTCATGTATTTTCTAATATTTGGCAATAACCATTCTAGTTTTTTCTTGAATATACATATTTTTTTATTTCTATCTTGTTATTTTCCTTTGACATAGTTTTTACTAACTTATGCATCTATTTTAATTGGTGTTTTTGACAGATTGACAAAAATAAAGATTACAATATCAAAGCTTTATCTTTTTTTGATTAAGAGTGGATTACCCCTTTTTCTTGATAAGACATAAGCATATTAGAAGTTGTAGATTATCCACTTCTAAGTTGATATTGTTCCTAGAAATTTTTCTTTGTTCTTTGAGTATTTTATTTTGTAATGAGAACAGACATTTTTTTCTCTTTCTATTATGATATCATAGTAGAACTTCCTGAAATAAAGATTGTAATGGCACAAATGCAAGAACAAATGAGAGAATTAATGCTCGTAATACATCAATTCAATCCACCACCACAAGGAGTAACAAGATTAGCAGGAAGTAAAGATATAGAAATGATTCAAGTTACTTCAAGCCATACCACTTCACCTACGATTGAACACTATTCAAGCATCAAAGAACCAAAAATTAGTTTATCGAAGAAGTTTGATGGCACCAGATCAAAGTTTCAAGGATTCATCAATTAAGTACAACTGGCAATTGAACTTCAACCTCAAAGCTATCCAACCCAAGGGTCACAAGTTAGGTTTATTAGAATAGTACTGTTACACTTTACTTTATCATGGTTTTCATGCTTCTTGAATGATATGATCTAATATTAGATAATTTAGAGATATTTTTAGTGGAATTTTGATCTATGTATGGAAAATATGATATAATTTGTGTTGCAACCAACAAGATTCGCATCTTGTCACAAGGCAATCGATTAGTAATATCATATGCTTCACAATTTTGACAATTAGCAATTGACACTAAGTAGGATGATGCTACATTTATTAGCCAATTTTTCTATAAATTATAATATGAAGTAAAAAAATTGATGCTCAACTTATCCAATCCTCAGACATTGAGTCAAACAATTGATTTTGCTATGAAGTGAGACAATCGGCTTTTTGAATTTCAATTTGAGAGTTGCACAAGGGAATCTTAATATTACTATAATATAATGGCAATATTAACATCTTTTCAATACATACATTCAGAAGTAGATATGTAAATCGACGCAGTATGTTTTAAACCTCTTATTGAATAACAAAAGACTTGTTGTCATCAAGAAAGATTGTATTTATATTATGGAGAACCTAAGCCTACTACTCAGCATTATCTAAAGAAACGATACAACCACAAAATGAAGAGTACAATTGCCAGTGAAGACAATATGTTAAAAAACGAGTTTGTCCAATTACAATAGAGACTGTGTAGCTGGAATCTTATACAATTCCTAATAAAGGTCTTATCTTTTCCTCAAAATCCTCTTCTTATTTTATAATAGATATCTATTTAGAGCCTAAAAATTACAAAGCCTCTATCTTACTAGATTTAGGAGCCTTAACATGTTTTTCAAATAAAGAATTTATTAAAAGTTATAGAATATCTTCAGTACAAAAATCTAAATCCATATATATAGAAATCATAGATGGTCGCCCATTATCTTCTAGAGATGTTACTCATAAAATCCTTCCTATAAATATAACAATAGATGGTCATAATAGTTGTGTAGTCTTTAATATAATTAAATCTCCTTCTAATCCAATCATTTTAGATTTATCATGGCTAAAAAAGTATAATCCTTGAATAGATTGGATTTCTCATAAACTTGATTTTTTTTAAAATATTAATAAGAGTCCTATAAATCAAATAACAAACCATAAGCCTAATATAATAAAATCCATATTTATAGGCACAAAAGCTTTTATGAATAAAGCAAAAAAAAGATCATCTTTTGCTATATATGCTATATCCATTTATGATGGTAGAAGGACTTTAAGTGATATTCCAAGCCAATATCAAGATTATCAAGACATTTTTTAGAAAAACAATGTAAATACTCTTTCGGAGCAATGTCCATATGATTACTCAATTGATCTCCAAGATAAAACTCAGCCTCTATTTGAATTGATCTACAATCTATTTTAGAATAAATTGGCTGAATTCAAGAAATATATTGATGAGAATTTGGCCAAAAATTTTATACGCCATTCAAAATCCTCAACAAGAGCTCCTATCTTGTTTGTAAAGAAGAAAGATGGATCACTACAGATATGTGTAGATTATCGAGGACTCAACAAGATTACTATCAAGAATAGATACCCTCTACCTTTGATATCTAGACTTCTTGATTAATTGAATTAAGCTAAGATCTATACAAAAATAGATCTAAGAGGAACATAAAAATTAGTACGCATCAAAGAAGGTGATGAATGGAAGACTGTATTTCAAACAAAGTATGGATATTTTGAATATAAAGTCATGCCTTTTGGACTTACAAATGCACCAAGAAAACAACAAGGTCTATCTGATGCTCTTTTTAGACATTCTTATGTTGTACTAAAAGAAAAAGATTTGACTTTTCATTAACAAAGAACGATCTTCTTGAAGCCAGAGCAATTTCATCTTTGAGCAATGAAATCAACATTGATAGTTGATTTAACTTTTATTAAGCAAATCTAGTCAAGTATATCTTTAGATCCTCTTATCTATGAAATTAAGAATAATTCATCTAAGTCTCATGATACTTCTAAGTTTAAGTTCAAGAACAATTTGCTCTATTTTAAAGGACGCCTATATATTTCAAAAGGCACAGCACAACTATAAACTCTAAAAGCTCATTACAATCTCCCTACAATAGGATATTTTGGATATAATAAGATGTTGGAGCTAATATCAAGAGATTTTTGGTGGCTTCAAATGTGGAAGACTGTTAAAGAGTTTGTACAATCATGTAATATTTATTTAAGATCAAAAATTTATGGACTTTTTCAACCATTATCTGTACTAGAACAACCTTGGTCTTTTATTTCTATGGATTTTATCATGGATTTTCCAAAGTCAAATTCATATGACTCTATATTTGATTGTAGATCGTTTTACCAAGATGGCATATTTTGTATCGTGTACAAAATCTATTCCAAGTGAAGAAATAATTAAACTCTTCTTTGATAATATCTATCGCTATCATGGATTATTAAGGAATATTATATCAGATAGAGGAACACAATTTGTATCAAGATTTTAGAGGACCCTTTTCAAAATATTGAAGGTGGATATAAAACTATCTTCATCTTTCTACCCTCAAATCGATGGACAAATAGAACAAATAAATCAAGTTTTGGAGCAATATTTGAAATGTACCATCAATTATCATCAAGATGATTGGACAACTCTTTTATCAATGGTAGAATTTGCTTATAATAATTTGGTACATTCTTTTATTCAACAAACTCCATTCTTTGCCAATTATAATTATCAACTATGATTCAATACTTTTGATTTTTTAAAAGTTGATAATCTGCAGTAGAAGATTAAATAAATTGATTGTTAAAATTACATATAATAATAAAAACATAATTAAAAGAAGCTCAAAAATGACAAAAGATTGATGCAAATGTCTGTTGCAAAAAACAACCTTAATTCCACGTGGGCAATAATATATGGTTACTTTGTCATAATATCAAGACTATTCGTCTTTGTGGCAAGTTGGATTGTTATAGACTTGGACTATTTTTGATTTATGAATAGATTAATCTAATTATATATTAATTATATCTATCAAAATCTATGAGCATCCATCATATATTCTACGTATCGCTGCTCGAGTTATATAAAAGATTGGATATGCAAAGAAGAAGACAAATGCCACCGCATCTTATAGAAGTGGATAATAATAAAGAATTTGAAGTGGAAGAGGTTTTAGATTCAAGGCAATGTCAAAATCGACTAAAATAACTTATACAAGCGATATAATAATGTAATCGCGCCAAGACCGTAAAATCTATGAATAAATCAGCAAAGTCAATGTGTTTATCGTTGGCGTTTAATATATAAGATGAAGAGAGTCAAACCAAACTTTAATCAAAGTATGTGGCTGACCGCGATTCAACTGTCTTGAGCACAACTGTTATGTAATCATCACTCTTCATGAAATTCATTCTTAGAAGGGGGGATAATATCATAGATATATGATTTATTCTAATAATTATTTAATTAATATGGATAAATAAAAATAGATAAAAATATATTAATTTGATAATATATCTTATAGAAAAACTTCTTAAAAACTTCATAAATATAGATTCACTTTTATACATGTTTATAAGTGATTGGTAAGTTAGAATCTTGGCCAACAAGCTAGCTATGTATTGCACATGTTAATAACTTGTAGAATAATCTAAGTACATGGCACACATATAAGAAACTTGTCTTCTAAGTTTGACATGTATCTTACAAATTGGACACCTGTTGAAGGACCTATAGAATGCAACCATATAGCTTTTAAGTAGATTGTATATATATAGAGACAAGAGTGAAGCCTTCTTCACTCTTACCAACGCCTTTTTTATTTTTAGTCTTGTTTCAAGAGTCTCTAATCTTCTTATCTTTGGCAATAGCCATTTTAGTTTTAATATTATTCCATCTTTGAATGATTTTTTATTCTTTTGAGTGACCGCGAGAGTGTATTGACATTTATTCTTATAACAGTTCATGTCTTTGATATATATTCTTGATATATTTGATAATTAGTAATAAATTATAATTTTATTAAACTAATTTACATGTATTGTTTATAATCTATGATTTATTTATTATATTTAATAATTAAATTTATTTGAAATAAAAATATTTTTTTTAAAATATTATTCTAATTTTATTTTAATCAATTAAAAAATAATAGCAATAATTTCTTTAAATAAATCTTTTTAAAAATCAAAAAAAGATAAAAAAGTGCATTTGTGTGTAATAATAATTGTTTATATAAGTGTAATTTATTTTCTAAAATACATCTATTTTCAAATTATAATTATTATAAAAATATTTAAAATACAAGTGAATTAAAACGTTAGATTTTTACACAATAGAATGTAATAAATTCAACTTAACTATCATTATTGGTATGCTTAATTTTTATATTAATCTAAAAGACTAAGAAATCTTTAAAAAAATATATCAACAAAATTCTTATACATCAAACATCTAATTTGTATGCTTTCTAAAATAATTAAAATAGATATAAATCTACTCACATAATTTTAATAAATTATTCATAAATTTAAATATAACTTGAATCTTAAAATTTTATTATAATATATTTATTCAATATATAAAACTAAAAGTTAAAAATATCATTAAAAAAAATATAAAACAATTTTTAAACACTTAAATATTTTTTTAATTTGATTTATTTTAATTTAATATTTTCCTTTTATTTATTGTTATATCGTTATTTTTATAATTATTATATATATATATGTTTAATAACTTCTATTTATACTATTTATCTTAAATTTAATCTTTTATAATACAAGTAAATTGTTTTAATTAATATAGAATAATTAATTGAATTGAGATATTTTTTTTATCAATTACTTCTTTGAAAGTGTTATTTAGTGAATTCATATTAAAATATTTTAAATGCTCTTCAATTATGTAGAAGACTCCCTAAACTCTTTTATACATAACAATAGGTAAAATTAATAATTTAAGTCTTTTATCTAGCCATTTAATTTTTAAGAAATTAAAAACTTAAGAAAAAGCTTTGAAATAAAACACATTTAGAACATATAAAACAACATAAAATCTTTCAATGTAAAAATTAATATAGAATATGTTGTATTGTAAAGAATTATAAATTACAATACAACATATATTATAAATTAATCGACACCGACACCGACACCGACACCGACGCCAACGCCAACGCCAACGCCGACTCCCCAAAATCGCTGGCATCCGCTCTAAATTTCAATCTGAGCCTGTGTCGATGAGCCTCGCCCTCCCACAATTCCCCGTTTCTGCCATCATCTTCATGTTTCCTGGATCAAGTTTCTAAGCATCTGCTCTTTACCGATTGCGGGCCCAGTTCGCAAGGTGACTCCGTTATGTGCAGCGCACAGCATCGCTTTATCTCCATGGGGGAAGATGGAAATGAAGTCTAGTAAGAGGTGTTGATGGCTGACTGACATTGGGGCTGCAGTTTGCGCATATCAGACTCCAGGGGAGGCTTGCTTGCATACAGTGCTGCTGCTGCTGCTCCTACTCATGTCAAAATGGAAGCTAGCAACGATCAGAAACTCAAGATCTAGATCGATGTTCCCACTGCGAGATCTTGCCACTGTACCCGCCTGGAAGCGATCCTTTCTCGTCGGTATCAGTCGGCGCAGTCCGTCCGTTATCAGCAGGGTTGAGCAATAATGCACGACATCAGTGGGCTCATCAGTGTAGTTTTCTCGCACGAGACTAGAGTTCGAGGGCAGTCGAAGAAGGAACTTGTTTGTAAGATGGAGTCAGAAACTAAAGTGGTGAGACCATCACACTGATCGATAACTCCGTGCACTTGGGATCATCACCAACGCAATAATCCAGTCTCTGTTCGTCTTCTTCCAGCTTGTGCCCCGTCTGGTCTGTGGTATTCCAATCCACCGCCCCAGCTTCAGCTTTCCTGCCGCCGATGGTACACGTTTCAACGTAACCATGACGGGAGTTACGAAGCATGTGTCAGTCCTGGTGGTGTTGATCGTGGTCGTCGATCACGCCACTGCCTCATGCCTCATAAATTACAGTTCTGTGTGTATGTGTATGTGAGCATTACACGGTTGTCTTTTCTCTCTTGAAAGAGAACGAGATGTACTGAAGGAAGGAGTTCGCTCATTTGCTACACATTCTAATACACTATTCATGTATAAATAAGCATTTCTATCTATCATTTCCATAGGGTATTGAAGTGTGACTTTTGCTCATTTAAATTTCTCATTCACATAATTTAGTTTTGTGCGGATGTCAACCTTGCATGCATGCAGTGAGAGTTTGGAACAGTAAGATGTTGCATAGTTAGCATCTTTTTTCTTCCTCCTCCTGTGCTAATAAAGTTTGGCAATGTTGAGTTCGATACATTGATTGTATCAAATACACTTCAAACAAATATAGGAGTTGTAAGATTGATGGATTTAATCTTGATATGATAGTGTTTTTTTATTGCCAACAATGATATTTAGTAAGGGTAATGTCAACTGTAAGAATTGTAAAGACATTTTTATTGGTTTAGTCATTCATCACCACATGATTTTATTTATTTTTTTATTTTTTTAATACGTGATTTGCTCTTGATGCATGGCTCTATTAGTGTACATTGCATGAAACACAGTTATTGAAGTGCTATTATAGATGTTATTTGCATCATACCACATCTTCAAAGACACATTATACAAAGTACATGATTCTTGACTTATACAATATAGCACTTATAAATTCAAACCAAATCCTCAGATGAAGTCACTGTAGAGCCCTAATGAACCCACACAAATGATTCACTAAATATTTCATGGATCCCAAAACCAGTCAACTTCAAATGTACCCACAATTTGGTCATTAAATACATGCAGGATATCTCACATCCACATGGTATAGTGATAGAATGTAGAAAAATGGATTGCTTCATAGAAAGAGAAGAACAATGATAATGAGTCTGCAGCACTGAACTAACTAGCTATATACATCAAGAGACCCAGTACTGTGAAAGAATGGACCTAACCCTTTTTTACATACCCTCAACATACTAGTACGCATTAATATATAATAGTCGCACCAATGCATACTAGTATACGGAGGGTCTACACTAATACTGACAGATTCCGAAACGATCATCGATGGGCGAGCCACGATTTCTAGAGCCGCCGACGAATTCAAAGCAATTTACGAATACTTGGAGGGCGGGGACTTGCGGGAAAGATCTGGCAAGACCGAGGACACGACCGAATTGAAGTCGCTACGCTTATCCTGCATGAGATAGAATTCGGAGTCGGTAAGAGCCACATCGCCGACGAGGCGGCGGTGTAATGGGAGCGGCCCGAGTCTGATCGCGTTCACGTAGTTCAAGGGGAAGTGAGACGCGGATCCCGGGAAGATCACCCCCAATGCTCGAATCAGGATGGAGAGGTTGTTTTCCTTGAATGCATCGCCGTACTCCTGGCTCGACACAAACATGGCCTGGAACAGCTCCCAGGCTGCGTTCAGGTGCTTCGTGAGCAGGTTCCTGACGCTGAAGAAGTTGGGGTTCGGCACTTCATGCACTATCATTCCGTCGTAGCAGCTGTTGAAGTACTGGCAATCGTCGGGATGCTTGAAGGCGAACAGATTGTTGTCGAAGGGCACACGGGGGACTATGTCGTTGCAGTATACCACCCGGAAGAATCTGCCTTCGAGCTTCTGGGTGAAGTAAGTTGCGAAGTTAAGGTCGCCGACGCGAGGCTGGCCGAACGTGTACACGGCTTCGATCTTGCTGGCGATTTCTGTCTGTCCGGTGTAATGCAGCATGGTGGCATACAACACTGCCAGGGCGCCCCCGAGACTGTGACCCGTGATGTACAGTTTCGCATTGGGGTTGTCGTGCAGGATCAAGGCAACTTGCTTCGTGATGTGGTCGTAAGCGAGGATTTTGTCCGAGTCGGCGATGATTGTGTCGGCGGGGCCGGAGGTCGGCGACGTTGCATGGATTTCCGATTTGGTTCTGTGGTGTGGGCTTGGTGGCACGTTGTTGGCGAGAGCCTCCTGTTGCTCCTTTACTTTGGTTTGGTGCTTAGTGGACTGGGCCTTTTTGTTCATCTTCACGAAAGTATCGCTGGAATCGCGAGTCGCCAGGCCGAGTGCTTCCAGAAAACCCAGGTGCACTCCCCCCAGCCCTTCCAAGGTAATGAAGGAGAAGTCCATATCGGTGCTCCAGTCATAGGCATTGAATATCTCTGTGCCCCGAAATGCCACCACCACGGCGTTCGCGTCCGTAGGCTTGTCCATGACCACAAATGCCTGTGTGCTCTTCATGTTTTGGTACTCTGCAAGATGGGAATCGTTCAAAACATAATGAGTTCCGTTGGCAAGAAAACATCAAAGCTTAGTGCTCATTAGAGCAAATTGGCGTGAAGTATATTACCGTTCCAGCAGTTGTAGAAACCGTGAAGATGCATATTCCAGTTCTGTTCCACGACCTTCTTGATGACTGCAGGATTCTCGTAAGACAGCTTGGCTGCCATGACGCACATGTCGGCGGTAGAGCGCGATCCGGCATCCTCGTTGGGGAACACCTCGACTTCTGCTTGAGCGCTGCCTGGTTTGCCAGTGTCAGATGCGTTGATGAGCAAGTCGACTCGGGGATCCGACAGTCCGACGAGGCTAAGGTAGTTCTCCGAATCCACAACTGGATGGACGATATCATCCCAGTTGAGGAAAATCATTCTGGACAGAAGACCGAGCACACCATTGTTGAGAACCAGGAGGTTCGTGGTCCACTCAATGATCAATCCCACCAGTTGGAGTGCTGAGAAGGACTTCCATAAAATGCACACCAAGAACATGGAGATCGTCTGCTGCCACGTTGTGTGTTTGTTGCCCCCAGCTTCTACAGTGGTCGGGTGCCCGTGCTTGATAATCTCCTTCAACACGGACTTCTGCGTGGTCAGTTTGGGGTGAGCAGCCATGTAAACAGGTGGTCCCTCAGTCGATGCGTTGTTGTCACCACAGCTTCCGTTAACTTTAGCCATGTATTCCAACGCACCGTTTATGCTAAATCCTGCGCTCGCTGGCTCCAACCCTGTTTGGCAAAAAGCGAAATATGGAACTCGAAAACTGTGAAAGGTTCCGATGCTGCTATTAATCGGCCTCTTACGCGCAGAGACGCATGAGATCTAAAATCTTTTCTCCAGAGCGATCAGTGTAATTTTAATGTATGGCAACAATGGTCCACTATTTCTGAATGCTGCGCCACCCTTCAACCGACAAGTCCAGCTTTCATTCCCTAAGTGACCGAGACGCTTTGAATCACCTTCAGATCAACACCAGAAGATGGGACGACTGTGTATGAGGTCAGGCAACGCCGATCGAGCTGTCTGGTTGAAACAATTCCTAGCGATCAATGACGAGCACTGCTCAACTATACGAGATGCTCATGCTTATATAGCGAGGGCACAGTTCGGGAAATCCAAGGTTTGCGGGGCAAGATCATTGCACCCACCAAGTTTCTCCTTCTTACTAAAATTTTTTCAAGATTCCTGCTGGATTCAACAGTCTCTCATGTGCTTGTTCGGTCAACCGTCTCAGACCAGTACTCCCATCCCGCAAGGACGCTGACAATCCAGTCGCACCCTTGGGATGTCTACAAATCTCGTCTTCTCGATGAACTTTCCAGATCCCGGGAATCAGGCGCAGCCCTTTGAAAACACGTTGACAAATCCGTGCATACTGCCTCTGCTCTTCCCTGCAGCAACCAGGCGTACCCTTCCTCCGCGAGGAAAGTCTTTTAACCACGAGTATATGCCGGCACGACACATTCACTGACGCCCTGCAGTGCAGGTGTGGCCTCATGCGGGACCCGGGATTCCTTGCCCCAGCTTTATAGATCCAACGGCTTGCGAGCTTATGCCTTGTGCTAGTTTCCTGATGTAGTAGCGGCGCTGACGCCGCAGCCTGGATGACGATATATGAATAGAGGGAAAAGTGATGCAGCTGTCGGCATCTATTCATTCATTCACACCGCGTCTGATCTCCCAGACAGACTGACACCGTGGCAGGGTGAGGATATCTCCCTACCTCTGCCCCATTCTATTGTTTGTGAGACTGTTGTTTCTGCCACTCAGATAAAGCAATCTGCCCAACTAATTGACTATTTCATTTATTGATTGATTTCCACTCCGTTAGTATGTTTGATGCATGCATATAGTGCTTAGGGGGTCTTTATTCTCGGGGGAGAAGGAAAGAGACCACAATTTTTGAAGCTTTTGATGGATTGAAATCAATAAATCTTCCTTAGTTGCTTTTGTACTTTTGTCCTAAAATCATTAAATAAATAATGAGGTAAAATGCTCTTTTTGTTGTACATGGCATGAATAATTTTGTTTCTAATTTTTTTGCACCAAGCCCTCCTTATGAAGTGGTTTTTATTATATATATATATAAACACATAAATTTTGTTAAAAATTAGTAGAGATATATTTTTTTAATTAATTGTTTTATGAATTTGTTAAAATTAGTGCTTTTTTCATATGGATTAATTTTTATGTATTTTTTACAACCTCATTCAAAGAATGTGTAGTGCATGTCAAAAACAAAAGTTATATTCATTCATTTCACTACATGCTTTTCTACCTTAAGAGATTATTGTTGTTTTTGTTTCATTTGTTCTTCTTTTTTCTTTTATTTTTACTTACTTATTAAAAAGATTTCAACATAGAAAACTATTCACAAGATAGAGACTTACTTCAATCTCAAACTTGAATCCAAAGTTTTCTTTAAACGGGTTAATTTTAGGAAGCATCTCCTTCTATGTATATACTTAGTTGAGTTTGTATGATCTAATAAATATAAGATATTTCAGCCCCATAATAATAATGCCTAATTTTAGTTATAACAAATTGATGTAATTTAGAAAATAAATTATTTTTTATTAATATATTTACAAAAATATATTTATGTAAAAAGAAGAGAAGGAAACTAATATTATAGCAAGAAATTCTCAAATAGAATGATAGTATAGCAAACAAGATATTAAAAAGTTATTCTATAAAAATATAAATTGTTGTGCTATAAAAGAATTAAATACTAAAAATTGTAGTCCAAAATTATTAATCATGAGACTATTCTTTTAAATATAGCAATTAAAGGACATAATAGCATAGTAATATTTAATGTAATTAGATCTCCTTCCAATTGAATTATTTTGAGAGTATTGTGGTTAAAAAAGTATAATCCTCAAATAGATTACACTTCTCACAACCTTGACTTTTTTTGTAGTTTAATTCAAAAATCTGTTAGTCAAATAGACATACATAGTTCTAATACATCCAAATCCTTAATGATAGGTGTAAAGGCTTTTAAACATGTGATAAAAGAAAGATTGTCTTTTGCTATATATGCCATATTTATTTCTGATGCAAAGAAGACTACAAGTGATATTCCTAGCAATATCAAAAAAAAATTTTTTGAGGCGTTTTTTAAAAAGAAGAAGCGTAGATATTTTTTTCAAGTGATGGATCTTTGATTGTTCAAAACGATCTTCAAGACCCAGAACCCGGTCATCATCTGGACAATCCTACTTTACTGCTTAAAAAAAAATTAGTGCATTAAATAACAAATACAATACTTGATAACTTTGCTAAGACTTCACCTGCCATTCAGTCTCAGCAAGGCTTTTCTTATCTAATTTGGCAGAAAAAGAAAAAGATTCATCATTGTAGATGTGTATAAATTATTGAGGATTTAACAAGATTACCATCAAGAAAATATATCTTTTACCTTTGATTTCAAGACTTCTAGATCAACTCAATTAAACAAAGATCTACTCAAAAATTAATCTGCCGACAACATATAACTTAGTCCGCATCAAAGAAGGTGATCAATGGAAGACTACCTTTCAAATTAAATATAGATATTTTGAATATAATGTCATATTTTTTGGACTTACAAATGCACCATTGGCTTTTTGACATCTTATGAATGACGTTTTTTGTGAGTTTCTTGATGACTTTGTTATCTATTATTTAGACGATATTTTAATCTATTCTAAAAACACAAAAAAATATGAATTTCATGTTCATTGTGTGTTACAAAAATTTAGAGATACAAGATTATATGTCAAGATAGAAAAGCGTGTAAATCACACTATTCAAGTTGACTTCTTAGCATATATCATTTGAAATGATGGTTTCAAGATAGATCCTAAGAAAGTCCAGATAATCATAGGCTAGAAGAGCTTAAGAATAATAAAAGATATGTAATATTTTTTGAAATTTTCCAATTACTATCAAATCTTTATCAAAATCTTTTCTTAAGCTACAACTTCAATTACACACTTAATTTGTAAGGATAAATTCGAGTGGAGTAAAGAAGTAAAATCATTGTTTAAAACTTTGAAGATGGCTTTTATTTCTACACTAATCTTATATTGCATCGATTTTTTAAAGGTATTTTTTATAAAAACAAATGCATTAGACTTCACTTTAGGTATGGTATTGTTACAAATGGGAGCAAATGACAAATTCCACCCAATAGCTTTTTATTCTAAAAACTTTTTAGTAATAGAGATCAACTACGAAATCCATGATAAAAAACTTTTTGCAATTATAGATTCTTTTTAAGAATGGCATCACTATCTAGAAGGCGCATCTATTCTAGTCACCATATGTTCATGTCTCAAGAACCTTGAGAATTTCATGTCAACACATGTTTTAAATCATCAGTAAGTTCGTTGGAGTATGTCTTTATCAAGATTTGAGTTTATTATCACTTATTGATCAGAAAAATATCAAGGTTTGTCCAATGTCCTATTTAGATGTTCTTACCTTGCACACAAACACACACACACACAAAAAATAAAAATAAAACATAAAAGAAATGCAACTTTTAATTAACAAAAGACAAGCTTGTTAAAGCTAAAATAATTTCATCTTTGAGCATTGAAATCAACATTGGCTATTGATTCAATATTTTTTGAATAAATCTAATCAAATATATCTTCAAACCCTCTCGTTCATGATATCCAAATTAATTCATCTAAGTTCAATGATATATTTAAGTTCAAATTTAAGAACAATCTATTCTATTTCAAAACACGTTTATGTATTCCAAAAGGTGAAGTACAACTACATGCCTTTGAAGCTCGGCACAACTTCTTTGCAATAGGATATTTTAGATATAATAAGACTTTTGAGTTAATATTATGAGATTTTTAGTGGCCTCAAATATAAAAGGCTGTTAAAGATTTTGTATAGACGTGCAATGTTTGTTCAAGATCAAAAATTTCTCATCATCAATCTTACGGACTTTTCCAACCATTATCTACACCAAAACTACCATAGTCTTCTATTGCTATGGATTTTATTACAAATCTTTTGATTTCAAGTTTATATGATTCAATATTTATATTTGTAGATCAATTCAATAAAATGGTACATTTTGTATCTTATGCAAAATCTATCACAGATGAAAAAAAACAACTAAACTCTTCTTTGATAATATCTATTGTTATGATAGATTATCAAATGATATTATATCAAATAAAGGGATGCAATTTGTATCAAGATTTTGGAGCACTCTTTTCAAAATATTGAAGGTGGATATAAAACTATCTTCAACTTTCTACCCTCAAATCGATGGACAAATAGAACAAATAAATCAAGTTTTGGAGCAATATTTGAAATGTACCATCAATTATCATCAAGATGATTGAACAACTCTTTTATCAATGGTAGAATTTGCTTATAATAATTTGGTACATTCTTTTATTCAACAAACTCCATTCTTTGCCAATTATAATTATCAACTATGATTCAATACTTTTGATTTTTTAAAAGTTGATAATCTGCAGTAGAAGATTAAATAAATTGATTGTTAAAATTACATATAATAATAAAAACATAATTAAAAGAAGCTCAAAAATGACAAAAGATTGATGCAAATGTCTGTTGCAAAAAACAACCTTAATTCCACGTGGGCAATAATATATGGTTACTTTGTCATAATATCAAGACTATTCGTCTTTGTGACAAGTTGGATTGTTATAGACTTGGACTATTTTTGATTTATGAATAGATTAATCTAATTATATATTAATTATATCTATCAAAATCTATGAGCATCCATCATATATTCTACGTATCGCTGCTCGAGTTATATAAAAGATTGGATATGCAAAGAAGAAGACAAATGCCACCGCATCTTATAGAAGTGGATAATAATAAAGAATTTGAAGTGGAAGAGGTTTTAGATTCAAGGCAATGTCAAAATCGACTAAAATAACTTCTATATTGGCACGGATATAATATTAACAAATACACATAGGAGCCATCTAAAAATCTAGCAAATAAATCAACAAAAGTCAATGTGTTTTATCGATGACATTTATCAAAACCAAGATGAAGAGTCAAAATAATCTTTCAAAAATCAAAGTATGTGGCAAGCACAATTCAACGCATCTTAGACTTCCTCAATATGTAATCATCACTCTTCATGAAATTCATTCTTAGAAGGGGGGATAATATCATAGATGTATGATTTATTCTAATAATTATTTAATTAATATGGATAAATAAAAATAGATAAAAATATATTAATTTGATAATATATCTTATAGAAAAGCTTCTTAAAAACTTCATAAATATAGATTCACTTTTATACATGTTTATAAGTGATTGGTAAGTTAGAATCTTGGCCAACAAGCTAGCTATGTATTGCACATGTTGATAACTTGTGGAATAATCTAAGTACATGGCTTACATATAAGAAACTTGTCTTATAAGTTTGACATGTATCTTACAAATTGGACACCTGTTGAAGGTCCTATAGAATGCAACCATATAGCTTTTAAGTAGATTGTATATATATAGAGACAAGAGTGAAGCCTTCTTCACTCTTACCTACGCCTTTTTTATTTTTAGTCTTGTTTCAAGAGTCTCTAATCTTCTTATCTTTGGCAATAGCTATTTTAGTTTTAATATTATTCCATCTTTGAATGATTTTTTATTCTTTTGAGTGACACAAGAGTGTATTGATATTTTATTCTTATATGATTCATGTCTTTGATATATATTCTTGATATATTTGATAATTAGTAATAAATTATAATTTTATTAAACTAATTTACATGTATTGTTTATAATCTATGATTTATTTATTATATTTAATAATTAAATTTTATTTGAAATAAAAATATTTTTTAAAATATTATTCTAATTTATTTTTATAATCAATTAAAAAATAATAATAATTTCTTTAAATAAATCTTTTTAAAAATCAAAAAAGATAAAAAGTGCATTTGTATTAGCAATAACCAATTGTTTATATAAGTGTATTTTATTTTCTAAAATACATCTATTTTCAAATTATAATTATTATAAAAATATTTAAAATACAAGTGAATTAAAACGTTAGATTTTTACACAATAGAATGTAATAAAATCAACTTAACTATCATTATTGGTATGCTTAATTTTTATATTAATCTAAAAGACTAAGAAATCTTTAAAAAAATATATCAACAAAATTCTTATACATCAAACATCTAATTTATATGCTTTCTAAAATAATTAAAATAGATATAAATCTACTCACATAATTTTAATAAATTATTCATAAATTTAAATATAACTTGAATCTTAAAATTTTATTATAATATATTTATTCAATATATAAAACTAAAAGTTAAAAATATCATTAAAAAAAATATAACACAATTTTTAAACACTTAAATATTTTTTTAATTTGATTTATTTTAATTTAATATTTTCCTTTTATTTATTGTTATATCGTTATTTTTATAATTATTATATATATATATGTTTTAATAACTTTATTTATTCTATTTATACTTAAATTTAATCTTTTTTTTAGACAAGTGATTGTTTTTAATTGCTGAATAAAAATTAATTGAATTGAGATATTTTTTTTATCAATTACTTCTTTGAAAGTGTTATTTAGTGAATTGATATTAAAATATTTTAAATGCTCTTCAATTATGTAGAAGACTCCCTAAACTCTTTTATACATAACAATAGGTAAAATTAATAATTTAAGTCTTTTATCTAGCCATTTAATTTATAAGAAATTAAAAACTTAAGAAAAAGCTTTGAAATAAAACACATTTAGAACATATAAAACAACGCAAAATCTTACAATGTAAAATTAATATAGAATATATTTGTATTGTAAAAATTATAAATTACAATACAACATATATTATAAATTAATCGACACCGACACCGACATGACACCGACGCCAACGCCAACACCGACTCCCCAAAATCGCTGGCATCCGCTCTAAATTTCAATCTGAGCCTGGGTCGATGAGCCTCGCCCTCCCACAATTCCCCGTTTCTGCCATCATCTTCATGTTTCCTGGATCAAGTTTCTAAGCATCTGCT
>JAWRVF010000533.1:0-246892 GCA_036785485.1 Physcomitrellopsis africana
AATTGTATGTCTTCTACTTATGAGTGTGAATTCAAAATACTTGTCAATGTAGCAAGAGTATATCAGATTGCATATTATCTTATTGAAGTCCATGAGCATTGATCTTGAGGACATTTAAATAATTGATTATCATATTTTATAGCTTGGCTAATAGCTTCATTGAGCAATTATAGATCTAGAAGGAACAATAACAAATCTTTCATATCATTTCTTAATCTTCAATAGAATTGGTTCATTAGGACTTCTTTGTCCCAATTGATATCGCATACTAATTGCTTAAAATTGGATGCATAGATCAAAGTAAAGCATGACCCCTTGACGCAATACTTGGATCTTAGTTGTTGTCCAATAAGCCTTGTCATGTTCTCCAAATGCTTCTACAAATGCTTCCATGAAAACTTCAAAGTTGCTCAAAATTGGTGATCTCTTTTCAAACAAGGGAACAAACCATGATAATACTTGCCCCATAAATAAGGAGCCAACCAATCTAATCCGTGATTCTTCTATTGAATTAGTATCAGGTTGTAAGATCATTATTAATTGAATTTAGTTGACAAATCTTTGGAACTTTGAACACGTTGTCATGGTGAGAGTCTTAGCCCTAAGAAACACTGGGTCTTTTGTGCCTCTCGTTTCTTAAGTGCAAGAAGAGATTCATAAAGTTCATAAAACTGAAGAATTTACATAAAAACATACTTTATTAATCTTGCCATATTCTGCCTTTAAAAACCCGCCTTCAAATTTGCCCATAAATCCTAGGATATCATATCAATTGAAGCAAAATTTGAACACAAAGTACTTAAGGAAGTAAAGAAGCAAACCCCATAATCCTTTTGATTATAGCTCATGTGGTTGGAGAGAACCATGTTGTCAAAGAAACCCCTCCATGCTGCCTTTGATTCTGGACCCCCTTTGCTTCACACCTTCATTGCTCCTCATTATCAAAACCCCAAGTATTGAAATTTGGTAGGCTTGTTGCTTGCTTTATGTTGTAAACATCCTCCAATTTTTGCTCCAAAACTCCTCTTGGAAATAGAGTTATAGACTCTACTCTCCTCCTTTAATTCTGTCTTCTACCAACTCTGGATCCGACTACAAATTTCCTCATAATTCTTTAACCATAACTCCAATAGCAATCAGTTTTTTACACAACTTAATAGACTCATATATCTACAAACCCCAACAAATTTTACTCAAAATGCTACTTTGATCACAAAGATATGCTCCCCCAAACTTCACTGACTTAGAAATAGACCCCTATCACTTTGAAAGAGCATAACATTTTTTTTATAAGATAAATGAGTATCAAACTTACCCTCATCTCTTTCTTAACTTGCTTAGATCACGTCTATCAAATTTCACACTCAAATTCACTCCCTAACTTCATTCATACCCAAAAAAACCCACACACACACTCTGCCCATACAAACCCCAATTCTGCTTTCACTCTATTTCTCTTTTCACCTACATCCGGTTACAATTTCACTCATAACTCTTTGCTCAAAGATCATATTGACTTAAGATTTTGATTCAAAGTAGTAAACTCAATAAGAAACACAACCCCAACAAATTTTGCCTCTAAAGTCCAAATGGTTCTCAAGAGCCGAGGCCCGAAATTTAGTAAACCTCACTGCCCTAGTCTTAAACACCTGCAACTTTGACGACTCATATCTCCCTTGATACTTAACCAAAAGACATGAAAATTGTTTCTATATGTTCCTTATCTTGTCTACTACAAACCCACAAAAAATTTCACTTAAAATCCTCTCTAAGCTTCTTCTACACACAAAAACGTCTACTGCCTATCAAAAAGGAAACCCTATCTCTCCAAAAAGAACCCCCTCCTCTTCTTCTTCACGACCCCCTTCTTGTCCTCCCGGCCTGGTCTTCCTTCTTCCCTTGGTCAAAGAGACACCTCAGCCATATCTTTCCACCTCTTCAATCCTTTCTTTTGGATTAATTTGAAGGAATCTCACCTTTTGAGGTAAATTTCTATTCTACCTTCTTACTACCATTTTTTTCTACCCACTTCTCTTCTAATTTCAGCCCACAACATTTAAGTTTAGATCTAAAATAGAAGAGAATAAAGGTAAAGTAGATCTAAGATAAAATAGAAAAAAAATCTAATAAGTAGAAAAAACAATTAAGATTAGATTAGAGATAAAAGAGAAAGAACTACATCCTTCACTGCCAAGTCAAAGAAGCTTGTGTGGTTAAGTTCTTAGCTACTTTGGAGTTGACGTGGGTTCGAATCCACTTGACTTCACTGTAGAATTCCTTGGCTTCTTGACTTGGTACTGCTAGTGGGAATTTCAGCAGGAAATTAGTAGTTTGGCCTACCTATCATCCTTGAGCTTGTGATAAATATTATAACCTTCAAGATAATGTGGTTATAACCACAACCCTTTCTCTTTTTCATCCTCTCTTCTTCTAATCTTAATCTTTTTATTTTAACACATTCCTTTATATCTTTCACACTATGTTTTAATTTACAACATGACATCGCCAAAATCCTAGAAGTAGCTTTAAACCCTTCTTTACAAACACCCGTGTACTAAATTCTTCATATCTCACAATCTAAAAGTCCAAATGCTATGAAACTTTAATGTGTAGGTTTTTAGCATAATATTACACCTTTTTAAAAAGTTTGAGACAAAAATTTGTCCAAAAACTTAAGATATGGCAAACCCCATTACTATCAATAAAACGGCCTACTTACTACCTTGGAATTTGATTTGCTATCTTTGACTCCCAATAACACCTTCTTCAGGATTCCAAATGTAATAATTCTTCTATATCAGGTGTAGAGCTTAAAATCACCTCTCTAGCTGCACCTCTTGATCTCCAAAAGTCCATTGGGCATGGTATTCAACCAATAGGAATGAAGTTCTCTATTCCTTGCCTTCATTCAACCATGCCTTGATTTCATCCTTCCCAATTAGCCTCCTACTAGCTTAAATTTTCATCCTTAGGCTCCCACCTTCTCTCAAGGCTTCATACTAAACATTTAGATTCTATATAATTTAAATCCTATAACCAAACTAAGTAAAATTCTAAAATAAAGTTTCTTATATTAACTCCCTTTAATTTATTTTATTAACCATTCTAACACATATCTAAATCTATAAACGTATTATGCATTTTGAGTGGATTTTACATACTGTAAATAATTACAGTACGATATCCACCCCCTCCAAACCTGCACATCCTCCGGTTTGTGCCAAGAAATCACCCCTTCCAATCCTCAGCTTAATCAATGATTCTTGATTAAACTGATGCCTAATTTTGCACTTTTCTTTCCAACTTGGCTCTTTAATTTCTTTTCTTGAGTGTATCTCTACTATAGCATCTTCATCCATGTTTATAACTATTCTTTTTAAAACTTTTACTAAACTATCTTCTAAACTTGTTTCTTCTATTACTCCAACTATAATTTCATCACTTAAAATTAAATCCACTCTTTTTAAATTTTTCTCTTTGATCTTCTCTTCCGACTCTTTTGATGATGGTGTATGATTAGAATAAATAAAATAAGGTATCTTTTTTGGGTTTGTCTCTTGAAAAATTTCTTAGTTCTTTGGAGACTTCTTTTTGCTTGCAGGCTCAGCAATATCTTCCTCATGAATAGCTCTATCCTTCTTTTTTTCAATTATAGTATCATCCAAGTCATCACTCTATTGGTTCCCATTTAAAATTGCTTTGATCCTCATAGCATTAATTGAATCATCCCATCTAATCATTTTTCTAATAGCTTCAGCCCCCTTAACCATGACTTCTGTAGTTGATGAAGAAATAGCCTTAATAGTTTTTTGCTCAACTGTAATAGAATAAGACTCTCCTTCCTTTTTATGTATAGTACCACTCTTACATGTTTACTCCTCTACCAACTTCTTCATATCACCTTTTCTAAAGTTGGTTCTCAAAGGTTCATCAATACATGTTAGCTTTATCCTGCCCTCTTTAAAATATATAATATCTTCTTTGATTGCAGTCATATAAGTATCACAATCACCTCGCCTGTGGTTTGGACTGTCATACCATATGCATCTCTCCACAAATCCCTTCAAGCCTTCTGATGTATTAGATGAGATTACCATTTGAGATTTCTTTAATTCAATCATTTCTACCTTTAGATCTTGTATGCCCTTGATTAACTCCTCAAGAGTGTCATCCTTGATAGTCTTAATCACCTTTTGAGGTAGCACTAGATTTTTAGATGTAGGTATTGATTCCAACCTTGATAAACAGCCTTGAGTCTTAATCTTCTGTTGTTTAGCCACGACTCTTACTGTTTCTTTTACCAACCTCCAATTATTTATAAATGCACTCTCAGTTGCCCTATCTGCTAAATGAAAGAGCAGCTTGTCCTCCAAATCTTCATCAGTTGCTTGTAAAAATAACTCATTCTTCCTAGTTTCCAACAACTGCCTCTCATATCTTTGTAATTGACCAAATTTTGTTTCAAATTCCCTGATTAATTCATTTGGAGCCATTTGATTCCTTGGCCTTTGTTCAATCCATTCTAGAAATGATCTTTTGGTCATTCTCTCTAAGTCTTCTTCAAAAAACTCATCTTTCAATAGTTCTTCAAACTTATTCGATAATGTAACCCCTTCATGCAGTTCATGCACCCTCTCTCTAACTTCTGGTATCACTGTCAAATCAAAAGTAGTGATCATTCTCACCTTTGAAACTTGATGAACTTCCATTTCACATGTGTATATCTTCAAAAATTTGGTGATATTTCTTCCATCAAACCTCCCAACCTTGTCCACTATTACTTATAAGGCCTTTGTAGTGCTCTTGTCATCTTCTTGAGCTTATTGCCTCTCATCCATAAATTGAGCAAATGCCTTAAATAAATCTTGAGCAGCTACTCCCCTTGGTAATCCAAATCTAAGATTTTGATCTCCCATCTTGACTTGTTGAATAATTAATGCCTCAAGGCTCTCTCAGTGGAAGACCCAATAATGTCGTGGTAGAGAAAATTTGCCTCAAGAAAGCACTGGGCTTCTGGCTACCATTAATTACTCAAGCAAGATCCAAGTATAACAAAAACCCCCAAATTTATACAAAAGATTTCTTCATAGGGCTATTACACTCAATACATAAGTCTTATTTCATCAAACCACTCAAAACATAACAAATGCTCTAAAACCCTCATTTCCCTATAAGAAGGGAATTTTTTCCAAACTTCAACAACCCATAACTTTTAATCCAATCATTTAAATCTACTAAAATTTTAAATGAAGTACTGATGTGCTCTTAAAAACTAGCACAACAAGTTTCAACCGTTGATTGCTTATTGATCTTTAGATATCATAAAAACCCTAGCAATAGTTTCAAACCCTTGTTTACAAACACCTGTGTACTAAATTCTTTGTATCTCACAAATCCAATGTCCAAATGCTATGAAACTTTAATATATAGCTTCTCAGCACAAAGATTCACTATTTTGAAAATGTTTAGATAAAAATTCATCAAGAAACTCAAGATATGGCAAAACCAATCACTATGAACAAAATGGCCTACTTATTGCCTTTGAATTTGATGTGCTATCTTTGACTCCCAATAACTCCTTTTTCAAAACTCCAAAGGTAATAATTTTTCCTCATCACATGTAGATCTTAGAACCCCCTCTCCAACCGCACCTCTCGATCTCCAAAAGCTTCCTTACAACTCCTCCAATCTTCAAAAGTGTGACAGTAGGTACAAATTGCACACCTTAACTTCAAGCGCCTACTTCTCCCTCATAAAAACTCCAAATCTCTCAATTTTTACACCAAAATTGTAGTTCAAAAAACAAGCTTTCTAATTCTAATCTTTGATTTTCAAATGGCCTCCTTGAAATCACCATAACCCTTGTTCTTGTTGCAAGCAGCCTCCTCAAAGCCTATTGGGCATGACCATTGACCAATAGGAATGAAGAACTTCATCTCTTGTCTTCATTCATCATCACTTTGTCTTCATCCTTCCAAATAGGTCTCTTAGTAATTTAATTCTTCTTCTTTGGATCCCAATTGCCTCTCAAGGCTTTATACTAAATATTTAGGTTCTATATAATTTAAAAGCCATAATCAAATTAAGTAAAAATCTAAAATAAAGTTTCTTATATCAACTCCCTTTAATTTACTTTATTAACCATTCTAACACATATCTAAACCTATAAACGTATTATGCATTTTTGAGTGGATTTTACATACTGTAAATAATTACAATACGACAAAGTGTTTGGTATTATGACCTTGGAAGAGACTCTCGATGTTTGGTGATACTTTTAGAGGTAAGAACTACTCCTAATGGTGTTCCTAATATTTTTTTTGAAAAAAGTTATAAAAGCCTCAACAATGATCAAATAACAGGGTTGTCCTCTCACCTTGGTATGGGACATTAGCGATGGCTGAAAAGACCTATCAACTATCTTCAAAGGGAACAAAGATCAGAGTATGGAACAAGCATAATTCAACGTATCCTGGACTTCCTCAGCATATAATCATTGCTCCTCGTGGAACTCGTTCCTAAAAGGGGGGATAATATCACGGACATAAGATTTATTCCAATAAATTATCTAAGTAATATAGACCAATAAAAGTAGACAAAATAAATTGATTTGATAATATCTGATAGAGAAGCTTCTTAGAAGCTATATAGACGTAGAATCATCTTTATACATGTCTATAGGTGATTGATAGGTTAGAAACTTCGTCAACAAGTTAGCCACATGGCACACATGTTGGTAGCTTGTGGAACAAGCTAGCCATGTGTCACACATGTTGGTAGCTTGCGGAACAAGCCAAGTACGTGGCGCACATGTGAAAAACTTATTATACAAGTTTGACATGTGTATTCCAAATTAGACATGTGTATGAGGTCCTATAGAATACCGCCATGTAGCTCTTAGTTAGATAGTATTTATAGAGGCGAGAGTGAAGCCCTCTTCACTCTTGTCAACTCTTTTTCTGATCCTAGTCTAGTTTCAAGAGTCTTCATATTTCCAGTCTTTAGCAATAGCCATTCTAGTTTTCCTTTGAATATACATACTTCCTTATTCTTATTTTGTGACTTTACTTTGATACAGTTTTCATTAGATTATACATCTTTTTCTAGTTCATGTCCTTGACAGATACATGGCTAACTTGTTAGCCAAATTTTTAACCTATCAATCACCTATAGACATATATAAAGGTGAAATTATATCTATGAAGCTTCTAGAAAGCTATTCTATAAGATATTATCAAATTAAGATATTTTTATCTACTTCTATCTATTTATATTAATTAGATAATTATTGGAGTAAATCTTATATTTATAATATATGATCTTCAATAATATTTTTATCAAATATATATATATATATATATATATTTTATATTATAATATTATTAAATAATTTAGATAATTCATTCTTTTATTAATATTTTTATATATAAGACCTTATAAATTTTGATTTTTAAGCAAATTATTCATAAAAAAATATGGTAGAATTGGTTATAAATGATTTTATAGATAATTATCCTTTATATATTATTATGTATAATTTATATATTAATTTTAGCTAATATTACTATATATAATAAGATTAGTAATTTCTATATTTATTGTTAGTTGAATATTTTATATATTTATTACAAATATAATTTTCTTTTATAGGGTGTAATATGCATATTGTTCTATTAAAATTTATTTGCTTTAGAAGCCTTAAAAAAATATGTCTAGAAAGCCAAAGGTGGTATATTTTTTTTTGTTTTTATTTTTTATTTTTTTAATTTTAAACCACCATAAAGTCTATAAGTTGGAAGTTTGTTGCTTAATGATTTTGCCTTTTAAGTGCTTTAATAAAGAGTAGAACTAGGTCAAAGCATATAATGCTTATATTTTTTTTAAATTAACTAAAATTTTATAATTTCTAATATTGTTACTTATATCAAGGCAATATCTAAACATAATAGATAAAAAGTTATAGTTTACTTTTTTTATTTTTATAGATTTAATGATTCTAAAAAAAACTTATAATATTATCATCTTTTAAAACCAATGGTAATATTATATTAAAGGTCTAAGTTCATATTATTTTTTTAAAAAAAATTCAAATAATACACTAAGTTGTTTGGCCATGATAATATTAATTGATTAAAATTCATCTAAAATCTTCTTAAAAATAATCTAAGTTAAAATCTTAGCTTAATTTTATATTGGACTTAAGAAAAATGGTCAAAATCTAAGATTCACTCTTACATGATACAAATGTTAGATGATGTTTTGAAAATATTGAATAATTGTAATATCTTAGAAAATTTTACATAACTTATTTTGATTTTTAAATTTACTTTTTAAAATAATCTGTATATTCTTAGAAAATAACCTATTTTATATTGTAGATTTAAACTACTATTCTAAGGTAAGATTCTAAGATTTTTTTTATAAAATTTAAAGTATTTTTTTTTTCTAAATAATAAATTATATATTTTATAATTTCTATATCAAATTTAAAATACCATTTAAGTTATAAAATAATAAACTTTTAGAAATTTTAAATAAGATAATTGATAATTTCTTACTTAAAGTTTTGTTATAAGAATTAATTATATTGTTATTATCTACATTTATAACTTTTGGTCTAAAGTTCCTTACAATTTTTCTTAGTAAGTTTTATTTTATTTGTAAATGTCCTACATTAGATTTGAGTATGTTCTAATTTAGAGCTAACATGTGTTTCTTTGTGAAGGTTGTAAGCAACACCATCTTGATTTATAATCTATATGTGTGCAACTTCTAATATCCATAATGGAAATCAAGGCAAATTTAAAATCTTAATGTTACTATACTTAATATTAATACACTTAAACTCAAGATCTTTATACATGGCCTCTTCTTACTGAATACTATATCTAAAAACCAAAACTTCTAAAAGAGAGTTTTTCTTCACTAAGCAAAGAACTTTTGTAAAATATTTACATCATGACCTTCCAAAATGGGCTTCTAAGTACATAAATCCCCTCAAATTAAAGGTCTCATCTAAAACCCTAATTTATGGTCTGATTGGTCATTCTTCTCCTTCCTAAGCAACTATGAGACTCTAACAATCAACTGGAAATAGTTGCAAAGCATAAATTAGCAGTTAGTGCTGCACAACAATCTCTGCAAAAGAAATCAACAAGAGCTCAAAATCCTAATTACAGCAGCTGCCAATACTTTTGTGCCATGGTTCCCCTTGCTACTGCCAACACAGTAACAACCTTTGGAGTTGCATCTGTAAGCCAATATTTCCACTTTTCACATAAATGTAAGTACAAAGTAAAGATGTGGCTTCAACTGTGTTGAGACAAACATTCATTGGTGTGAAGGTGTGGAATGCAGACCTAACTGGTCAGTTATGTCAATGTGCATGCTGTTCTTAAACAGTGGAGCAGAAAATTGAAGGGGGTTCCTACTTCACATGATGCTTCCAACTCCATTCTTCTGCTGAATGGTAGTCCCTATGCATTTTATTTTTTTTTCATGCCACACAAATTGCAATGTTGGTGTCACTTGTTTCCTTTTTAATGTCCACTCAATGGACAGCACATACTTTCTTGTCAGTATTTCCCTCAATCATTGCATGTCACTGGACTAATATTGGAATTTTTAAAATGTATGTGAGAATTAAGTTAAGATAACTGGAGCAAGGTTCATGGTACCATCTGCTTTATGGTACCAACATAACATTTTTATTCCTATTCTTCTTCTTTTTTGTTTTAAAAGTCTGATGTTTTTGTGGCACAGTCCCAGATGTAAAATGATTGGACCAATTGAATCTGGACAGACCTGCTTGTTGCATGAGTTGCTTGGTTGGGGTGCAAGAGAAGGTTGGATTCCAACTTTATGTAAATGTAGAAATTTTCCAAGAGTTCTACTACTGTCCCTAGCACAGTTACTGCAACTTCTATTGATATGCCCTGTTGAAGGAGCCTTACACAATCTGCAGGCCCCAAAGTATTTCCATTAGGGTCTGCTTGGAAATTTGGTTCTACTTGATTAATGAGAATTTAAGCATGCACAATGCCTCTCTTCCTCATATTGAAGGAAGAGCTGGAGAAATCTTGTGACACTAAAATCATTCAGATCATGTTTGCAATTATATGCCTGTGTGTACTAGTCAGGAATTTAATCCATCAGTAATTTTGAAGTTTACATCTACTTTGAACATAGACTTATATAAAGTGTTGGCCCATGCTTTGAGCATGCAACTAATTTCAAATCATGTTCAGGCTGCTGCATGGTTGTCAATACTATGGGCTGGGTGGATGGATTTTGCTATGAGGTAACAACTGGTTTCTTGGAGTGTTCTTCTTTGAACACTTCAATTTAGCATAGAGGAATAATTGAAGTGATTCTTCTCACTGAGTAGACCATCTGTACTATAGGAAGGTTAACTTGCATTGAGGAAATTTCTGAAAGATGGTTTGTTGCTTGGTTCAAGCTTGCAAATATAGAGTACAGTCATAGTAGAAGTTACCTGGGCATGCCCTGTAAAATTGTTTCAGATGGAGAACACATGATATTAGTTATTTCACAAGCCACTTTGGATAATGATAAGTTGCTGTCAGTTAATTTTGACTGGAGTGGACACATTAAGGGATGACAACAATTTTAGGGTGCCATAAATCCCATCTCAAAACATTGACAGTAGACACGTATCCTGATTACTAAAGTTTTGTATCTTACTTCTTGTCTTAATCCCCATTAAATTACCAGTACATGATGTTGATAGTCCTTGATCCCTGTAGTTTGACTGCTAATTAGTTGACTTATTGCAACGTGGCCTAATTTAATTAAATGCTAAACATGTGAGTGCAATTCTTGCCCTTGTATACCATTGTCCCACTCAAGGGTGTCTAATTTTTGTGTTGGTTGTGATGGCCCATTATGGTGGTTAGTGAGGAAGTTCAATCATACAATTTCCCCTCAGTTTTAAGCAACACCTAAAGGAACATTTTGGGATTTGAGTTTTACCATATAACAGCTTGCATTGCAGGTGCTGGATAGGACAGAGATTATTTTAGGATTTTCATTATTTTCATTATTTTCATTATCTGCAATTTACAGGAATTTTCACAAGATAACTTTTGTCACACCCTCTGCATTAAAAAATAAAATCCATGTCTTCTTGCATGAAAAAACTGTAGTTTGGATACACTGGAGTTGGTGGAATGTTCAAAATCTGCAACTTTCACCGATAGGTGCACAATTGCTGTTTACACTGCAAAAGTAATTCCCATCAACAGCACATTGCAGCACAGTCTTTGCACATGAACATAGTTGATTTGATATGTGAGATGTACACCAAGATGATTTGCAACTTTGAAGTGGCCTTTTCAGTGTGATCCTCTGTTCATATTGTGCAGAATATTCCTGCACTTCAGCAGCTTCTGGAAAAAACAAAACAAAAAACAAAAAACAAAAACAAAACAAAAACAAAACAAAAAACAGAAGCTCCTGCATTAAACCACTGCTGCTTTTTGAGGGTGCAGCAGGTGTTTTTATGAATTATTATTTTTATTATTATTTCTTGTCTCTGGTTTTTTGCTATCACTCTACGCTTTGTCACTTACTGATAATGGGAGCAGTGTGCCAGCAGTGATTCCACTCTACATTTTTGAGTACTGTGGCCTTCATTGTCTGGATTTTTCTCACCAAAAATTCCCAGCAACCATAGATTCCTGTGGGGAGGTTGTGGCTGCTGTGTCAATGCAACAGATTGTACTCTTGGGTTTTCAATGCCCAACCTACTCTGCCTTGCAATAGATTGTCAACATGATTCATTAATGAGCCAATTTGAAGTTGGCACAATGCAGTGTTGACCTCGTCAAATTTTCCCCTTTTCCATGGTTTAGTGGATTTTGCTGCACTGGTGACCCACTATATGCAGCACAATGAATGCTGAAGGATGTGGAGGTATTGCCATTACACTGTGGTAATAGTTCAGGCCACGAACATGGCTGGCCATTACTCCACCTATAATTGTCCACAATACAGACAACTCTTAGCAGCATTATTGTGACTCTCAGTAAGTTTTTGGGAAGTAAACAAACTTGTAAAATAAACATATATATATATATATATATATATATATTGTATGTTTTTACTGAAATCATCACTGCAGGAGTTAGGGTTGTGTGTACAATCCCCAAGTAGAGGCTCTAGTAGGTGCCCCTTTGTGGGAAAATATACAGGCAAGTCCTGTTTGTTTATGAAGTGGCTGGTCTTAGTTGGGTACCAAAAGGTACAATGCCCCAGTGAGGGAAAAGGGTAAGAGGGTCTGCTATTGAGTATTCATATTAACATTCTTATTGACTTATTTTTAAAATAAAAAACAGAACAATTAAAATTATTCACCCCACCATACTTGTTGTTTTGATGTTCAAATAGTTCAGTAATAAATTAGATTTCATTGAGGAGACACTGAGCTTGTTTAAGGATTTTAAATCATCTTTTAAAAACAATAATACAAATTGTGGTTACATTGGTGGGGATTAAGATAATGCCACACCATAGGCAAGAGCCTTGCTTGGTCACTCATCAAACCATGTATTCAATTTTACTTCAGAAAAAGAACGTGTTGCCATAAAAATGAAAGGAACTTGCTTAAATGGATAAGGTTGTGCATGTGTACAGAATAGAGACTAAATTAAGAACTCATACCATGAGTTGTAAGAGTGTGATATGTCTGAATTTAAAGTTCCACAAACTAACTAACCAAAAGAATAAGAGAAAATAATTGAGGGTTCTCAATGTGTGAGGGTTTTCTTTTATGAGAATTGGTCACCATCACATTTAGACTAAAGGTTTAAAATAACCTGCAAAGAAGTTTCCTGAATCTTTGACAGAGAAAAGATGTCATCAGAAAATTTAAAAAGCTCACAATATCGTACTTCTTTAAGAATTTCACACTATAATAATAATAATAATAAGAATTTCAATGTTATTCTGAAAGCACAGAATCTTATTATTAGCTTTATGAATAACATAATTTACATGAATATCAATAAAACGCTAAAAGCATAGTATTTAGTAATATTTTTACATGTTTGAAAAATATATTTCCATTTTGACAAGTTCAAATAATGATTTTTTTTTCTCATATAAAAGTAAGGAGCATCGTATATGACTACAACTTAAATCATGTATATTATATTTTACATGTCCAACTTTGTATAAAGCCAATTCAAAAAGCTTTGCAATGGTATATATATATATATATATATATATATCCCAGGCTACACATATATTCCTAATTCTTACATAATTTAACAAATGATCTAACATGTAACCAATGATATAATCCATCTAAGTAATTATTTGATAAGTTTTTAAAAAAATTAAATCATCATTGTTTCTTTGAATATATATATATATATATATATATATATATCAAATAGGTAGAGGCTTTGTAAGATGGTAGATTTTTTTTAAAAAATCAAAAATCAAATTAAATGGTTTTGTGAAAAAAAATAAATAAGAAAAATTTACATTATTTACATACATATCATAAAAAAGTTGCTTGAATTTAGAGTATTCATATTTTTAATACATAGATGTAACTGATACTAAAATAAATTTTAAGATGTGATAATATTTGCTAGGAATTTAAGTAAAATGATATTTAGAAGTAACAGATATTTTTAAATAAAAAAATTAAATCAAATATTTATAAATTATCTACAAATATTTGTAGAGGGTCATTTTATATTCACAGAGTATTTACTCAACAACATGAAGATTTAAATAAACATGCAACAGAGAGTAATTAATAACTTAGAACTCTTCATTGTGATTAGTATTTAATGAATAATAATCATAAAAATTGACAACAGCCAAAATTGTGATGTTTGGTATGTATATGTGTGTGTATGTGTGTGTATATATATGAATACAAGGTGTATATTAAAGATCAACCTACTATTTGATACATTATGATGCATAAACCTTTAATATGTATCAATTTTTAATGATCAGTTGATATACAAGCAATAATCTCATTAGGCTTCATATTAGCAAAATGAGTTTTTACAAACGTATGTTGAGTTATTTTGTATTATAGATTACCTTAATTTTATATTAAAATAACATCACAATAAAAAAGAATAGATAAAAATATAAGCAATAGAATTAAGATTATAAAATAAACAAAACTCAAATTTTTATTCTTATCTTTAGAATATAAATAATATCATTTTTTTCCAAAATTTGAGTGTAATATATTTCTTTATGTAGACCACAATCCTAGGATTCACTTTTAAATATTAAAAAATATATTTAACAAAATATTTAAAGTAGATAATATTTTTTAATATTATCTTATTATTAAGAATACTATAAAAAAAGACTTCATGGTCATGTTTTAACATATATCTATACCATAATAATAAAAATGATTATAACTTATTTACTTATTTATTTATTTTTATTTTGTCATTAAATATTTTTTGCTAATTTATACAATTTTTTTTTTCAAAAAAATCTTCATTTTAAAACTATAAGCATACCTATAACAAGCCATATTTATTATTGACCTTATTTTTTTGGTAAATTGTTATTATTTGAATAGACTATTATAATTTAAAATTATACATGTTTTTTTAAAATGAAGTAGTAAGGATTTTTATTTTATTTTATTTTTTAATAAAGATTATTTTTTAGAATTTTAAAATACTATACTAAGTTTTTTTTAATTTCAAAACTAGAAGAAATTTTTGTATCATTTTAAAGTATAAAAGTTAACATACCAATTTTATTTGTTTATTTTAGCAAAGGATATATATATATATATATATGTAAAATCCCATAACTTGTGGATTTTGTTATCTTAATAAAAACATTCTTATAAATCAAATAGGAGTTCTAATAGAATTCATAATTTTGATACCACAGATATTGTTGCTATTGTTTGTCATGGTTAAGTATGTAAACTTAAAAATATGAAAAGATTATTTTTTATTTTTTTATCTTAATTACACAATATTTCTTAAGTTTTTTATAATTTGTTTTTTTATGATTACACGATATAAATTTTTTTCAGAATAATTTTTGTTTACATTACCACCTATATAATATCATTAAGAATTAAATAATTATTTAACCATTAATTGTACATTTTTTTACTCAAAAAACATCAATTTTATTTTTAACAAAGTATATTTTTGTCATTATCTTGTTTTAAAATCACAAATATTTTTATTTTTTGGTCTTGGCACAAAACATCTCATGAAAATAATGCACAGAATCAAAATAAAAAAACAAAAAAATAAAAAAACAAAAAATATAATCACAAAATTTCTTAACAATAATAAAAAAAACATATACTTTAAACTGCTTCCATTCAAAAAAAAACTTATTTTATTCAGGGATTACTTAACAGAACATTAACATGAATTTTTTTAAAAAAAATACTAAGATATAGAATGCTTTAAACATAAATGTGTTAGAGTTTGAATTCTGTAGTGTTTATTAAAACTGATACTTGAATTTCTTTTCAAATACAAAATGAAAAGTGACAGGGTGAATATAGTGTGGCCGCCTCCCCTGCACATTTTTGGGAAAGGGGGGGGGGGGGGGTGGGTTTCCTTCATTTGGTCTGGAAAGCTGCACCTCCTTTGAGCAGCAAGAAGACAAAGCCTTGCAAAAAAGCATGTTCTTTTCAAATTCTTACCCTTTTTTTCTTTTTCTTTTTCTTCTACTTTTCTACACTTTTTTCTTTATGAGCCATGGCGAGCATTCTGCCTTGGGGAGAGGAACACAATCCAACGTGTTTAAAATGCACAGGATTTAATGCCTCTTTTCCCCACCTTCACCCTCTTTTTGTACTTCTTTTACTTTTTCTTTTTTCACTTGTCACATTCACACAGCCTTCCACAATTATACTACTGTCCTTTTTCCTGTAAACCCACTCTAGTTGAAGTTAAAAGTTGGTCCCATGAGTATCCCCACATTATCCATACTCTACAATGGGAATATGATGAGGGTTGATTGGGCTAACCAATGGTGGATGGCCTCATGAGAACAACGGACAACCCCATGAATAGAAAGTTTTAAAATGTGTAAGTAGAAAAGTCAAATTATGGAGGAAATGAGTCCACACCAACTTTTATTTTATATCTGAGATCATGATTGACCACACCATGGCATCTTTAATCATTCATGTTCCTACTTAGCTTATAATGTTTATAAATTACAAAATTGGGAAGTATTAGACTTGAACAAAGATTATGTAAAAAAGATAAAAAAAAAAAGAAAAAAGATATATAAAACAGGATGAGCATTTTAATGGGATGTATAGCAAATTTAAGTTTTTTTTTTATGTTAGTTGTGTTTGCAGTTTGACATTATTGATAAATTTTGTAAAAATACAAAGCTTAACTGAAGGCCCATAATCCACTTCATGAATATAGATTATGAAGGACTGAATATCACAATGCAGCAATCAAATAAATTAATTCGACAACAGATGATTTTAGATTATAATTCATAGATAAAAACACACAAATTTGGAATAAAGCTAAAGATTCATACTTAATACTTGGCATTTAAAATTAAAAAAAACATATATTATACAAGAATGTGATTTATTATGACATCAATATGACAAATATGTTTGTGTGTGAGTGTGTATATATATACACACATACATTTTTATTCACTATTAAGATGTAAAATGTGAAATCCACTAAATTATGAATAAAACATGTTTTAACATTCTTAAAAAAAATAATTATACTTTTAACCAAAAAAATGTGAATAATAAAAAAATATATTTTTGTAAAATTAAAAAAAGATATTTGACTCAAATCATGATTTTTATTATTTTTTTCATTATTACAACAAGTATAAACAATTGTTCAATTAGAATCTTGCTATTAATTTTTTGAAAGATATTATAATAAAAATTAATATTTTTATATTGACCAAAATAAAGATATTAATTATAATATTATATTTATATATTATCAAAATGATAAAGAAGAATAGAATAAAAAATAGATTTTTTTCATGTGAATTATTTGTTTGTTTATAATCTATAATTTTAATAAATTTATTAGCATATATTTCACATATATTCAAGTAGGAATAACATAATATTTATATCCTTAATTAGAATTAAATAATACACATAATTAGTTTGATAATGAAACTAATTTAGAATTTTTTTTTTTCAAACTATAAATTAACCTTTATTTCAAGAGTTTCTTTAATTTTTTTTTTATTATGCAATAAAGCAGTTAAAGAAAATTTCATTCAATATTAATCTTGATATTTACCAAGAAATATGTTTATAGTTGTTATATTAATGCATGTTTAGGTGTCTACTAAATGTTATTTTTTCTATTTTTTTCCAATATGATTCACACCATCAAATATTGTAATTTTGTAATTTTTGAAATAATGTTTTTATGCTTAGAAATGAAGGTAAACTATGTTAGATTTCATTGTTTTATTACTTTTTGTGGAAAATAGTCATTCAGCATGTCAACCACAATGTTGCATACCACTGTGTGATTAACTGAAATGTACAAGTTTACAATGTGGTAATTAATAGAGAAATGTAAACTTATTTTACTCAATTTCAAGAAGAATTGGAATAAAAACCTTTTGTATGAAGACCAAACCCAACTATCTACTTCTTTCTTTATTTAAAAGAAAACATGGGCTTTCAAGGCCACACTTTGAAAGTCATGTATACTTTGAGGTTTTTCCATCTACCAAACTCACAATGGTTTTGAAAATATCATTACAAGTATATATTCTAATCTTATGCAATTAATAGTATAGCATATTTGATGTATACATCTTTAACTCTTTTAAAATAAAAATAAAAATCCTATCAAATGTAACAATAATATTTATTAAAAAATTAAAAAATTCCAAATTAGCAATACTAACATATTTCAATTTTTTCATAGAAAATATCTTTTTAACACTCTATTTTATGATGTATAGCACAACTTTACATAATTTGATTTAAATAAGCATCATCTATAATAAGTTTTAAACTAAAGAATTTTTTCCAATTTCTAGTAAAATTAAGGGGGTATTATATCTAGAAGCTCACATTAAAAAGCTATGATGCAAAAGTCTTACAAAGTTTTTTTTGCTTAATAAAAACTCTCTTTTAGAAGCCTTGGTTTTTGGATACAATATAAAGTAAGAAGAGGCCATTAAATAGACCAAATTATTTTTTATATTATAAGTCTAAATATGCCAACTCATATTGTGATTCTAATAATTATGAAAACTATAAAAAATACTGATTTTAAAAAAATTTAATAGTTATTTTCAATACTTTTGGTGATGACTTTTTAAATTTTTTAAAAAACCACCGCTTTAGATGTGCCCAAAAAAATTTTTGGGAAAAAATATTATTTAAATAATCTAAGAAAAAAAATGCATTCCACTTAGCTCTTCCCATTGAAACTTTTCAACAATTTAAAAATATATATAATGCCAATTAAATGAGGCTTCTCAATTACAACCAATGAAAGGATTTAAAAGTTGTAACCTCTTACCTTGTCTCCTAAGTATAAATGCCCCCTTATATTCACCAAAAATTCAAGTAAATAATAATTTATAAACGCAATTCCATAAACGAATAGATGAACGAAAAAAATGAAAAAATGAATGAAAAACGAACAAACAAACAGATGGATGAAGCGTGGTAATGACGTAAAGATGACGAGAGATGACAAACAATCGCAAGGCTCTCGGCGTCATTGACGCCACCGCGCGGGGAAGTCTTCGGCGAATTGGTGGCTTCTGCGGCGACTGCTGCGGCGTGAGTCTGCTGTCGCAGCGCTTTGCCAGACCGAGGGATTGCTTGCCGCTCAACGCTACGGAGGATGTCAACTTAACCCGTAGCAGCACTTCTATGCGGATCCCTTACCCCACCATCGTCGCCATTGTCAAACTCCATGCGGGTCCAATCCCGGCACCACGAGGATCCTTCCACCACTCGCAACGAGTTCCTTCCGAAGTTGCTGCAATGCTGTCACCCAAGTGCTTCCAGATCCTTGTGATTCAATGCAGCTTCATCGCCTGCACTAACTTCTTCCTATCACTTGAACTGTTACAATTTCGACGTTTAGCTTCGCATCCACACTGCTTCTCATGTCTTGTCCCGTGTCCAGTGGGACAAGGTGTACATGTTGGCCTACTTCTGAGGTTGAGGTCAGGAAGAGGTATCAGCTGACCACAAATTACGCGTGAATCATTGCCACGGGGTTCCACTATTCATGAGTAATAGTGCATCTGCCACACTTCCGACACCATGTGGCAGCCGAGGGTAAATAGTAACTTAATCACTTATTAATTGCAACGCTGCAAGCTAATCTCCACTTCCGCTCCGTGGTAAGACGCCGATTTCATCCACAGTGGGATGTTGAGTGGTTTCCATGATCCAAGGTGAGGTTGCACAGAGTGAGTTTGTGGACGTGATGTGCCATTAAAGCTTCTGAGACCTGCACACACTGCTTCCTGGCAGCTCCACTCATCGATCCCATTCGGTTGCTCCACTGGCACTTGTTGCAAATGCTCCCTCCAGCTGGGGTGGTAATGGTCACACTCGATGCGAAAAAAATAAAAAGTTGATTCATGAAAGTCACTCCATGGGAGCTCAACTTTGGAATGAGAATAACACCACAGCGACCTAGAACATACGACGAATAATCGTTGTAGGAGAAAAGGGACAGTTCAGGATCATCACGAGGATCGCCGCGACAAAACTTTTCCAGCTGGTAGGCCTTGTGAATTTCATAAATATTTCTAACTCGTTGATGCACAAAAGCTGCGTGAAGTAATCGTAGCCTCTCGTGGAGCGGAGACAAGGATTGAAGTTACTCGATGTCATACGAGTCTTACGATGATGGTTTTTCCTCCAGCCTTTGCCAAGGTCATCGGCGAAGTATTTTCGGGTGATGAGAGTTCATGCTTAGCGGCAGCATCCATCAATTTTGCTCGGATCAGCTGTGAGGCGGTTAGATGACTCACTGGGCTTCCCACGACATTGACAGCTTGTGGCCTCTTTCTGTTGCAGAGGTAAAATCGTCCTTTTAGAGATGAGGACTGTTGTACTACTACCTGTACAGCTGCACGTATTATTGCCGCCAGGAATTTCTACTGCAATTACACCCTCATGACTTCAAAATCACCTACACAAATAGCCCTTCCCATCCCCCCTTGGTCATTAGTATCAGAGCAACTTACAAGTCCAGGTACTCTGATCGATTGACAGGTTGAGCTGCAGCACGGTGCACATCGACGTACATCCCGCCATTAACCACTTGGCGCTCTCTCAGCGCCCCCTGGTTCACCAGTTTTCTGGGGTGGATCGATATTTTCTCTCGCTCTCCTCCATTGCGTACAACCTTGATCGAACCCATCTCTTCGAGAGGATTCACTTGTCACCACGCGGATGCTTGTACGTACCTTTGATCGGCGCAAAGAGAGAGAGAGCTCATTGGGAAGATAGTAACCAGCTCAACAATACTAGTCATTCTCTGTCAGTGTCGAGGGAGCTGTGTGACTGACCTGCAGGGAAGATCGGTTGGTTGAATCGAGCTCATGTATTGAGATTATTGATTCTGTCCGTAAAGCAGTCTTTTCCTTTGGTCGGTTGATCGGGAGTTGGTTGCTGTGGCTAGAAGAGCCTCAAGATGACAAACCACACTTCGACAATGTGTTCCTTGCATACAATGGGGTCCGACAACAACAAAAGAATTCACACAACTAAGCTGGTGTGACTTCTCATTCTGTCAGTGGAGTACACGTACATGAATTTATAACCTGAGGTCACTTCCACATTCCTTCCAGCTCTGTGAGTACATCGCTAAAACCGCGTGCCTAATGTCGCGTTTCGAGTGACGCAAGATATTTGGTGCACGTATATATGGATATGGATCATACAGTCTGTGGAACTCAGGGTCTAGAGTCGTAGGTTGGATCAGGGGCTGCAACAGATGAGCGCGGGCAGAGCTTGACTGGCGAAGCTTCTATGAGACTTATACTTGAGTACCAGAGATTTGTCTTGGAACCTTCAATCGCATTTTCGCCATCATCTCTCAATACTCTCAGAACTGTTCAACCGTCTGCGGCCAAAGAGTCCCGCAATAGACCTTGGCTTCCAGTGTGGGAAAGGGCAGTTCTTCCTACCGACAGCTCAGATCAGCTTCACGTGAACTGAACATGGGAGAACAGTCTGCCGTCCTGGCTGAATGGCCATGGGAGTCACTCGGGAATTACAAGGTTAGCGAGAAGCATCCAATTCATGACTGTAGTTATTACCCAACCCGAATTCCTTGAATTTATCAGATCTAGATGCAACATAAGAGCTGGAAGATATTAGTTGTGATACTGTGAACCAATGTAAAGTTTTTTCCTCTCATTTTCTCTGTTTAGTATTGATGGGTTGTGTATTTTGATGCAGTATTGGTTTTACGCGCCATTTCTTTTCAAATTGTTCCAGTCCTACTTCCTCGGAGTTCGTGCCGAGGGGGATACCTGGTATTTCTACATGTTCGTCCTGATGTTTGGGCGGTATTTGGTGCAACAATTCTGGAACTCACTCACGCGTCTGCACTGCTTGGTGCATAAATACGAAATACATGCATATGCAGTGGGGTTTGAGCAAGTTGACAGAGAGTTTCATTCGTAAGTTTTTCAACTTTAGGCCCCTAACTTTGTGAGCAGTTTGGGAAGAATTTCTGCAACCCCTCCCCCCCCCCCCCACACATTACACATGCGAGGCCTGTCGGTATAACTGAAGTACCTGTTGTGTAGTCATGGTCTGAGCTTGAAATGAAGACCGAGTATAACCTGATGCTTTGTTCGGTGCGTACTTCTACAGAGACAACCACATAATGCTGCAGTTTCTTTTCGTTTCTCTAGCTCATGCGTGGTTCCCAGGACTCCGCAATATGCCCAACTGGAATGCACAAGGTCTTCTGTGGGTGGTTCTATTACACTCTGGTGTCACTGAGCCTGTCTACTACTGGATGCACCGGGCTTTCCACACTGACAGCCTTTACAAGAAATACCACTCTTTCCACCATCTTTCTGTAGTCCCTGAACCGCCCACAGGTAACGTACCACCTCTATCTAAATGTCTTAAAAGAAACGTTGAGTGAAATTCCACTTTGAAATAAATTACCAAATTTCCTCATGATGTGCGATCATTCTGAATGACGGCAGTTGGATCGGATTGAAAATGCAGGACTTGTTACCACCATGTTAGAGCAGGGGCTCCAGTCTATTCTGGTGTGTGTTCCCATTGTGGGAGCGGCAGCCATGGGCACCGCCTCCATGGGTTTGGTTTTCCTGTATGTGCTCACTTTTGACTTCCTCAAATGCTGGGGCCACAGCAATGTTGAGTTTGTACCAGCTTGGTTCCGAAACCTTCCTGGGGTGAAGTACCTGCTATATACACCCTCGTGAGTGCTTGCTCCTGATTCTCATCTAACTAGCCTTTCTCCAGTTAAATGATAAATTTATCACCTTCATTTAATTGTAAAAAACGAAGAAGGTTTTGAGTGTTCAATTCTGGATCAGAACCTTGTAATTTAGGCAAAAAGTAGAAAGAAAAAGAACCTAAAGTGTAATTTATTTTCTGCAGGTACCATTCACTTCATCATTCAGAACAGAATAGCAACTTCTGCCTCTTTATGCCAATAAACGACTACCTGGGCGGAACTGTCGACCCTAAAACTGAATCATTCTATGCTGAGTTAAGAAAAGGTATGATATTGTAGGATTATGGTATGGAAGATCGAATTACACTTAAGCCGATCACTATCATCTATAATTCAGAAGTTTCTGCTTTCGGATCACAGTTTGATCTGAAATGGCGTCCTAGAATTTTGAACCATTTTGAGGTTGGACAATTAACTCCTGGAGCTGGTGGAGACTTGGCATTGATGCTGGATATTCATGTGGGTTACTCTTCATTCTCCGCTCACGTTGATCCTGGACTGTCCTCAAAATTGTGCAGAGAGGCCAGACGAGGTGCCCGATTTCGTATTTCTGGCGCACTGCATCGACGTGCTCTCCTCGCTGCAAGTGTCCTTTTGTCTTCGGACTGCAGCAGCTCATCCTTACTCGTGCCACTGGTTCCTGTGGCCGATGTGGCCGATTACTCTAATCACTCTATTTGTCTTCTGGATCTTTGCTGATGTTTTTGTGGCGCACAAGTACTACCTCAACAAGCTCAAGTGCATGGCCTGGATTGTCCCTTGCCACGGTTTCCAGGTCCCAATCCTCCCCTGTGATCCATGATATTGTTAATGGCCGAATGATGCAATACAACGAACTAAATTTCAACTGATGCTATGCATAGTAAGAGTAACAATCGTATGAACTCAGTGCACATAACTGAGATCAGAAATGTTGATTTTGTTTTCAAGTTGCAGGGATTGTATTGAAAATACGATTGCAATTTGCCGAGTCTGACAATTGTGATCATGTTGTATGCAGTATTTTCTACCTTTTGGGCTGGACCGCATAAACAAGTTTATCGAGAATGCCATCCTTGAAGCGGACGAGAAAGGAGTGAAGGTTCTGAGCCTTGCTGCACTCAACAAGGTAGATCTCGCGCTCATCCTTTGTAACAGAGGTCCGGGGCACAGAAGCCTTTCTCCAAAAAGTTGAGGAAACTCAGTAGAGGGAGGACATTGTCTTATACACATAAGTTATTGCTACTAGGTATGTTTCTAACACGACTTTTTTGGATGCAGAATGAGTCGCTAAATGGCGGGGGCTTGCTCTTTGTGAAGAAACATCCCAATTTGAGGGTGCGCGTGGTGCACGGAAACACGCTCACTGCTGCAGTCATCATCAAAACTTTACCTTCGGATGTGAAGGAAGTATTCATGAACGGAGCGACCTCCAAACTGGGCCGCGCCATTGCTCTCTACCTTTGCTCTCGTGGCATAAGAGTGATGGTAAACATTAATCCATACCTTTTGAATTCAAATAAACTTACCAAGAGTTTGATGATCCACCAGGTCTCATCTTCTCTGAACCTTGACAGCCAGTTGTCACAATTCTCTTACTTCAAGACTATGCACGTTAATTCCCTTCCAATCATCTAGAAGCAGAACTTTGAGCATTGACAGTGTGTGTGGTCTGCAGATGCTCACGACTTCCAAGGACCGTTTCGAAACCATTCAGAGAGAAGCTCCGCCTGAATTCAAAAACTATCTCATCCATGTCACAAAATACCAGGCTGGAAGCAAATGCAAGGTTTGTAGTCTCACTACAATCTTGTCTAGGTGATCACCGTTTCAGGTCTCTTTCATTCATGGCAATGGACACACATAGTGACCTCGTTACATTCACCCAATTTTGAATCTAGTGTTTATGTTTTTTTCTGTTGGCGTTGCATTTCCAGACATGGATAGTAGGGAAGTGGACAATGCAAAAGGATCAGCAATGGGCGCCTCCGGGAACCCACTTCCACCAGTTCGTTGTGCCTGCCATAGGCGAGTGGCGGAAGGACTGCACCTACGGGAGGCTGGCAGGAATGAAGCTGCCAGACAGGGGTGTGAAGGGATTGAAGACCTGCGAGATGAACATGGAGAGAAGGGCTGTGCATGCGTGCCACGCCGGGGGCCTCGTCCACGCGCTGGAGGGGTGGACTCACCACGAGGTGGGTGCCATCGATGTAGACCGCATTGACGTCGTGTGGGCCTCGGCAATGCGACATGGATTTGCTGCAATCGCTTGAGCAGTGTATACAGTTCCAGTTCATTGAAGGTGCCAGATTGATGAATCAGCTTGGAGTGATCTCACAAGGTTCATGAAGCTGAATGTGTGTACAATCATCGGTCACTAAGTAGTGACAGCATTGTAGTGGAGAATACGAGAAGGATGGCCGAAGGCCTACTGAAAGATTATTGTAGCTTTCCCTCAATTAGTACTCTTTACAATCGCATCGGACAAGTTCATTGGATTTAATCACCATTTCAGTTCATGTTGACACAGACCTAGGTATGGATTTTAGGGCGGCTTAACAAAATGAAAGCATCAGCTTAAGGCACTGATGTTTTTGAGCCAGAATGGGCCATCTATCTCAAAAGATGATGAGCCATTATTTTAAGGCTGCAAGCCATTCAAATATATTAATATAATAGACCCCCTTGTTCAATTTTTTTTTCGAATTTTCATTTCATGAACTGCAGTCTATCAATCGAACAAGAGCATATCGTAATAAACTCTAACACGAAGATATCTACATCATTTTTTCGTCCATCTCATGTGTTCAAAACTTCTGATCATTGTCTAAACTCTCAACGGCCAAGTTCCAACATTCCATCAGTAGAATTGTAAGGCGTCTCTGAAATTGGCAGACGAATTAGCAGACGAAATTGACACAGTGCATCAGTCAAGAAAGCAGCCCATGTACCAACTTAACGTGCATGAGATTGATCAGCTTTCAACGAAGAATCTTATAAATTACAATTAAAAAAAATTCTTCCAAACAGCAGGAAACTGGGCTGGAAGGTACTGCACAGGTTCTGAATGGTGGTTGATCAACAAAGGGTCGGCTTTCACTGGATACTGGACTGGAAATGGGTTGTGGTCATGATGTAGGTGGTCTTGAATGGGGTGAGGAAGGAGTTGGAGCAGTTGGTGAGTGAGGAGCCTTGATCTGGTGACATGTTCGAGCTGCTTGTTTCCTCCCAATGGCGTCAGTTCACCAGAGCTGGTGTACCCTTCTCAGGTGGAAGCCAGTCCCTCTTGCATTCTGTTCTTGGATAGTTTCATTTTCGTAACACGCCCTTCGCTTTATTTCGCCAATATGATGCATGTGAGTCATGGTCCAGTACACCAGCACCACTTGCATCGATTACTGCACAATTGCTGCTCCTCTCGGTTGTCCCTTCCTGAAGGGGTTTTCACATCCTTAAATCCTTTTCTTCCCCTTTTCATACATCCAGAAAAAAAAGAGAAAGACAAAGAAAAAATCTTTGAAATTACCCGAATGAAGAATGAACGTGTGAGAAGCAATAGATTGCTCAAAAATAGTTCGAGGAAGGCGTACACCACACAAATTTCAACTCTAATGATGAGTCATGCCCTGATCTGAGCAGCTCGATAGACGGATTTCTTATGAGATCAGTTTTAGGATTTAAAACCTGTGGGACTTGCCATGTGGTGCATGTTTTGCTCTTCGACGCCTCTGTTGCCCTTCCTCTGAGGAATAAGAGATATCTTCACAGTGTTCAGTCCCTGCAACAGCCGGCCTCTGGCAGGGCTCTACATTTTTAAATTGACAAACTTTTACAGCGCCGGTTTCCCCAAATCCCACATCTATGACTTTTGTTGTTTCACCACTAGAATTTCCTGCTGCTTTTGCCTCCATCGGCGTCGAAGAAGGTGGTGATTTGAGTCGGGGGGACGTCACAGGTGAATGTTCTTCACCAGAAGTTGAGGATTTTTCGATATCAGATAAACGTGGAGGCGTCTCAATTTTTCGAGAGGACGTGAGGTTTCTGGAAATTCCAGAGCTCAGACCCTCAGGTTTTGCCTTTGGCGACGGTACGGGTGGTTGAAAAAGACCTTTTCCAGGTGACAAAGATATATCGCAAGAAACAAACGTATGAAATTCTTGGGTCAATTGCTGATCAGCACTCTGTGGATATAGAATTCAAAGTGTATGAGTGTTCAACTTCTAATTCAGATATGATGAACTCGATAAAGCAAATTACAGAAGAAAAGATAATGAATTGGAATCAGGTTTAAGGGCACTCTCAAATAAAAGCCTTGAGCTAAAAAATTTCGAGGCAAAGAATGCTATAAATCTCAAATTTGGACAATGATGAAAGCTGGAAATGTGTACCTCAACGGTTATGGAGTTGTTGGATGCATCTTTGGAATCTTGTGAGGCAGTGAGATTGTCGGTTACAGTGATTGCCAGATGAATTCTACCAGTCTTCACTTTTTGAAGTGGGAGCCAAAAATCATGTCGTTTTGCACCTCGGTATTGACTGATCTCTACTTCACAATATCTGCACACCATCGGAAAACAGGAAGTAAAGGACCAGTGATTCGGGAACCTCCTAAAAATGTGTCTCATACAGCATATCACATCAAGTGAGCATATCTGCAGCCCTTCGAGAAGTTAGAAATGTGCTGTCAGATATGAAACCGAATGAACAATGTCTCGAAGTGTATTCAAATCCAAACTGACGTCAAAGTAAGTGGTAATTAATAAGCTCTGTGCATTCGCCATCAATAAAATAACCAACTGTGACAGAGGGTTTAGATCTACCCCAGCTTATCATCAAATACGGGGTCTTTATCACGCACTATCAGAAGCATTGTATTCGGTAGCTGCCCACTTGGAATCAAGAAATTCAAGGTCTCGTTCCATGTAGGATTCAATGTTTTCCACTTCACCTTTGTTTTCCCCCGTTGATTTCCAAACTCGACTTTTACATAAGGGTCAGAGGAACCTACACAGAACAAAGGGAAGATAGCAGTGCATTGTTCATAATTCGTCAATCAGATAAGCCACCTGTAGATCTTGACCTGAAATTATAGCCGAGGTAAGTGCATACAAGTGCATGCAGAGATTGTTAACAGTATTATTTGAGATGCCATTATGGAGTAGACTTGGTTCTGCAATTACAGGTTGCATTTGTCTTGAGTCCCAATTACGTTCATATGTTTACCCTTAAGCAAATTAGTTTAAATTCATATATAAATTGATATGGAGAAGATCATATATAGGAGGGGATCATGAAAGCTGCACTGGGTGTACACTAAAATAGTAAACTCCTTGGATCATTCTTGGCCACGCTCTAATTTTTTAAATTGTTGACTAGATGATTACTTTGAAAAGCATAGACAGACTCCAACGATGGAAAGAAAGAGAAAGAATACCATTGACATCTCCTACTCGAAGATCCTTAGCTTCAAGTACTTCTAGAACGACATTCGTCTTTGGAGAGTTATCACGTATGGTAAACCAATCATCTACAAACCATTACAAGGAGTATGACAAAGTGAGCAGGTACACCGCATATCAGATAACGATTTCAGGTACGCAAATATGAAACTTGAATAGTAAAAGAGTATGAAAGAATGCCCTTCTTAAGAGGATGCTTTAGACCTTGAACATCTACAAATCAGTATCCTAGATACTATTTTGTAAAGAAGGGAATAAATGAACATTCGTACACCGAAAGTGATCTGCAGCATTACCTCCGGCAGGTCCTTGCGGTCTCATGACGTCTCTCATGAGCTTCTCCATATCAATTTCTATCATGCTTGGCTGCAACCACACCCAAAAACCAATTTAAGCTATGTGTTCTCTAAAGAATGCAGATACAGCATTAAACTAAATTAATGCATTCTAAATTAGTTTCATGGGTCAATTCGTAATCCACTCCCACTTTATTCAATGTTCCACGAATTTCAAAGTTAGACATTACAATTCAGCAGCCACAGAATTTCTTTATCTCGTGAAGCCAAATGTTGGAACAATCGCACTACAATTCATGTTCTTCAGCAGTTGGGATTTTGGTATTGCATTTTCTATCTGGCGTAAGGTTATTGCGATTGTTTCAATGATCGAAGAAAAACAACATCCAGACGATACAGGCTCACTTTTTCATTAATGCTTGCGTACCTCTACCAGGGACCGTGTCAAAATATCTGCCACTAGACGATCCTGCAAAATTACAGTCACAAAAAAAATACATTTACTTGATCTGTGAGACAGAAAGAAGCTTCTTTGCATTCTCTGCATCAATAAAGCCAAAAAGGTCAAGCCATTACTTTCACGAAAACTAAGGACTCCACCATAACCCAACGAATGAACCATCGCCTTTTCTCTAAGTACAACAAAGTATGAGTATTGAAGTAGTTCTAAAGGTTAAAACAAAAGTACCGTAAATTGTGATATTCCCGGAAGCTCGGTCACATCGAAACCAGAATTATATAAAGGATAAGCAGCCATATCGATATGAGGTGCTGTACCGAAGCAGATTCGTATTCGCTCTATCACAGGCCATCCAGCCTTAAGTTTCACCCCTACCTTCGCCTAAATGACGCACCAGCAAACAGAACAGAGTCAGAAGGTGCCTGAATCTCGTAACACCACTAGAACTTCGTATCCAGGAAAAGAGTTTTAGGTTGAACGTTCAATTGAGTCATACATGCATGTAGGCCACGGAATGACTAGAAAAAACCTGATAGATTAGATATGTTAAATCGCATTCACCTTAGAGTTCCAACGGAACCAAATGGGTGCATTAATGCAAAGGAACGTAGATGAATACCTTGCCTTCAAGACGTAGATTGCAGATGTGAAAAGTAGCATACATTCCCCATCCCAAGCGACGTAACGGTTTCACTGCCACGACAGCAGACATATCTTTTGCTGCCATCCACTCCATGGAAGCTTCGATAGCCTGACAGTCTTCCAAATCAGAAATCTTATCTAATACGCAGCCATTACACTTCGCTACTGCACGTGCTCTTCTGCGAAGTGCTTCCATCAGACATAGCCAAAAGAAATAAACAAATTGCAGCAGATAGGACCGAGTTTTCGCGTCGCAACGATTTGTTTAAAGAGAGTTTGAAGTTGAAAACATTTGCATGAGCATGAGCTCAGACAACACTACACGACCATGTTGAACGACTTTAGAGAGTTTATTCGAAAGTAAAAGTCGGGAAAGCATGATCTGCCGACAGTTTCATCAAGGAATCACAGGTGTTGTTGCTCTAGACACATCAATTTCAACACAAATGAGTTGTAGCAAAACGAGTTGTGAGGAGAGGCATACCAGGTCATCACCATCAACGGGCGTGTCCAGTATGCGGATCATTGTTATGCGTGGTGGGGTATTCCCCAGAGTCAAGTTTTGCACAATCACTTTCTTCTGCAAACATGAGCCCGCATAAATATGTTAGTACATAAGCTTAAAAATTCCCTAAGTGCATACTAGCACAAGCACCTTGAAAGTGTTGTTAATTAGAATCCTTGTGTGGCTTTAAAATTACTGTAAGCGCACCGCACTCCAAGGCTTGAATTGGTCTAGCATCGAGGTGAGGGGAACCAAAAGAATTGAAGAAATGTCTTTCAAAAATATGGTCCACGTTTTTTCCAATACTTGGTCCATCCAACGCACAGTCTCCCCTTCCGCAATCTGCAGGCAACTAAATTGATGAGTCTTCAAAAAGCTGGGCAATTGCAAGAATTTGTCAGTGATTGAACTCCAATTCTCACACGTAATCATCCACTGCAGGAAAGTAATACACCAGACAATTGTTGACCGCTAAGTGTATAAAGCATATATTAATGCGCTCAGAGTGACTCCAAGGTGAAACGCAACGTCTTATATTTTTTAGTGTCAGATAAAGCCAAGAAATACAGACACTAAGAAACCTAACAAGGAACCATAGCAATAGTTTCCTAACGCTCATAGGGATCAACAGAATTTCGCAATAATTATTAACCCTACAAACATGACTGCGGTTGCAAAAAGAGGAAAAGTTTTTCACATGAGCAAACTCAAGCCCTTGAGAGATTTATATATATATATATATGTATATCCATTACACTGGTCAAGATGAGAAAGGGGTCACTAGAGCAGACAATACCCTCGTTTTGCTTGCTTTCTCCTTCTCTTCGTAGCGTATCCTCCAATTTAATCTCCTCCGTTGTCGGCCCTCAATCTGCACACATAACTTACACTTTAAGATAATCCACAACCTCGGAGAGATGAGACAAGGAACACGGAATTGATCAATGACAACAAAATCTGAAGAGATGAGAACCAAGTAAATGATAAACCCGTAAAAAATCTCGGTAAAACTCGAAGAATTTTTTTCTGCAAAGATATCTTTGGGGAAAGATATTGGTGATCAGCTTGACTAAGAACGTGCTTGCGTTACACGAGTCTTCACACCGGAGGAAAATTTGGTTGAATAACAGGCGCCGAAATCTAAGAGGCGAGATGAAGGGAGATATTTATCTTATCACGACTCGATGTAGGAGAGACTACCCAACCACGGGACGACCTCTTCGAAAACACCCATCAGCGCAAAGAATTGCAACGGGACAGAAACATAACCTGGTAGAGGTAGAGGAATCCCAAAGCGCAAACGAGGGCGACATTGAGGCCCGCGAAAGAGGCGATCCAAGCGACCAACAGAACGAGCCCCACATGGCACATGAAGGGCCAGTCCAGCAAGTACTCCCACAAACCCCACCCCATCTCCTGCAATGGAGGAACCCAACTGTTCTTCACGCCGTTGTCCATCGCAAAACCTCCTCTCCAATCCCCACACCCACTTCACCTGCATAGCATCACACACACAAGAGCGCAAAACCTTGCGTCTCACAAGCAGCGTGCAACAACCTCAACCTAAGTGGACTCGGAGAATCCCGTAACATCGATCTGCAGCATCCATCATACGTGCAGGACCCGCAACATCGACGAACATACTATACAATCATCTCCAGCTGCCACCCGCAAACAACATTGTCCGGGTTCACGTTCCTTTTACCGCTAATCTCACACAAAAAATTTAAATATTCGGAACATGGTGTGTTGGTAGAATAACGAGTGGTACAAAAAAGCAAAATAGGCGACACAGTGGGGTTGGAACCCAACCTGGTTTCGCACTTTCGACAGAACTTTCTTCAGCTCCTTCGCACGGGGTGCATCGAAGTGGCCCTGCAGACTTACGAATTGCATCTCCTTCCCTTCCTTACTCAAAACTTCACGGATGCGTGCATGCGTTTGTTCTTTGTCGGTGTCGATTCAACAGGATCCTGCACGTCTTGGAGTCTCCGTTTGCATCAAGCTCCGAATCCACACACTTTTCTCTCTCATCTTTTCCACATTTAAAAACACCGTTTTCTTATCCAATTTTGCGACATGAAATCTTTGCTACAGAAGCACCAAATTAGAAAAATGTGTCACCTTTGTTGTGTCGGTGAAGGATCATGCAAGAATAGTTGATGGTCATTAATGGTAGAAGGTGCTTTGTGCTTTGTGGTTCTCATCTATTTTTACTCTTTGAAACCCAGTTTTAATGTTCATATTCCTGCAGTGTGACCGTTGATGATATTCCTTTGACCTTTGCGGATATTCCTTTGTACTTTGATGACATTCAACATCTATCTACAGAATTTTAAGCAACTGACGTGTCCTGGCGTACAGATATTTTTGTTTTGTGAGGTCGTTTACTTGTTTATTATATTTATTTAATAGTTTTTTTTGTATCAAAAAAGTTTAATCATTTTGTTGTGAATTGTTGATGACATCATGCGTGTATGAGTGGTGTGTATATATACATATGACTGTTTTTTTAAATGGATAGAGTGGCGTAATCAATTGATTAAATTGCTTATTGATATGATGAGTATTATTTATTAAATTTTTATCTAGCACTTATATATATATAAGCGTTTTTATTTTTTTAATTTTAATATTAAAAAATTATAAATTTTTTGTAATGGAAATTCTAATGAGATTTTTTTAAAAAATTTACAAAAATTATTAATGAGATCTCAAATAATACAAAATTTGTTTTGAAATTTTTAAATAATTTTTTAAATTTATCATTTATATTTTTAAAATAGAAATCGAGTAATTATAAAGTTACAATAGTTTTTATAATTTTTAATGTGTTGTATGTCTCATCTCAAGTTATAACAACAAAGAATAAATTTAAATTATCTGTGTAACACACAATAAATTGTTAAAAATTTTTACAACTTTTTCTATAAATATTGTTGAAATAGCATGAGACAATCTAACACTTTCTTAAAAGCATTTGTACATGCTTGCATAACAACCTTTATTAGATTTTTTCTTGAATAGCTTGTGAGACAAGTTACTAAACTCTTTACGAAGAGGTTGAAATAATAAGGTTTTAGTTTTTAGGGTTTCAAAAATAAATCAAATTTAATTTAATTTAATTTTTTAAAAATCTTATTTTATTTTATGGCTTGCAAACATTCTTACCTTGGAATGGTTATTCAACTATTCTATTAGGTTTTAATGTAGGTAAGTTTTATTACTACTTTTATTTTTTCAAAAACCAGCTAGATTGATAATTTACAAAGCCTAAATTATTAATTAATACCAATTTTTTTTAATATCCAGTGACTAGTACTTCTTGAAAAAGTATAACGTTGTTTTTTTTTTATAAACAGTAAGGTACACATGTTGCTTTATTTAAGATCAAAATCCTCAATACACTTTTGAGGATGTAGAATTTAATAATATATACCTTGACAATGTTAGTATTAATTCAAGTTATTAAACTATCAATAATACTAGATACTGCACTCTTAAAAAATATACAATAAGTGGTGCACTATACCTGGTTTGAATGATTTTATTATAATAGTAAATAAAAAGAAAAGAAGTGATAATAATAATGTATTTGTTCTTGCTTGTAAAGGGACAAAAATGATATATACAACTTTCCCAATTTATGCTTGGTGTTGAAGCTGCTCCTGTACATAATGAAAACCTAATGTTAGATTTTTTTTCCTGTGTAAATAGAGTCATAATGATAGGGATTATTGGATTATTGGATTATTGGTTTATCACATGTGAGACTACATGCAAAATTCATGAAGATAACTAACCTGGGTAACAAAATAAGCATGGAAACCTTTAGGAATCCGTCCAGGCAATTCTATGACTGCCACTGGTGTAGGTGCCATTGTCTTTGCATCAATGATGATAGCTTCAGACTTCCTAAAAACATGCCATGTCAATTATTAGTGGTCTTTAAAAAATAAAAATAAAAACAAACAAACAAAAATACAGATAAACACATTTTTCTTGAAGACCCATTGTACTAATTTATTTGTGATTATGGTTAGAAGCCCATACCCTGTGTTTATGTCATGTACAAAGGATATCAAGTAGCCATCATCTTCTGCCACATCAGCCATGCCTCTGTTGTTGGGTACAAAAATTGTGTCACTTGCACAGCAATCCAGTCCAAAGTGAAACACTCCGCAAATGTTACCTTTCATTTTGTCATACACTGTTGTGTCAGTTGATGATGGATCCAAGGATAGGTCATACTTAACTATACTTGACAATAGATCCAATTCATCATCAACTACACCACAATATGTGTGGCGTGTTTTCCTGGAATAGATTGTCAACCACATGTACAAAATCAGTGGAGAGACCAAGTTATGTGATGCAAACTAGACTTTATTGTAACAAGGTGAAAATGGTACACTGAAAAATAAACAAGGGAAATGTAATCAATGTAAAGAGAACATGTTTGCAACTGATCCTTACCTTCCTACGTAATGTGGATTGATTGTAGGAAATTCTATGGATAGGTGTGAGAGCTGCCTTTGGTGGACATTACAGTTTTTGAAGTTCATTCTGTACTCATACCTGCACCCCAAAAAACATAGTGCATTTTGAAAAAGTTTTAGAATGTGTTGCTACAAAGTTGGCTTGTATTGTAAGATGCGGAACGAACTGTAATTTTAATGTACAAAAGAAAAAATAAATGGTAGTGGATGCATACAATGTGGGAGACCCATAGGAATCTCCATAAGCCTTGTTCTTCCTCTCCAATCCCACGTCTGGACTTAGGTCGATACCATCCATTCTACAGCAAATCAAAATAATCTCATCCTCCTCTTCCCATGCAGCAACTTCACACACAATAAATTTTCAAATGTTAATACACATGAATTTATGGATAATCTGGTTTCAATTTATGCATGGATGCGAACTGAAAATACTTCAGATGTGATAGATGTACTTTAGTAGATTGAGGAATTTTTAAAGAACTGAAGGTTGAATAGCACACGGATTTGATTACTAAATTGGCCTACAGTAGCCAAATATGCAACATTGGACTCTAAGACTGCATGCAGGCTTTCAGGAGAAGTAGATACAACTTACCAGTGTGCAAGATATAACATGTAGGGATTGTGAACCAACGGATGTGTGAGTCGTCAGTTGCATATCGTGGTAAGACTCCTAGTCGTGATTCTTTATTGGGATCAAATTTGAAGATGAATCCTCCTTGCGCCATGCCCTGGAATCAATAGTGATGCAAGGATCAAATACTCACACAATGGATACCTCACAAGGACGCAACCTAGAGTTTCGAGCACACAAATTTTCTGTGCGGTAACACCAGATTAAACTAAATATTGAAAAACTTTGTATGTGTGTTTTCTAGAACATGTGTTGACGTTGCTTTTTGAGCTGTAAGCTTAGTTATGGAGGTGGAGTGTAAGCTAATAGAGTGTTGGTCTTACCAGAGGATCGCAGACAAGAGGGAGGTCCATGAAGATGGCATAGTTCTCTGTAATTGCGAAGTCATGCGTGATGGAGGTGGTTGGCAATTTGATAAGCACTGGGTCTCTGAGAACGCCTTCTTTGGATACAGTGCGGTAGATCAAGTCTGAAGTCTCGGAATGGTACCCGAAAAAGAACATCTCACCTGACATTCTCGTGGCGTTATCCAACGTTTAGGACAAGATCGTTGAGTTTATTTCATGGATGGATATCTATCTATCTATTTATATACATATAGCTTTGGAACAAACTATCTTACAATAAAAACCTGTTGCAAAAATGTAGTGAAACAGCATCCATAGTGCATGGAGTACCTGTGACGGGATCAATCTTTGGATGGGCTGCAAAGGAGTGTTGTAATCTCTTGTCGAAATCTTCAAGACCCACTGTTACGAGGTCACCATCCTCCAACACCTTGATTTCATCTGTTGATGGAGGCATGATTTCAACGCCTGTTAGTACCTTCAGGATAGACCTTTCTTTAGAATCAAATCTATCAAAAGCGGGGGTATCAGGGTTGTGTATTTGATCACTAAGTGGATACTAGCAATGGAGTAACAGGTACTGTTAAGATCTGGATTTGCACTAAGTCCGGCTTTTGTCAAGTAGGTGTTGGGCTTCATCACTATCGAAGAGTATACTTAAGGTCAGCGGTGTCGTTAACTTACAAGGTTTGTCTCGTTCGTGTAGAGCCAAAAGTTTCTTATTGTGGAAGACGAGGGATGTGTTGCCTGCACAAGTTTCAAAGTCTATGGTTAAATTTCTAGCCAGGGTCACTCAAAAGATTTTACTTGAATGCGAATCAGCATTTCCATCGCTCTGTGACGGAGAAATAGTTCGTGTCTCAATTCAAATCAAGCCTACGAAGTTGACAGACGTACCGGTGCCTGCATAGCCGCTGGAGACGTCCAAGACACCCAAGCTCCTCCGAAGATTCTCCAATGCAATACAGAAATATCCCTTGAGGCCCTTCATGTCTCCAACCTGCACCAACGACACCTAAGAATAATCTCAGAATCTCCGGTGGTTACATGATTGTGCAACGGGACTTGTAATTCTTTCATGACTGGTGTGAATTTGGTGTTAGATCACATGACCTTCCAGAATTTGGGTGCTCCGTAGCGCTCCTCTTGTTGCAGCCGAGATGTTCGAACATAACGCACCACATAAGTGGCCTTGCCTTCACTCAAATGTAATCCATGTATCATCCTGCAAGGCAAGCCCGTGTTATCAGATCGTAGAGTATTGAACGAGGGTACTTGTTTACGAATCCAGCCCCATTCCTTAGTTTCTATTTGACGATTACTAAGACATTTCGTGCTATAAATCCGAGGAACCGGTTTCATCATGAGAATTTCAGGAGGTGATTTAGTTACCCGTCACCGTCGAACCTGCCAACACATCAGAGCCAACTTATCAGTACTCTATTAGGTTCCATGGATAATAATAATAATAATAATCTAGTAAGGCTAATCAGACTACTCAAGAGCTACCGATCATCAACAATAGAAGAGTAGGACACAACATCGTCAATCACAAGCTTGAAGGTTGTCCGTTGCAGATTCTATGATGATCATGTTCTGAACATGTTCTGAACTTCTCCGATTAAATTCACTACAAATACGTATGCAGAATCATGGAACAACCAGTCGAGAGACGGACTGTTGTCTAGCTTGAGCGGAAAGGATAAGTGCAGAAGATTACCAGTGGTACCCACCAAGAGCCTCGAATCTTGGGTTCGGGCCCACGCGAAAAAACTCACCGAACATGCATTCCTGCCACAACAACGTAACGACTTTTAATGGAATGTATGCCATGCAATCAAACTCACTTACAACTCGGGCACGAAGATATAAAAAAGGCATCATTCCAGGAGAACACATCAAAAATTCCACTTGGTTTAGTTTGGCCACGCACAGGTATGGTACCGGTGATGCGACGGGCTGTCGTTGGTGCCCTCTCTGACACAGGAGCAAAGCTGCCCGACAGGTAATAGTTCCATTCCTGCTTGGGTGTTGATCCCTTCGCGGTTTCAAATATCATTTTTTCGAGATGATCACAGAGCAACGCTGCCCAGTCGATTAGCGACCTGCGCGCTACGACCTTCTGCTTGTTGCTCCTGTTCTCATCCTTCTTCCTCCAGCTCGGAATCAGCGATGGTACTGATGTAATCCCCTCCGACAGACGTATCTCTGGATCAATCACTTGATCATTCCACTTTGATGTCCCCACCGCAGTAATCGTAATGTGTTTATGCCGATGATCTACCCCACGATTACGTCGAAGACACGGTGGTGGACTTGTCCTTGCGATGAAAACTCGCTGCTGGAGCCTCAATCCATGTCCTGAAGACCAAGCAAGGCTGTCTCTTAAACCCCCAACAAGCTGCGGCAATTCTTGTGCCCCCACTGCACCGATGTGTGTCGAAGGACTCAGCGTCTCAGCCATGGTGACAACGCTCGAGATGGCTGATGAGCGTCAGTGTCAACGCAGCCTAATTTATCCTCAGATTTCTTCCTGGCGCGGATTGAAATTTCTCCAAAAATTGTCAATGTTGCCAGTTGAAATTTGAAGGGGTTGTACTTGGCAACTCCTAGAAGTCGCAGTTCAAACGCGTTTTCTTTTTAAAATAGTTGATGTGAATTACTTAATCATAATTTGGAGACAACGTAAGGAGTCTTTTAGCTGATGTACGGAATCTTGTAGTTGTTCCTTCATATATCAGCAACACAAATACATTTTAGGTGGATGGATGGATAGCTACACAGAGAAGGAGAGATAGAAAGCTTCCTGGAATGATGCCAGTGAGACAGAGTTGAAGAGACACAACACGGGCACTAATGTGTATTTCTGATAGAAGGAGATTCTGAAGTGGTGGACACTCACTTGTTCCACTTTCTCAGCTGCCACCTCTGTACGATTCTCCCCTGTGAAGATATCCACCCCAGTCTGTTCACCTCGCAGGAAATCATGTGTTAATACTTGGTCAACGATTTGTGCAATGCCAATCAGCCATGTCTCGCTCATGCACTTGCGATCCTTCTTGGTGTGCCCAAGAACAACCATCGGTGACAAATCTAGTCAATGAGCAAGCTTAGTATTGCAAGTTCAGGCGGTTGATTAGCGTTGTGAATGTTGCAATTAAATCGTGATACTACTGCTTGAGGGACTAATGACTAGCGAAAGGATGTATGTAGGCGGAACGCAAAAGCTTATGAACCTTGAAATCATCTTAAATGGTCGCGACATTCTTCGAACACATTGATGCAATATATCATCGAATATGACAGCTTAAGAATTAGGCTAAGAATTCAAGTGGAATCGCAATGGAGATCACAGCGTGAGGTGCAATATCACTGCATCTTAGCTGCTTCTTCCAGTTTCCAGCTCATTTATAATGAGTGCATGACGACTTGTAACGGGACCGAATTGACAAGATATTATACGATTGAAAGAAAGCGCTTGTACCTGCCACGATGATTGGAGAAGGAAGTCTAACGTGTGCAATATGCCGGGATGCGATCTGTAATAGATGCTTCACAAAATGCACGGCACAAGGAAAGGATGGCCATAGCCTGAAACAGAGTCTCTTTAAATTACTCTCCTTCCAGCTCTTTCAGCTTCTCTGTATTAACGAAACACTTCTGCGGATTTAAGAAACTAATCAAGACTTTGTGCAATGCACATCCACCGAGTTACGACGCCTTGGATTGAAGACCCACATTAGAGATCGTATTCACGCCAGGTCAAGAAGTAATCCAAAACAGAGCCCAACACACTTGAACCGAAAGTTCCGTGAAATTCTCAGCACCTGATCACTCCAATCAGACAAAGACCTCGACTGCAGCTCGAACAATCAGCAATACAACAATAGAAGGAGCCGAAAGCGCAGTGCTCCGAATCCTCTAGTCCAGTTAGACACTCCTCATTGACCGATGACGGACGCTCTCACACGAACTCTCATTTATCAACCCACCAGCTGCAGAGCTGGGGTACGATTGCACAGTTCATAGCAAGAATCGATGCCAGTAGTAGCTACACACCTTTCCCCCAGCTCCCCAGCTACACGCAGTCAAGCAAGAATTGCACAATGGGAAGGGAGATTTCCTCGAGTCCGTCATCGACAAGAGCAGGTAGGGGGGGGGGGACTGAGAAGACCGGCGATGTCTCGCATGGTCGCCTGGCTCTATCAGAACTCAGGACGAATCCGGAAACGAGAAAAACGTTGGACCATTGGCATTTTTTGTCGACCACGAAGAACTCAAAAGTAGTCCAGATCAGCCAACCCCCCCCAGAGCGCACTCCAGATGGGGATACTCTCCACGGTGGAATCCCACAGCCAGATGAAAAGACGAAGCGACGAAGCTGCCCAAGTGAGGTCATGCTAAACTGCAGGTCACGACTCAGCGTGAGCTGATGTAACAGTCGCCTATCGTCGTCCTCGTCATCGTTTTCGCTGCTGCGATGCGATTCCCCACCAGTGTTGGCATGGCAAGTGGCACTGAAGTAAGTCTGCCGAACAGGATCTCCTGCGAACAATCATCGTTGCGTGGAGTGCCAGACTCTCATTCCAGCGCCTGCCCACTTCCCATGTAGGACCGAAATCATGAGGGCCTGGGCTGGTCCTGGTATCTCGATCCTCCTTGGCAAGTGCCACGATGAGTTGTTGGGTGGTTTTACCACAACTCAAGCAAGGATTCTTCAGTGATCCAAAGGGACAAATGGGAGCGATTAGGAGGAAAGTGATCTGGGACTAACATTGGAGTTAGTTACAAGGGAGTAGGGAATGATTTAGAGGTCTCTTAAGAATAGGGGTCTAAGTTGCAACCTCTTGTAAGGCTTAGATTGTACCATGACAATCAAATATTAATTCCAGGTGTGCATGGTTTGTGCAAGTTAGATGTTGACTGCTAGGGCATGAAATGTTGTATGTTATTTGTGACATTAAAGAAAATTAAGTTTGATATTGGTAGAGATTGCTACAAGATGTGGCAAGACTAATATATCACAATATAGGAGTTTGTTCTTTTTAGATAGAAAATGGACTATCTCTCTTTCTGGAAGTACTATAATGCTTTAAAGATTATGGATTAATCTCTACTAGATTGATATTGTTGTTGATTTAAAAAAAAAAAAAAAACCTTAATTATAAATTACTTGTATTTATTTTATTTTATTTTATTTTTATAATAAATATTAAAGATACGAGAATAGAGAATAAGACAATTGAACTAGAACAAGGTTTCAAGAAGAAACCAACAAGATCTTGAATTAATCAAATGAATATACAAATAATAGAAAGAAAGATGGGCTAGAACTCCACAAAATATGTTATCGAGACTAAAGAATTCTTTAGCGTTGACTCCTATATATACCCCTATCTAGGATGCTTCTTGAGCGGCTTCCATCAAACTAAGAAGCTTCTCAAGCTCCTTCTACCAACTTGGAAGCTTTTTGAGCTCTTTCCACTAACTATGAAGCTTTTTGAGTTACTTTCACCAATTAAGAAGCTTTTCAACCAACTTTTATTAACTCAAGAATCTCTAGAATGTTTTAAAAGATTTTATGAACCTCTGAAATATATGTTTCTAACATCACCCTTTTCTCTAGCGACAAGTTCTAAGAGAAGCTTAAATTTTTTACATACGTAAAAAATCAAGAATACGCTACACTAATGAAACTATATATTATGTTCTGTATTCTTGGGCAATAGGTTCTATTGGTCCTCAAAAAAATTGCTTATGGCCTTGAATTAGCACCTCTATTATTGAAACATTCTATCTAAGAATGTGATTTTTATTGCAGCTTTCAAAATATCTTCCAAATAAGATCTCAAATTTAAAAGGATTCACCTTTTTAAGCTCAAGCAATATTATTAAAGCTCAAGTATTGAAATTGAGACTTACATGATTAGATGTTATTCCTAATGGCTCCAACTATGGTCGTACTTAGTATTGAAATATATTGTCTTCACTTTGCTCAATTGAAGGCTATGAAAACTGCACTGATTTATTTGAAGCTTGCGTAACATGTGAATCTTTTGAATCTTATTCTATTAAATGTCTCAACATTTGAAGGTTGGACATGGTCACTGATTTGCTTCTACTACTCTATTCTATCTTGGAACAAATGACTCCATATTGATAAAGGTTTTAGTTTAAATCTATCCTTCTTATCAGTATTCCTTAGATTCAATTTTCACTAAAAAGTTACTATCAAATATATTTGGATTTATAAAGATAGAATCAATAATTTTTAATTTTTTTTAAAAAAAAAAATTAAATAGATTTTTGACTGATTTTCATAACAGCTCATTGATATCGTAGCCATGCCATTGAACAAGATATTCCAATTTATTCCACCTTCGTCATGAATCTAACACCTTTTTGATCTTGTATTCTTCATGATTATTAATTTTGATATTAAGTAATAATTGTTGTACACTTTTCAAAATATGTGACTCTTGATAAGGCTCTAAAAGAAAAATATAGAAAACTGGATGTACCTATATAAAAGATGGTAGTTCTAAGCAATATGCCACTAAATTAATTTGGTTCTGGATAGAAAATGGTCCTAATCTCCGATAGTCCAACTTATTGCATGGCCACTTGGTCTTGATATTTTGTCAAAGAAGCTATATCTTATCTCTAATATGAAAAACATACAATTGATTTTTAAATTTATCTACAAATATCTTATAAGCATCTTGAGCTACTTGCAATTGATGTTAGAGATATATACTTCAGAGCTTCATAAAACCTTTTAAAATATTCTAGAGATTCTTAAGTAGTGAAAGTTGATTGAGAAGCTTTTTAGTTAATGAAAGTAGCTTGAGAAGCTTCCTAATTAGTGGAAAGAGCTCAAGAAGCTTTCAAGTTGGTAGAAAGAACTCAAGAAGCTTCCTAGTTGGTAGAAGTTGCTTGAAAAGCTTCTTAGTTTGATAGAAGCCGCTCAAGAAGTATCATAGACATGGATATATATAAGAGTTAAGGCTGAAGAATTCTTTAGTCTCAACAACACATCTTTTAGAATTTTAACTCACCTTTTTTGGTGTTATTTATGTATTCATCTGATTAATTCAAATTCTTGTTGGTTTCTTCTTGAAACCTTGTCCTAGTTCAAGTCTCTTGCTGTATATTCTTGTATCTTTGATAGTTTGTTGAGATTGATTTCATTTTTAATATCAGAGTTGGATCTTTCTTGTTAAAGAGTGGATTATCCTTCTATTCAAAGGTATATAAGCACTTTAGAGGTTGTGGATTATCCTCCTCTAAATTGATATTCTCTTCATTACAACATTTAAGCTTTGTCCTTCTCGTGAGAAGTAGATCATCCCTCTCTGTGAAGGTCTTAAAGCATTTTAGAGGTTGCAGTGTCATATTGTGGTTTGGCTACTATGTGAAAAAATTGTACATATATATTTAATGTATAATTTATTATATAATTAAATGAAAGCTATAATAGTAAGTTTATTGGTTATAGGATATAATTGGATTATTAGTTTAGAAAAGATTTATTAAAAGGATTATTAATGAGGTTTATACAACCTTATTTTTTCTTTTGGTAGTGATTTTTGAGGTTGACTCTATATTGATAATAACTTATATATCTCTTAAGTTACCTTTGTTAGACATTGGTGATCCTTAAAATCTTGTTTGCTTCTTTTATTTGATATTTAGAACACATACAATATAAATCTTATAACAAAAAGGATTAGAAAGGAATTTTTAGTATGAAAGGAGGTAGTTAGGCCATCTATATGACCCTACTTAAGTAGTGGTTACATTTTGAACTATAATTTAGGCAATTTGATAGATTTTTGGTTCAAAATTTTTAAAAGTGTATATGTTTATGTCACAAGACTATGTACAAAAATTTTGTGGCATTAAGATTTTTGGTTTGTGAGATATTAAGGAAAATAGTGCGCAGGTATTTTTGAGCTAGGATTTTAAATACTTGCTACGGGTTTTGAGATATCAGACGATCAAAAGCAAATTTATAGTTGATTATTCTTTATAGTGAAACTTAAGAGTATTATCTATATTTTAAAATTTTTTTCATAGAAATTGAATAATTGGATCAAAAGTTATTAGACTCTAAAGATTAAGAAGAAATAAGTTCTTATAGGTGAATAAAGTTTTGAAGGATTTTTGTGGAAATTTGAATTCTTTTTGTACAAACCTACTTAAATACAAGAGGATTTATCTATATAACTTGTCTTTTGTAATATTATTATATTATTTGTTTTTTTTTATTAAGGACAAATCACTTATTGGAGTTTAGCCAATAAATTTCAAGTAAACTCTCTATAACTAGGTACCCAGTGTATTCCTAGATAGAAGTTCACGCCATACGACAACGGATTACCCTCCTCTAAATTAATATTATCTTCTAATAGATTTATTTCTTCTTTCTCTTAAAATGGCAGAAGATCAAGACATTAGCATGACCAAATTATCCGAGTCCAAGTTAGATGCCATTATAAGTGCTCTTACTATGTTGTTTGCTAGGATTGTGGAAACTGAAGGAATTGTTGCAAAACTTCATAACAACATTGTCATGTAGTAACACATTTATATAGTGAAAAGCATGAATAAGAATAATTTCTACTTGATATTTGATTATCTTGATTCAATAAGAACTTAAGATACTTAAGAAAAGATTTTATGAAAGCCTTTTAGATTATTTTCTTGTTTTAATAGCTAATAGATAAAAGTTAATTATCAAATTTTTCTTCTAGATTATAGAAACTCTTTCATGGCTTTTAAAAAACCATAAGTTAGTAAAAATAGGATAGGAGAGATATAAAGTTAATATAGTTGATACTAGGAATAAGTTGAGGATAGGATGAAGCTTAAAAATCTTTAAATTAAGTTGAATTGATACCCGGGGATTGACCGTATAAGAGATAGGGTTGAAATTGGACATCTAGCCACAAAAATGGCCACTAGGGGTAGGAAGTCAAGGCATTTGGAAATTAGCAATTAAGATTAAAGAGCTAGCTTTAAGCTTATTCTATATATATTAGGCTTATTTTTATAGAATTTAGGAGGACTTAGCAATCACTATTTAAAATTAGAGTTTATATTAGAGGTTAAGTTTTTATACAAGAAAATTAGGACTAGCACTTTTAGCTATTATGTACAATTTAAGTAACATCTATAGCCAAAATTTTGATAATGTGTGGATAATTGAGTGTGCTAAGACTAAATAAAAATTTGTAACAATCTAATAGTGAAATTGAGATTTATGTGATTATTAGTATAAAGAGATACCAAAGATTGGCAATTTAGGGTTGATTGGGGTTTCTACAATATCTAAAGATCTATTAATTGAATCAAGGTGAAATTTGGCATAATATCAGAAGACTTCAAAAAAAGGCTATATATCAATTTTTAGCTGAAGTTAATAATTGAAGAAGGAGAAATTGCTGTTGGGATATCTGCATCAACCTTTAAACTAGCAGCCAAGTGATATTAGTATGGATTTTGGTTGATTTTTTACAATCTATAAGTTGGATTGTATTGAGACTTTTTAAGATTATATAAAAATTTTATTTGCACTTAATTGCAAAGTTTCACACCAAGTTGATAATTAGATTAAAATCTATAGCTTATTAAAGTTTACTAAATAATGTTAGGATTTGCAAGGAAAAAACTAGTTGCTTGATTGTGACAAGTAACAAAGCAATTGGAATTTACATGTTGATGAAGTTATTAGGAAGAGTATATTTAAATACTTTGCATTCATTTAAGCACTCTCATATTGATATTTAACCTTATTCTTTTTATACAAATAAAGCCTATTAAAGATTCTTGGATATTTATGAATCGCATCTTCACCCTCCATAGCTAGGTGCTTGGCATATTTCCAAATAGACCAATACATTGTCGTAATATGTGCAATTTTGCTTGAGAATGCTCCGGACACCTGGTTGTGGAAGATAAAAAGGAAATACACAACAATAAGATCCTAACAACTTTAATAGAATCCTAAACAACTTATATTAAACCTTAATAATATTAATCAAACTTTGATCCAATCTTAAAGAAATTACAAAAGAAGAGTAAATAAATCATACATTAATCATAAAAAAATAATATATAAAATATTAAATTTAGAAAATATTATAAATAGAAATCTTAAAATCCTAAGTCATATCTTATTCAAATCCTAGTCAAATCCTAATTAAATCCTACGTCAAAACCTAAGTCAAAACCTAAATCAAATCCTAAATCAAAATCTAAGTCAAATTCTAAGTCAAACCCTAAGTCAAATCTTGGTCAAACCTTAATCAAATCCTAGATAAAACCCTAAGTTAAAACCTAAGTCAAATCCTAAGTCAAAATCTAAGTCAAATTCTAAGTCAAATCCTAAGTCAAACCTTGGTCAAATCCTAGTCAAATCCTAGATAAAATCCTAAGTTAAATCCTAGGTCAAACCCTATTCAAACCATAGATCAAACCCTAAGTCAAATCCTAGTCAAAACCTAAGTCAAATCCTAAATCAAATCCTAGTCAAATCCTAGTCAAATCCTAGTCAAAACCTAAGTCAAATCCTAAGTCAAATCCTAATCAAATCCTAACTTTAAATCAAATCCTAAACAAATCCTAGTCCTAAACCAAACCCTAAAAAAACCCTAGCCCTAAACCAAACCCTAATCAAATCTTAAACTAAATTCTAACCAATTCAAATCAATCCTAGGAAAAATTAGAACCTCAATATCTATTGATTAGGCCATTGATCTTATTTAAAACTTTGTACACCTTTTAATCTCTTAGTCAACAACAAGCATAGCAAATTTGAAAGAAATCGAACTTACCAAATAGAAGAAAAATCCTAAAAACTTCTTGGGTGTTGGTCGGCCTCCTTCTCCAACCTTGATGCTAATCTTCCAATGTTGATTTCTCTCTTCTTCACTATTCAATCAGTCTCAAATCATTCATGAGTATAGGAAAACAAGTCTACTATCTATACAAACAAAGTTTACACCAATCCAATTGCCAAATTGCTCAAGATCTCAAAAATCCTAACTAACCCTCAAAACTTAATCTCCGAGACCTTGATCCACTTAAACCTCAATTACATACAACTAAACTATTAGATTCAGCTCAAATTCATAATACACATTAACAACAATAATATCCAAAAATCCACAAATTTTCAATTGTGGATCTACTGCAAAACTTCTGGAATTGCCTAAAACATCAACCTTATTTTATTTCACAAAATCCCAAGTTGCCCAAAACAAGCCTGATTGTGCAAAGCTATTACAAAGTCATTTCTTATCCAAATCACTCAAAATCAACTCCTATACAAATCCTTTGAAGTTCACTCCCTAATCCTAATCTTCGATTTGCAAAAGCCTCCCAAATCTGCCGTAGGCATATAGTTTTGTGCCTCAAGATCTGATTTCAACCCTAGCTCATAATTGGTCCTTTTTGGGTATCTATTTTGAGTTTTTTGTAGTAAATTTTTTTGAAATCTCTTTGTAATTTCCTTATTTATATGCCTATATTATTTTATTTTCCAATCTACTTTGTTTTGCTTTACTTATGGCCCTACAAAGTAAATAGAAGCTCATTTGTAAAAAAGGCAGCATTAACACTCATTAGTTTTATTCCCTTTTTATTATTATTTATTTTTATAAGATAATTTGCTACAATATTTTGAACTTAGATCTTCTATAATATATTATTTCCACACTTTTTTACTTAATAGTCACGTTACATCACGACATCCACCCACCCTGAACTTGTGCATCCTCCGGCATGCGCCAAATTTGTTATTATGTTGATGTAAAATTCTCTTCATCTTTGTCAAATTCTTGATCTTCAATGTACTCTTTTTCTTCCATCTTAATACCTCTTAATAGGGTTTGTTCTTCATTAAAAAAAATTTCTTCACCTCTTTGTTTAAATAACTTGATTTACTTTCTTGCTATAGATAATTTCAATTTTTGTACCATCAAGTTCTCGTAACAATTATGTTCCATTGTCATATACTTGTTTGAAAATATAAGTCCCAAATCATCTCCTTGCAAATTTCTTTACTGTGCTATGTTGATTGTCCAAACTACTATCATTAACCAACATCCAATCACCATTTAGAATTGATTTTAGATGCAATTGATGATTTTTGTTAAACCTCTTCTTGTTTTTTTCTCTTGCTTCTTTCAACTTCTTTATAGCTACCTCAATGTCCTTGAATCCGTCAAATTCAAAATCTAAATCCAATAATAATTGTAATTCACCTATGGTATCATCAAAGCCACTTTCTTCAAGCATCTCCAATATAAATTTATTTTCATCAAGTACTCCACATTTCTTCAACTCATATTCTATATTTTTGACATTTTTCTTTTCTATTCTTCCAAAATCGTTTATATTTTTGAAAAAAATATATCCATTCCATGATAAGGTAACAATGGCCTCATCTCTTCTAATAAGCATGAAGCCATCTCTCTTCTAGATTATATGCAGTTATTAATGCAAGTCTAATGTCCATCTTCCTATATACGCCAATATTCTATAGTCAATTATCTCTTTTACCAATGCCAATATTTCTATATACTCTAGATATGCAAGTAGGTTGGAAATATCTTCTTTTGCATATGACCTAACCATTGGCGAGGTACAAATTTTGAAATAAGAAGACTTAATTGAAACCTCATCTACATAGCCACATATATCTTGCTTGTATCTTTTGTCTTGTTCTTTTGATTCCAACCTCCATTTAAGATGTCTATATAATCTTTAAATCTATTTTTAATATCTTTATTTTTGAAGATTTTTAGATTTTCAACCTTTGAATTCCACACTGCATGATGAACCTTTTTCTTATCAAAATCCAATTGTGCTTCCAATATATTTGTATTATCCATATAACCTTGATCTTGGTCCAAAAGATTAGTACTCATAGTTGATTTGATTAAAGCCATTGACTTAATACCCTTATTTTTGATTCCATAATCTTCTTTTGTCGTATAATTTTATGAAATATCTATCATTTCTTCTTGAATGTATTCTTGTAAAACATCCTTCATTTCTTCTTGAATGTATCCTTGTAAAACATCATAACCTTGTGTTGTCTCAAAGCATTGTATTACTTCATAACATTGAGAAATTTCATGGCCTTGTGAAATCTCATGCTCTTGAAAAATCTCAAAACTTTTGCCATAATCCTTTGTAGTTTCACCACCACAATTAGTATCATAACCTTGTATAATTTCATAACCCCCTCCATAATATTCGTGTAAAATTTCAAAACTTCTTTCATCCAATCCATATGTGGTGTCATAGCCATATGCAATTTGACTTTCATCATCATATTCATCTATAATTCCACAACTTTCCTCATCATAATGATATGAATTCATACAACCTTTATGATTAGAACCTTGAATAGATCCATAATCCATCTCTTTTGAAGGTTCAACCTTAAATTCTTCAACATAATCCAAAGTATTAAATAAAGCATCCTCACCTCCTTCAAATATAGAAAATTTCTTTTTATCATTAAAAAATGTTCCATCCAAATTACCATCACCAACTTGCATAAACTTATTCAATGTAGAATAGCCATAGCTTTCATCCACATTGTCGTTAGTGTCTAAATCCTTGAGTTCTATATTGCCTTCAAATTTTTGGATATCTTGACCTTCCATACTAATAAAATGAATAGAATCTTTGTTCTCTCCTTCACCACTCTCAATATAAGATCCAATTTCTTTCATTTGCAAAGAATTGGCTCCTCCTTTGAAGTCCTCCAGTTGCTCTTCTATTTCTCTATTTTCAAGATTAATCCCTTATATTGATAAAGATGATATAGAATCCAAAGTAGAAGATTTCTTAGGCCATATTGCAACTCTTTTAGCTTGTGTATTTTATTGCTTTGCTAAAACAATCACTGCTTCTTTCAACTCCTTCTAATTATTGATACAATCACTCTCCGTAGACTCATCTGCAAGAAGCATAAAAAGCTTGTCTCCCAAGGCATCATCAAGACCATTTAAAAATAAGTCTACCTTTAGAACACCCAATGATTGTCTCTCTAAGGATGAAAGTTGATAAAATATCTTTTCAAATTCTTTCCAGAATTCATAAAGATCCATATGCATGCTTGGTTGTAAATTTATCCAATCCAAAAACTTTTGCTTGGTAATCCTATCCTCATTTGTATCAATAAATTCTTTTTTCAAAAGTTCTTGAAATTTAGACCATGTCTCTACACCCCCTTCAAGTAATCTCTTCACTTTTTTATGAATCCTAGGTTCAATAGCCAAATAGAAGCTTGAAATCATCTTTTCGTTAGGAATTTGGTATGCCTCCATCTCATATATATAAACTTGTAAAAACTTAGTGATATTGCATGCTTCAAACTTCCTAAATTTGTTGATGATTCCTTGCAATGCCTTTGTGATATCCCTTTCAATTGCTTGCATCTTTTGTTGCTCCTCCATAAATATACAAAAAGCCTTAAAAAATTCATTAACATTTGGCCTATCTAAAATTTTTAACTTATCCAAAGAATTTGATGAAATATCTTTTATTTTATTCTATAATATTCAAAATGTCCCTTGAAATGCCCCAATAAATAACTTATAGTACTTCAAAATGCTCCAAGATGTCTATGAAGCCATATAATGCTCCATAATAATTCAAATGCCCTTTTTGTTTCCTAAGATATTTTTCAAAGCTCAAAGCTTCAAAAAGCTTCAAAATCAATCCTCTTGCCATCTTGTCCTTTTTTACTACCTCCACTTGTTGTTCCACTTGCAATTCCACTAGAAGCTCCATCCATAGCTCTATCAAAAACATATAATTCACCCAAAGATCTTGATGACACATCCTCCATTTTAATTCACAATATTTAAAAATATCTTTTAAAGCATTCTAATAAATACCTTATAATACTTCAAAATCCTCCAAGATGTCTATAAAGCCCTATGATACTCCCTGATAATCCAAATGCCATTTTATTTTCTAATATATTTTTCAAAGTTCAAAGTTTTTAAAAAGCTTCAAAATCAACCCTCTTGCCATCTTGTCTTCTTTTGCTACCTCCCCTTGTTGTTCCACTTGCATCTCTACTTATGACACTTCAAAGTGCTCCAAGATATCTATAAAATCCAATGATACTCCATAATAATCCAAATGCCATTTTTTTTGTTCTTTTTAAGATATTTTTCAAAGTTCAAAGCTTCCAAAAGCTTTAGAATCAACCCTCTTGCCATATTGTCCTCCTTTGCTAACTCCCCTTGTTGCTCCACTTATAATTCTACTAGAAACTCTGATTGATGCACCATCCATAATTCCTTCTTTAACTCTCTTTTCTTCCTTCTCCATAAGTCAAATAAATCAAAAAATATCCCAATAATCTTCCACCTTAAGCTTTTACTCCAATTGAAGCACCATCCATAAATCTTCCTTTAACTCTCTTGCTATCTTGTCTTCTTTTGCTACCTCCCCTTGTTGCTCCACTTGCAATTCCATTAGAAATTCTAATTGATGCATCATCCATAATTCCTTCTTCAACTCTCTTATCTTCCTTTTCCATAAGTCAAATAAATCAAAAAAATCCCAATAATCTTCCACCTCAAGCTTTTCTTCCAATTGAAGCACCATCCATAAATCTTCCTTCAACTCTCTTGCCTTCCTTCTCCAGAAGTCAAATAAATCCAACAAAATCCCAATAATCTTCCACCTCAAGCTTTTCATGTCGAGTTTATCAAATTATGTCGTAATACGTGCAATTTTGCTCGAGAATGCTCCGGACACCTGGTTGTGGAAGATAAAAAAGAAATACACAACAACAAGATCCTAACAACTCTAATAGAATCCTAAACAACTTCAATTAAACCTTAACAATATTAATCAAACTTTGATCCAATCTTAAAGAAATTACAAAAGAAAAATAAATAAATCATACATTAATCATAAAAAAAATAACATATAAAATACTAAATTTAGAAAATATTAAAAATAGAAATCTTAAAATCCTAAGTCATATCTTATTCAAATCCTAGTCAAATCCTAATTAAATCCTAAGTCAAAACCTAAGTCAAATCCTAAATCAAAACCTAAGTTAAATTCTAAGTCAAATCCTAAGTCAAACCTTGATCAAACTCTAGTCAAATTCTAGATAAAACCCTTAGTCAAACCTTAGGTCAAATCCTATTCAAACCATAGATCAAATCCTAAATCAAACCCTGGTCAAAATCTAAGTCAAATCTTAAGTCAAATCCTAAATCAAATCCTAGATCAAACTCTAAATCAAATCCTAAGTCAAACCCTATTCAAATCCTAATTCTAAATCAAACTCTAAACAAACCCTAGTCCTAAATCAAACCCTAACTAAATCTTAAACCAAATTCTAACCAATTCAAATCAATCCTAGGAAAAATTAGAACCTCAATATCTGTTGATTAGGCCATTGATCTTATTTAAAACTTTGTACACCTTTTAATCTCTTAGTCAACAACAAGCATAGCAAATTTGAAAGAAATCGAACTTACCAAATAGAAGAAAAATCCTAAAACTTCTTGGGTGTTGGTCGGCCTCCTTCTCCAACCTTGATGCTAATCTTCCAATGTTGATTTCTCTCTTCTTCACTATTCAATCAGTCTCAAATCATTCATGAGTATAGGAAAACAAGTCTACTATCTATACAAACAAAGTTTACACCAATCCAATTGCCAAATTGCTCAAGATCTCAAAAATCCTAACTAACCCTCAAAACTTAATCTCCGAGACCTTGATCCACTTAAACCTCAATTACATACAACTAAACTATTAGATTCAGCTCAAATTCATAATACACATTAACAACAATAATATCCAAAAATCCACAAATTTTCAATTGTGGATCTACTGCAAAACTTCTGGAATTGCCTAAAACATCAACCTTATTTTATTTCACAAAATCCCAAGTTGCCCAAAACAAGCCTGATTGTGCAAAGCTATTACAAAGTCATTTCTTATCCAAATCACTCAAAATCAACTCCTATACAAATCCTTTGAAGTTCACTCCCTAATCCTAATCTTTGATTTGCAAAAGCCTCCCAAATCTGCCGTAGGCATATAGTTTTGTGCCTCAAGATCTGATTTCAACCCTAGCTCATAATTGGTCCTTTTTGGATATCTATTTTGAGTTTTTTGTAGTAAATTTTTTTGAAATCTCTTTGTAATTTCCTTATTTATATGCCTATATTATTTTATTTTCCAATCTACTTTGTTTTGCTTTACTTATGGCCCTACAAAGTAAATAGAAGCTCATTTGTAAAAAAGGCAGCATTAACACTCATTAGTTTTATTCCCTTTTTACTATTATCTATTTTTATAAGATAATTTGCTACAATATTTTGAACTTAGATCTTCTATAATATACTATTTTGACACTCTTTCACTTAATAGTCACGTTACATCACAACAACGTAATATGACAGGATAACATTTTGAAGTGCTACAATTTAGACTGCATCCATCTCTGACTTCTATGCTTGAGGATGTAATACTACCTATGCTATGCCAAAGAAATCCACCTATTCAATAATATAAGGAGCCTCAAGTTAGTCTTCTAAAGAAACATGATGGCACCCGTTTAAAGTTTCAAGGATTTGTCAACCAAATTCAATTAATAATGGTCTTAGAACTTGATACCTATCCAACAAAAGAATCACAGGTTAGATTGATTAGCACCTTGCTTATGAGGCAAGCATTATCATGGTTTGTTCCTTTGTTTGAAAAGAGGTTACTAATTTTAAGCAATTTTGAAAATTTCATGGAAGCATTTGGAAAACATGACAAGGTTTGTTGAGCAATAACTAAGATCTAAGTATTATGTCAAGGCGCACACTTTGCATTAATGTATGCATCCAATTTTAAACAATTAGCATACAATATCAATTGAGACAAAGAAGCCCTATTGAGCCAATTTTATTAAAAACTAAGAGATGATGTAAAGGATTTGTTATTGTCACTTTTGGATCCATAATTGATTTATAAAGCCCATAGCCAAGCCATAAAATGTGATAATTGACTATTTCAATGTTGTCAAGATCAACACTCATGAACTTCAATAAGACAATATGCAACCCAATATACTCTTGCTATATTGACAAGTATTCTAAATTCACATTTAAAAGTAGAAGATATTCTTAGTCTACAAGAAAAGAAGCATCAAATGGAAGAAGGTCTATGCTTATATTGTGGCAAAGAAGGCCATAAGATTCACAATTGTCCAAAAAAACAAAATCAATATTTCATCAAAATCAGAAGTGCAATTGTTCAAGAAAATAATAATAATCAATCACAATAGGGACCATGTGGTTGGACAATCCAATATTATAAAATTATTTAGATTCTTTTCTTTTTGCTCAAGCTGCTCATTGTTTTCCAATTCCTTTGTATTTTGGCCCTCAGAAGCTTTAGACAACTGCCTTATTAGATTTGGAGGCACCCGCTTGTTTTGCAAATAAGATATTTACTAAGCTTCATAAAATTCTTCTAATATAGAAATCCAAACCTATTCATATAGAGGTAATAGACGAACAACTCTTATCCTCTAATAGTGTCACTTATAAAACCACGCCTATAGAAGTGTCATTCAAAGATCATAAAAGTCAAATTATGTTCAACCTTGTTGTATTGTAATTGCTTACAATATGTAAAATCCACTCAAAATACATAATATATTTATAGGTTTAGATATGTATTAGAATAGTTAATAAAATAAATTAAAAAGAATTGGTATAAGAAAATTTATTTGAGATTTTTACTTAATTTGGTTATGGCTTTTAAATTATATAGAACCTAAATATTTAGTATAAAGCCTTAAGAAGAAATTAGGGTCCAAAGAAGAACTAAACTACTAAGAGGCCTATTTGAAAGGATGAAGACAAAATAAAGATGAATGAAGACAAGGGGTGAAGTTCTTCATTCCTATGGTCAATGGTCATGCCCAATAGACTTTGAGGAGGCTACATGCAAGGAGAACAAGGATTTTGGCAACTTCAAGGATGCCATTCAAAAATTGAAGACCAGGATTAAAAAGCTTATTTTTTGGACTACAACCTTGGTATAAAAATCAAGGGATTTGGAGTTTTAATGAAGGAGGAGTAAGCACTTGAAGTTAAGATGTACAAATTGTACCTACTATCACTCTTTTGAGAATTGAAGGAGTTGTATGAGAGCTTTTAGAGATCAAGAGGTGCAGCTAGAGAGAAAATTTTAAGTTTTACATCTAATGTGGAAGAATAATTATATTTGGAGTTTTAAAGAAAGAGATATTGGAAGTCAATGACAATAGATCAAATTCCAAGGCAATAAGTAGGCCATTTTGTTGATAATAATGGGGTTTGCCATATCTTAATTTTTTAGACGAATTTTTATTTCAAACTTTTTAAAAAGGTGTATTATTATGCCAAGAAGCTATATATCAAAGATATATAATATTTAGACTTTTAGACTATGAGATATGAAGAATTTAGTACATAGGTATTTGTAAACAATGATTTGAAGCTACTGCTAGGATTTTGGCGATATCTAAAGATTGGTAATGAATCAATAGTTGAAATTTGTGATGGTAGTTATAAAGAATACATCAATACTTTATACAATCTCTTAGTGGATTTTGATAGTTGGATTAAAAGTTATGGATTATTGAAGTTTGAAAAAAATTCCCTTCTTATGAGAGAATGAGGGTTTTAGAGTATTTCTTATGTTATGAGTGGTTTGTTGAAATAAGACTTATATATTAGATGTAATAGCCCTATAAAAAAATCTTTTATATAAATTTGAGGGTTTTGTTATACTTAGATCTTGATTGAGTAATTAATGGCAGCCAAAAGCCCAATGCTTTCTTGAGGTAAATTCTTTCTACTATGGCAATGTCATTGAGACTCTTTCAAATCCTATTATTCTTAAGCTGTCTTGGTTGAAAAAGCATAATCCATCTATAGATTGGAGATTACAAAGAATATATTTTTTTATTGAAATTCTGACAAAAAAAGTCACAGATTGGTAAGCTATTATTTGTTGGAATAAGGGCTTTTATAAGATTGGCCAAAGAAGATGCATCATTTGTTATTTATGCGACTCTAATTAAAGAAGATATAACTTCATTGACAAGTATTTCAAAGCAGTATAACAAATTTCAAGATATTTTTTAGAAGAAGAATGTTGATATATTACCAAAATACCATTCATATAATTGTGTTATAGATCTTCAAGAAAGAACGCAATCACCTTTTAGCCCAATTTATAATCTTTTTGAAAATAAGCTTTTAGCATTGAAAGATTATATTGAAGAAAACCTTCCAAAGAACTTCATCAAGCATTCAAAGTCTCCAACAAATACACCTATATTTTTTGTGAAGAAGAATGATGGTTTTTTACATATGTGTGTTAATTATTGGAGATTGAATAAGATAATGTTGAAGAATTGTTACCCACTACTATTAATTTCAAGACTTTTGGAATAACTTGGCTAAGCTAAGATCTATATTAAAATAGATCTTTGTGGAGTATACAATCTAGTATGGATCAAAGAGAGAAATGAATAAAAGACCGTATTTTAGACAAGATATGGATATTTTGAATATAATGTCATGGTCTTTGGACTAACAAATGCATCCGCTATCTTTCACCATTTAATAAATGATATCTTTTGAGAGTACCTAAACAAGTTTGTAGTGATCTATCTTGATAACATCTTGATCTATTGAAAAAATCTAGAGGAACATGAGAGGCATGTCAAGTTGGTATTACAAAAGTTACAAGATGTAGGTTTGTATGTCAAATTAGACAAATGCATATTTCATCAACTTAAGATGGAATTTTTGGGATATATTGCATTTACTGAGGATTTGGTAATGGATCCTAAGAAGGTAGAGGCAATCATGCAATAGGCCATTTCAAAGTCTGTGAAAGACATACAATGTTTTTTTGGATTTATTAACTTCTATTGGATCTTCATCAAAAATTACTCTTAAGTTATTGCCCCTCTTACTTGATTAATATGTAAAGATAAGTTAGATTGAGGGCCTCAAGCGGAAAAAGCATTCCAAAATCTCAAGATGGCATTTATTATAGTTCTAATTTTGATACATCCAGAATTTATAAAGGCATTCTATATAGAGATTGATGCTTTGGATTTTGCACTAAGGACTGTACTTTTACAAATGGATATAGATAATAAATTCTATCCTATTATATTTTATTTTTAAAAAATTTTTACTATCAAAATTAATTATAGAATCCATAATAAGAAACTTTTTGTTATTGTGGATTCTTTTGAAAAATGGTGTTATTTTCTTGAAAGAGTAATGCATCCTATGACTATATATATAGATCACAACAACTTGAAATATTTTATATCAGCTTGGATTTTTAATTATCACCAAGTTCAATGGAACATGTTGTAATCTTGATTTAATTTTATTATCATTTATGAACCTAGGAAGTAACAAGGATTGTCTAATACTTTATCAAGAAGATCATATCTTGTACCAAGAATAGAGGGAACAATATTTGATGAATAATATACAACTTTGTTGAAATTGGAGTAATTTTGTCTTTGACCTACTATTACATTGATATCTATTGATTCTAGTTTCCTCAATGAGCTGCATATTGCAACCACTAATGATGGTTTGGCCGTAAATTTCAAGTATCACTTAAACAAAAATGCTAACAAGTTCAAAAGTAAAGAAGATCTTTTATACTTTGAAGAATGTTTGTATATCCTAGGAGGACTTACATGACCATGCATTCTTCAATCTTGCCATGACTTTCTAATTGCAGATCACTTTAGATTTAACAAGACCTTGGAACTTATTTTCCAAGATTTTTGGTGGCCTTAAATGTGGAAGGCAATGAAAGACTTCGTGCTCTCTTGCAATATTTGTTGAAGGTCCAAAAATCCTTGACACTACCCTTATGGATTCTTACAATCCTTGTTTGTTCTAAGACGATCATGGTCTTTTATCTCAATGGATTTTATCACAAATCTACTACCATTCAATTCATTCAATAATATCCTTGTGGTGGTTAATTAACTTACAAAGATGGCTCATTTCATTCTTTGCAAGAAGATTGGGTCTATGAAGAAATAGCAAGGCTCTTTCTTGACAATATATATTAATATTATGGCCTATTGGATGATATCATATTCAATCAAAGATCCTAATTCATATCTAAATCTTGGAGATGTCTTTTTGAAATATTAAAGATAGACATTAAATTTTCTTCAACTTTTTATCCTCAGACTAACAGCCAAATAGAACGAGTTAACCAAGTTTTGGAGCAGTATTTATGATACAACATCAACTATCAATAAGATGATTGGATCCCATATCTACTATTAGTAGAGTTTGTATATAATAATATTGTTCATGCCTCAACTTAGTAAACACTATTTTACTTCAATTATGAATATCATCCAAAGCTTGATATATAGAATATATCAAAAAATAACAATCTAGCAATTGAAGGATTTGTAAAGCATCTATTGCAACAACAAACAATCTTAAAGCTTCAATTGCAAGTAGCTCAAGATGCTTACAATGTTAGGGACATATACTTTGGAGGTTCACAAAACCTTCTAAGACATTCTAGAAGCTTCTTGAGTTAATGAAAGTCGATTGAGAAGCTTCCTAGTTGGTAAAAGTTGGTCAAGAAGCTTCCTAGTTAGTGGAAGGAACTCAAAAAGCATCCTAGCTAGTAGAAGGAGCTCAAGAAGCTTGCTAGTTGGTAGAAGCTGCTTGAAAAGCTTCCTGATCTGATGGTAGCCGCTCAAGAAGCATTCTAGACAGGAGTATATATAGGGATTGAGACTGAAGGATTCTTCAGTCTTGATAACTCATCTCTTGGAGTTCTAACTGACCTTTCTTTATGTTGTTCATGTACTCATTTGTTTAATCCAAGTTTTTGTTGGTTTTATTTTAGAAATCCTATAGTAGTTTCAAATTCTTTGTTCTATATCATTGTGTCCTTGACAATTTGTCAAAACTAATCACATCTTTAATATCAAAGTTGGATCCTTTTTGTTAGAGAGTGGATTATCCCTCTACTTGAAGGTATACCAGCACTTGAGAGGTTGTCGATTACCCTCTTCTAAATTGATATCTTCTTCATTGTAATATTGGAGCTTTGTCGTTCTTGTGAGAGAGTGGATCACTCCTCTCCTTGAAAGTCTTGAGCATCTTAGAGGTTGCGGATTATCCTCTTCTAATCCAATATTGCCTTCTTTTAGATTCATTTCTTCTTTCTCTCAGAATAGCTAGAGGTCAAGATATTAGTATGACTGAATCTTCTAAGTCCAAGTTAAATGCCATTATAAGTGCTTTTATTATTTTATCTACTAGGACTCCGGAGATTGAAGGGATTGTTGCAAAGCTTTATAATGATGCAACAACCAAAGTATCAGAATCTAGATTGCATCCACCTCCAACTCCTATGCTTGAGGATGCAGTACTACCTGTACTATGTTAAAAAAATTTACTTGTTTCACAACATAAGGAATCTCGAGTTAGTCTTTTGGAGAAATATGATAGGATGCGTTCAAAGTTTAGAAGATTTGTCAATCAAATTCAATTGATAATAGTTCTATAATATGATACTTATTTGATAAAAGAATCACGAGTTGAATTGGTTGGCACTTTACTTATGGAACAAGTATTATCATAGTTTGCTCCCTTATTTAAAAAAAAATCATCAATTTTAAGTAACTTTGAAGTTTTCATGGAATCATTTGCGGAAGCTTTTGGAAAATATGACAAGACTCGGTGGGCAATGACTAAGATCCGAGCATTATGATAAGAGGCATGCTCTATATCAGAATAAGCATCTGATTTTAGGCAGTTAGCATGCAACATCAATTAGGATGAAGAAGCCTTAATAAGCCAATTTTATTAGAAATTAAAAGATGATGTGAAGGATTTATTATTATCACTTCCGGATCCACAATCGTTCAATGAAGCCATTAGCCAAGCTGTAAAATGTGATAATCGATTGTTTCAACATCAACAAGATCAGCATTTGTGGGCTCCAACAAGACAATATGCAATTCAACATATCCTTGGTACATCAATAAGTACTTTGAATTCTCACTCAGAGGTAGAAGATATGCAGCTTGATGCGATACGATTTAAATCTCTTAGCCTACAAGAAAAGAAGCGTTGAATAAAAGAAGGTTTGTACCTATATTGTGGCGAAGAAGGCCATAAGGTTGCCAATTGCCCAAAGAAACAAAATCAACACGTTGTCATGATGTAACTTGACTATTAGGTGAAAGAGTGTAAAAATAGTATATTATAGAAGATCTTAGTTCAAAATATTGTAGCAAATTATCTTAGAAAAATAGATAATAGTTAAAAGGGAGTAAAACTAATGAGTGTTAATGCTGCCCTTTTTACAAATGAGCTTCTATTTACTTTGTAAGGCCATAAGTAAGGCAAAACAAAGTAGATTGGAAAATAAAATGATATAGGCATATATAGGAAGGAGTTAAGAAGAGGTTTCAGAAAAACTTACTACAAAAATCTTAAAATAGATACCCGGAAAAGTCCGGTTATGAGCTAAGGTTGAAATCAGACCCCGAGGCACAAAACCGCATGCCTACGGCGGATTCAGGGGGCTTTTGTAGATCAAAGATTGTAGTTAGGGAGTGGACTTGAAGGATTTTGTATAGGAGTTGGTTTCAAGTGATTTGGAGAAAAAATGACTTTGTAATAACTTTGCAAAGTCAGGGTTGTTTTTGGCAACTTGGAATTTTGTGAAATAAAATAGGAATGATGTTTTAGACAATTTCAAAAGTTTTGTAGCAGATCTACGGCTGGAAATTTGTAAATTTTTGGGTATTGTTGTTGTTGATGTGTGCTATAAATTTGAGCTAAATTTAATAGTTTAGTTGTACGTAATTGAGATTTAAGTAGGTCAAGGTTTCAAAAATTAAGTTTTAAAGGTTAGTTAGGGTTTTTGAGATCTTGAGCAATCTGGCAATTGGATTGGTGTAAACTTTGTTTGTATAGATAGTAGACTTGTTTTTCTATACACATGAGTGATTTGAGACTGATTGAGCAATGAAAAAGAGAGAAATCAACACTGGAAGATCAGCATCAAGGTTGGAGAAAGAAGCCGACCAACACCTAAGAAGTTTTTGGGATTTTTCTTCCATTTGATAAGTTGGATTTCCTTCAAATTTGTTGTGCTTGTTATTGACTTAGAAGTTGAAAGGTATACAAAGTTTTAAGTAAGATCAACGGTCTAATCAGCAGATATTGAGGTTCTAATTTTTCCTAGGGTTGATTTGAATTGGTTAGAATTTGGTTTAAGATTTGATTAGGATTTGCTTAGGATTTGGTTTAGGATTTAGGGATTGATTTAGGATTTGACTTAGGATTTGACTAGGGTTTGGCCAGGGTTTGATTTAGGATTTTGGCTAGGTTTTGACTTAGGATTTGACTTAGGATTTGACTAGGGTTTGATCAAGGTTTGACCAGGGTTTGACTTAGGGTTTGACTTAGGATTTGATTTAGGTTTTGACCAGGGATTGACTTAGGGTTTGACTTAGGATTGGACTAGGATTTGACCAGGGTTTGACTCAGGGTTTGAACAGGGTTTGACTTAGGATTTGACTTAGGGTTTGAACAAGGTTTGACTTAGGATTTGACTTAGGTTTTGACTAGGGTTTGACTAGGATTTGGCCAGGGTTTGACTTAGGATTTGATTTAGATTTTGACTAGGGTTTGACTTAGGATTTGATTTAGGTTTTGATTAGGAATTGACCTAAGGTTTGAATAAGATATGACTTGGGATTTTAAGATTCTATTTTTAGTATTTTCTAAATTTAATATTTTATATATTATTTTCTATTATGATTAATATATGATTTATTTACTCTTCTTTTATAATTACTTAAAAATTGGATCAAAGTTTGATTAGTATTGTTAAGATTTAATAGAAGTTGTTTAGGATTCTATTAGAGTTGTTAGGATCTTGTTGTTATGTATTTCCTTTTTGTCTTCCACAGCTAGGTACCCGGTGTCATACTGCATTTACGTGCAGTGTATAAAAATATGAAAAATCTTGTATCTATTGTTAATATATGTGTGAGTGCTAGAGGTTATTTTAGAAGATATTATAAGGAGAGGATTTATTATAGCCACTTAATTAGTGAATTAAGATGGCTATTTGTTTTGTTCCTAGCTTATTTATATCCTAGAATAGACTCTTTTGTAATTAGAAGAAAGGTAAAGGCTGTTTTACCTTTCTTGTTGACTTTTGAGGTAGAATGGACCTTATGAAGGGTAAGAAAGAAGAGCATGGGGTGAATAAGGCCCATCCAATAGGATTTGGCTGCCCATGTGGGCGTCTCATAGTCTAATATAGAAAGAAAGGGAGATATACTCCTCTTGTTAGATTGTGCAAAAAGGAGTTTTGAATAGTGAACTTTGGAGAGAGATAGCTCCGAGGAAATAGAAGTGTTTGTAGTGAAAATTGATGGGTGTGTTCTTCGAGTTGTGAGGATTCTAGAACCTACTCACTTGCTTGTATTGGAGTTGTGAACAAAAGGTTATGCTTGTTTTAGTAGAGTGAGGTTTGCTGCCATCCGACGAAGAGGGGCAGAAACTTCGAGCTGCCACTGCAAGTTTGATTTCAACTCTTTCTTAGTGAAATTTATACAGAGTGTGGAAAATTGTGCTAGCTTTCTATCAAGATATTTCTTGTAGCATTTGGAGTTGGAGAGCAAAAGTTGTGAACTTGAGAGTGGGAAAGGGTTTATTGCCACCCGACGAAGAAGGGCAGAAACTTTGTTCAACCACCCAAGTCGGACAGTCTCTTCAATCTTTTTGATATTTTAGGTGCTTGTAGTAGCTTATGTAAGCTTTCTATAAAAACAAAAATCAATACATTTGGAGCTTTGATGAAAGTTTTATGAGCCGTGAAGTGTCAAAGAGGGAAAATTGTTGCTAGGGTTTGAAGAGTAGAATCGACTAGCTACAAAATCTGGAGTTTGAGAGGCATGCATGCAAAATTTTAGAGTAAGCTAGATGATGGAGTGAGCTTTCTAAAAAGCTATTGCATGTCTAATTTGGAGAAGGAAAGTGATCACAACAAAGGCTGAAGTGAAGAGGAGCTTTGCTGCCTTTGCATTTACTTGGAAATTTTAGCGCCTACTTCTTTTAGCCATAACTTTTAAATGGTAAGTCATCTATTTGTGAAATTTTGATATGTTTTACAATGGATTATTGGCTTTCCATAGGCTGTAAGCACGCTTGATTCGACCTTTGGATGAATTTTTAGTGATTTATTTAGTTTCAGCTTGTTGTATAACTTGTATTCCTCATATGTGGTTGTATTTTGAGGTATACTTGAATACATACATACTTTGCTTATACTTTTTATACAAGTATATATACTTGTATTTATATAAGTATTCTACAAGTATTCTACAAGTATTATACATAATATTTGTACAAGTATTTGTACAAGTATTATACCAAGGATTTATACAAGTATTTATATAAGTATTTGTATAAGAATTATTCAAGTATTTATACAAGTATTTGTATAAGAATTATTCAAGTATTTATACTTTATATTTATACAAGACTTGTACAAGTATAATATAAGTATAACTTGAAAGCTTGAAGAAATATTGTGCAAGTATAGAACATACTTGCACGGCTTCCTCTCATGTTCCCTGCTAGTTCTAGTAGCAGCTAGGAACCTGGCGTTTTTCCAAGGCGAATTCTCTCTACCCGACAGCGTAAGCTCTGGACTTTCTCCATAGGTGTTGGAATAGTGTTTCCATGATTACCATTGGTGATTCGTGAAATTTCCACTCTGAGAGTGTTGACAAGCTCCTGAAGATCTGCAATAGCTGCAAATCTATTCTCGCTTCCGATAAGTGTAGCATCCATGATTTTTCCTTCCATCTTAGATAACTTTGCAAATCTATAATTTGGATTAGATGAGGGTAATCCGCAACCTCTAATATCAAACAAAAATCTTCCACAAAGAGGGTGCTCCACTCTCTTTTAGGAAAAAAATCAAGGTTAGAAAGCAAATAGAGTCAGTTCAAAGGTGGGTAGTCCGCAACCTTCAAATACAAAGAATAGAAGTGGGATAATCCACTCACTTTTAACACAAAACAAGAACAATAAATCTTCACTCTTGTCAAACTGTCAAGGACAAGAACTGGATGAAATCAAATGGACAAGTGAGACTTCTGTTATAAAATAGAAATAAGAAAATATGTATTCAATAGAAACTGGAATGGCTATTGTCAAAAGACAAGACAACTAGAGACTCTTGAAACTAGATTAGAAACAAGAAAAGAGTTGACAAGAGTGAAGAAGGCTTCACTCTTGTCTCTGTATATACTATCTAATTAGAAGCTACGTGGCGATGTTCTATAGGACCTCCAATATGTGTTGACTTTGAAGGCCACTTGCCTTAGCTTGCAAGACAAGTTTTTTACATATGCGCCACGTAGTTAGCTTGAAGAACAAGCTATTAACATGTGTGGCATATGGTTAACTTGTTGACCAAGTTTCTAACCAAGAAATCAACTATGGACACCTATACGGTCAAAGCAACGTCTATGAAGCTTCCAGGAAGTTTTTCTAGAAGATATTATAGAATTAACCTACTTTTATCTACTTTTATCTAGTTCTACTTAATTATATAGGTAACTATGTGTATGTCCGTGACAGAAACTCGTTGCTAGAAGGAAAGGTGATGTCACGGACAAACTTTAAGCCACCATTAGAACTTTCTATAATCTTCTAGAACCTTTCATAACTTTTTAGAATCTTCTAGAATCTTCTAAAATCTTCTTTAGTCTTTGAAAATCTTCTAAAATCTTCTTCAACCTTCTAGAACCTTTTGTAGATTTTTTAGAATCTTCCAAAATCTTCGTCAAGCTTCTAGAATATTTTAAGATATTCTTAGGATCCTCTAGAATCTTCTTCAATCTTCCAAGACCTCTCATAGACTCTTTAGAGTCTTCCAAAATCTTCCTCAGGCTTCTAAAATATTCTAGATACTCTTAGAACGTCCAATAGGATATAAGGCCTCATAGTATAAATAAGAGGCAAGACTAAGGAGCAACTTAGTCTTGCCAACATAAGTCTTGGAGCAATCTAGAGTATTGCGCTCTTCTTGAAATTAATCCAATTTTTTATTCTTGATCTAATTCTTATTCTTGTCCATCCAGTTCTTTGTTCTTGAAGTTATTCTGATTTTGAATTCTTCTCCTTGGTTCTTGGCTAACTTGCTATCTTGCATCCGTGATAGAAGCTACTCAAGAAGCTTCTTTGACCAAGGTATATATTAGAGTCCAGGATGAAAAGTTCTTTAGTCTTGACAAGTCCTTGTTGGTTTTTTCTTAAAAACTCTTTCTAATTCAAGTCTCTTCTTGTGTATTCTCATGTCTTTGACATTGCCACTAGTTTCTTCTTGTTTAAGAATTTATTAATAAATAAATATTTATTTACTTAAAATATTAATTTCTTATAAAATCTTATTTTAAAAATAATAATTAGTCTATATAAAAAAAAATTAATTGAATAACATCTTTAAATCTTAATAAGCTTATCAAAATATTTATTTTTCTTTTTATTATTCCACTTCTTTCTAGATAGATTATATATTCCAAATATTTTAATTTTAATATCAATCAATATATTCTAAACCTTTTCAATATAACTTTTTTGTATATATATATATATATATATATATCATATTTGTATTAAAATTATTATTATTATTAAATATTTAACTCTTTGACTTTGCCTACAAAAGACAAACCACAATCTAAGACTACTTATCATTACAATAATAATAACAATAATACTTAAACAATCATGAAAATATACAAGATTCTTTCAAACAATCAAAAGACTTACAAATTCACATCATATGCACAACAAAAGATCTGCCAAGTGACTTGCAGGACCTGCCATTGTTGCAATCAATCAATGTAAGACAAACGAAAGCTTTTACACCAAATAAAAATAAAAATAAATCCTTGAAAAATCTTCATCCATACTCACCTACGCCAAGATCATCCAAGAAGTGAAGGGACCAGGGCATTAAAATCCCAACAGAGTAAAAATCAATGGACAAGGACCAGCTCACTCGACAGTGACGAGTCAGTCCTCCAGGTCTACATGTTCCCATGGAGCGAACATCCAGGCGAACGTGCGAACCCAGCGCGCGCGAGGCCCGTGAAGAAGACACCGGAGGAGGGCGAGTGGTAGGTGCTGGTAGGGGCTGCCACAGCCAACCCAGCCCGGGCCAGGCCCGGCCAAGCCAAGTCTAAGGTACTCGCTATTGCTACGCGGGCGTCGTGGCTTCCGTCGCCAGCACTCCTCGTATGGCCCCGCCTCGCGCTGATCCGCCGTCGCTGCCATCCGCGGCCCCTTCCTTCATGCGGACCATCACGGGGCTACTTTGCGTGACGCCCCACCGCCATGGCCCCGTGGCGCAACCTCCGCTGTGGTGATCGCACGCACGCTCTCCCCAACATTTGGCCGCTTGATCGGGTCTGAATCGGGTCGTGGGCGGTCCCGATCGCGCGGGCGGCCCCCGATCGTGAATTGAGCTTTGCCTGAAGTGGGTCCGCCGCTGCGAATTGTAGGCGTCGCTTGGGACGTGTGTGGGTTTGCGCCCACAGGGCGTGGTGTTGTGAAGGTGGAAGGGAAGGAGCCCCTTTGCAATCGCTTTGAGCTGCAGACCCGGGGTATGTCCCGGTTGAGAGTGACGAAATTCTGGGAATTGACGCGCGCAGTTTGTTGGTTGTTTGGAGCTATGCGAAAATTGTGGGCGTGTTCTGTGATCTTTTGAGTGATTCCGTTTAGTTCCTGGTATTGGTTTTCAGCCCTTCTCTGTTGAGAGCTCGAGAAGGCGCGGGGGTTATCTCGCGACACCTGGGAAGTCGTGGAGAGGCGTCGGTGTCGAGGATTAGGTTGAGCGCGGCGTGGGTTATATTGGCGACGCCCTACGATTCGAGCGTCCGGGTGAAAATTCGGCGAGTTGGCGGCGGCGTGTCGTCGATTCCCGCCAACCTCGGCTGAATTGGCGTCTTCGTGCTCTCGGCGTTTGAGCAAAGCAAAATTGGCGATTGACTCGGATGTCGTGTTGGGAGTGGCCGACGGTGAGGGCGGTGGTCCGAGAGCAATTGATGCGCAAGCGTTAGCTCGGGTGAGTGAATTTGATTACCCGGGGTACCCCGTCGCGGTGGGTAAGACTTGCGACGGTTATTGCTTGATGTCGCTGCTTCATCATGAAAGCTGCCCAGCATAGAATTCGTACGCCCTGGCCCTCGAGTTGGCCCGTCCGTTGAACGCTATAATTCGTGTGCTTGCAAGTTCTGTGCTGTCTGGTCCGGTACCTGGCGTTCCTCGGTTTACGTCGTATCGGTGGTTTTCACGGCGTCGTGGACCTGCGGCAAGCGCCACCGATTTCGCATCCTGGCGCTCTCTCGGAGCTGCCATTCTCTGGGATCGTGCTGCTACTACGCGTTCACGGCGTGGTTGTCGCTGCGACGGAACGGCACGCAGTGGTGTGGGAAGGAGGTCGGCGTTTGGAAGTCCAGGGAGGACCGGGGAGAGTCCCATTGCTGACCAGCGCGTTCACACGGGCGCGCGACTCGCATGTCTGAAAGTGCCGGATGCTGGCCTTGCAGGTGTACGAGCCTGACGCCGAGGGACGATGCAAGAGGTCGCTGGTGGCCCAGCGAGTGCCGGAGGGGAAAGCCGTCCTCCATGCGCAGCGACAAAGAGCGTGAGCATGTCTCCGAGAATGGAAGGTCCCGATAAGGGGCAGAGGGGCTTGCGGTGGACGAAGCACGAATCCCTAATACTGGTGGCTGCCAAGAGCAAGGAGCTGGACAGGTCTCTGGACAGCAGCGCCAAGGGCGTGGACGCGTCGGACGTGAAGTGGGTGACCATATTCCAATACTGCAAGGATCTCGGGGTGGAGCGAGATGCGAGCCAATGCCGGAAGCGGTGGCACAGCCTGTACAAAGACTACAAGAAGATCAAGGACTACGAGAAGCTGCGCGGGGGTTCGTACTGGAGCATGAGCGCGGAGCAGCGGAGGGAACAGAAGCTGGCATCCAGTTTCGAGCACGAGGTGTTCGAGGTGTTGGAGGACTACTGCAAGAAGTTGCCCGCCGTCTCAGCGAAGGCGACTCCGGAAGCGGCGGCGGTGGGCAAGGAGGAAGCGGGCGCGGGGGCGGACGAGGTGGAAAGTCCCGGGAACGGAGTTTCGTCGGAGGAATGCGGCGTGGGATGCTCGACCGACGTGACCGGTAAATGGCTTGTCCTGGGAGTGATGTGGGAGCCAAGTGTGGGTAGGCAGCGAAGGGAAGTGGGCGGTGGAATGCATGGTTGTGGGTGTGTAGTGTGGTGCGCGGCGGATGAGCCGCGAGAGTGTGGGACGGTGAAGTTGTGGTGAAGCATGTGTGGGTGTGCCGTGCAGGCTGCCCCAAGATGGAGGAGAGCCCGACGAAAAGGAAGAAGAGGAAGCGGCGGCCGGAGTCGATGGAGGAGAGGTTGCTGGCTGCCGTGGAAAGCACGAGCCGCAACCTGCAGCTGCAGCTTCGTCACGATCGCGAGCTGCGGACGGAAGAAGGAAAGGACCTGATGAAGGTGCTGGACAGGTTGCTGACGAGCGTGGGGCGAATAGCGGACGCGTTGGAGGTGCGCAGGAGTTGAGGGAGCGCAGAGCCCAGATGTGCAGGAGAAGACGGGGAGAGGACTTGAGAGCGGGGGTCAGCGGCTCATGCATCGGTTCGTTGATGACGAAGGTCGGGTGGGCACGAGTTCAGGTGGCTCGCCGTGACCACACGGAACGAGGGACACGCCGGATTCACTTCGAGGGATGGAGGTAGCGACCGTTCGGGCGAACGCGCAGTGGGTGCAGCTGGAACACGAGAACATGGCAGCGGGCGCTGGCAGTTTGTAAAGCAGGATGTAAAGCGGTGCAGGAAGAGCGACATGGATGAGGTGGTGGGGAGAGCCCCCCGCTCAAGCCGTCGGTAGAGATGGTGCAAAGCCGCTCCGTGGTGTAGCGTACGTGGGTGTGGAAGTGTAGATTGGGAGGGAAGGCGTGGCAGGTGTGGAGGAGTGGGCGTCGGCGTTGCGGGGCGATGGACAAGGGAGGGGAGGGACTTCAGATGTAAAGTGGATGTAGAGTATTGAGAAACGGTGCATGTGGGACTGGGATGCCCGGCATGTGCAACAGAGGCAGCAGATGAGGCGTGACGAAGATGGAGTGGTGGCGGGCGGATGCAGAGTGAAGCAAATGCGGTCTACAGAGGAGCAGGTGGAGGCTTTGGAGGCGTGGAGGTGTGGGGATCTTTGTGATGTTATTGGTCTCGCAAGGACGATGAGGAGGATCAAGGGGAGAGGGGTACTGACGCTTCGGAGTGGGAGGTAGCGTGGTAGTTCGCGGGTAAGGTGGTTTTAGGGACCATTTGAATCCTGCAGGCGCTCGTCAGACCAGACGTAGACGCGATTGCCTCGATCTGACGTGCGAGTGGCGGTGCAACATCGGACAAAGTTGTGAATTCCGGCTTCGGCATGTGCACAGTTGTGATGGAAACAGTGTGGGACTTACTGAAACCTGAACTGTGCTGGAAGCGAAGTGTATGTCTGATGCAGAGGTCTAGTCCTAAGGGATTTGTTGCGCAATTTAGTGCATTTTTTCGTTCTGTACTTTTATTAATTTGGAAATGAATGGAATCCTAGTAAGTGCTGTCGACTTCTCATTAAAGAGGAGACAATGTAATTAGAACCAAAACAGATCTTCAATATAGGGAAATATTAAATCGATCCACGTAAATCTTAAATTGACCCATTTGTATTGTCCCATGAACAAATTTGTTTTCTCACAACTTGAGAAATTCTTCAAAGATCATTGCAAGCGCAAGTGCTGAAGCATGTCCTAATTGTGGAATTGATGAAGCAACCCGATCCTCTACTAATCTACATTCTCAGTAAATCCAATCCATCAAACAATGCTGGCTTAGATTTATCGTTTCTTGCTAGTGAACCGTTCACGAAATGAGACTGAACAGAGATCATTCTCCACACGCAACCCACACAAACTTTTGAGCTTCGGGTGTTAGAGCTTTCAAGTGTCACCTTGGTGAGTTGATTTAAGATTTAGGTGGGTCGATTTAATTTTCCTCTTTCAGCTTTCAAGTACCATCTTGGTGGGTCAATTTAATATTCCTCTTCTCAAGTTTTGTATATTTTTTAAATACTATTAATGAAAATTATGACTAGTGAGTTCTCATGCAATGATACCTTAGACCAAAGTGCATATAAAGGATGGGAACTCCATGTGAAATGTTTTAAATTGATGATTGTATAATTCTATATATTTGTTTTTATTTTTTAATCACATTTAAAGTATATGAATTACTTGATCTAGATGTTTGGAATTCATCAAAACCTTTTCAAATTTTTGTATATTCTTCTATAGTCATGTAAAATTCACAATAGTAATTTGGAAATTTTTGTTGGGTTTCAAAAGCTCCCATTAAAATTTTTGTAGATTTTATAAATACTGTAAAATTATTTGCAGAGTTTTCTTTTCTAGTTTGTGTTATAATTAAAATAACAAAGCAATAAATGAGATATTTCATATTACTAGTAAAAAAATTCCAAGTAATCCAAATGTTATCTTGTTTCTAACCTTTGACCATTCATATTTTTTAATCTTGTATCTTGTTACATTGTACCACTAAATCTCTTAGTCTCTTGTCTATTATACAATCAAAGAATATGTAACAAAGATAAGTATTATTCAAAGAACTTATAGGAACATTATCAGAATTTTATGACTTAATCCAACAAAACTAACTATTTTACATCTATATTCTTTTTCCTATCTAAATGCCTTATTTAAATAAAATTCAACAGGCAATTTGATGTTTAGTAGTCCTTTTCTGCTTTGCTCCAAAAATTAAAAAAGAATTCACAACTGCTATATGATTTAGATGTAATTACAAAACATCTATAAATGTATTTATGAACATTGATTTAGAAAAAACTGTTAAGACAAACATTCAATTCCAACAACAAAGATTGCATTAAACTTCCGTTAATACTAAAATAATAATCAGAACATAATTTGGAACCTTAAATTGATAGAGACTTTAACTGATATTTATATGGTGTAGAAAATAATGTGGAACACTCAATATTTGCAGACCTGCTAATGTATCAAAAAGCCTAATCCTAATATCTTAGCAAACAATAAATTCTAGCAGTCAGCAATTTAAAGAACATTGAGCATGATTGAAGGAAATAACACATAACAGTATGATATATAGTACTGTAAGACACTTAGAGATCATTAGAAATTCAAAAAAAAAATTCTATCTGTGCATAGCAATAACATAAAATTTAGTAAAATAAACAAGTATGAAATGAGGAATGCCAACAGGAGGATTTAAGCGTGCACTCTGGTAATCAAGTCATAAAGGCAATTTTACGAGTTACAACCAAATTTAGGTGCCAACGTAGCTAGCTTTCTGAAGGCAACATGAACCTTGCTCAGCAGAGGATGGTGGTCTGCCTTCCTCCTGCTGTGGACTCTGGATCCTGTAACGACAGACAGAAAAAACAACACGAACAAAACCCAACAGAGTCGATTATAAAAAAACGCAAAGTGCTCGTTGCGGCCAACAGTGCCTGCCTCCCCGCTAGACACTAGAAGGGCAAAAAAAGTAACCGTAATAAATAAATAAAATTTTAGAAAAAAATAAAACAAGAAAAACCAACAAGAAATACGCTACGACACATTGCAGTGACCACCATACTCCCTGCTCAGCGAGGAAGTAAGGGGCTTCGACGAGGGTGTGAAATCATGCAAAAATGAATGAAAGTTCCAATCCACTTTCCACGATAATCACCAAGAAAGCATGAAACAAACCCCGTGACCTAACAGCGTAACCAAAGAGATAATGTACAACTACACTAAATTCGTTGAAGATTTGTTAGACAGATCCAAAATTGAAAGGTGACCAACCACGGCAAAATTGAACAAAAAGTTAAATCACTTCCACGCCACTCCGCCTGCTCCGAGCACACTAAAAATTGCCTCGAAAAAAGAAACTCCCGACCCACCGCTTAAAAGAAAAAAAAAAAAAATCGTTCCACTACAAGACACACCCCTCTCAACGAGTGAGCCGCGTTAAAATCAAAACAGTCGAAACAACCACCAGTGCAAGAGAGAAAGCAAAAAACAACGAAAATCACAATCAACGAACAAACTAATTTCCTGTAAAGGCGAAGCATTGAATCAAAACCCGCCAATCTCAATCATCAAGTGTTCTCCAAACCTCAGTACACCATGTAAAATGAAGGTATACTTCTACTCCCTCCACGACTACTACTGTAGTGGTACACCATGATTGCGAAACCAAGGACCTTACAGACACAAGTTTGTACAGCGAGCTCCTACTCGGGAATCAGTCGTTGCCTTTCAACAGCCCTCCACTCCGTCTTAACACGAAAGTACACGGACTCATCTATCCCGCCCACGCTCTGCTCTGATGTGACCCTGCACTTCACACCCCGTCACACCTCTTCAGCCCCTCCCTCGCACCTACTCCTCGCGCCTTTCTCGTCCGGGGCGCCTGCCCCAAGTCGTCGTCCGCACTAATGTCCCCGCCAAGCAAAAGCCCCGCACGTCCCCTGCTCACTGCCACAGCTGCCACGTTGCCATCCGCTGCGTCCAACGACTTGCCCACACCACACCCACATCCACACCACTGCTCGTTCCATCTGTGGCTGCCACGCCCACAATTCCACCACACGCTCCGTCGCCCTCCCTCACCACCTCATCCACCCGTTCCGCGCGAACACCCACGCGGCGCCCCGCCTATCCGTGTGTCAAACCTCCTGCAACACATTCTCATCACGATTCAGCCCCACTACAACCTGACCCCCACATGCAACAAACCTGCACTTCCAAAACCTCATCCCAACCACTTCGCCTGCGTCACTCTACGTTCGCACCGTCATCCCCACCCCCTGCAAACCCCACGCTTACTCCAAACCTATCGCCTTCTACGCCTTCCCATTCACCAACCACAACCACAACCACAACCACGACCCCTTCACTCCCTCCGTCTCCATGCATTCCACCTCTCTGCATCGCATTCACTACTTCCTGCCCACCCACGTGCTCCACCCCCACCATACCCTCCTCCACCCACGCCCACCCTCACCTCATGCCCCACCCCACCCCATTCCCCGTCCGCCTCTCTCCCTATTCCCCATCAAGAGCACGACAAATAACTAACCTTGCTAACCTCCAACTTGACTTGGCACAGCCCCACCTGTAGCATCAATTACCAGCCGTTGCTTCGCCGCAGGTGGATCTCGTCGATGCTCCATCTCCACGTTCCGAGGACCTGAACGACCACCGAACCGTCCCCTCCGACCCTGGTTGTAATCCCTTCCACGTCCCACCGGTGGACTCCCACCTTCTCCCCCCCAGCCCCCGCTCTCTGCTTTCGCGCTTGGAATCGCCACCGGCCCTGCCTGCTGCCCTCCTTTGTTCTGCTGCTGCCCCGACTGCTCCGACTGCTGACCCCGTTGCGCCTCCGCTGCATGCTGCTTCGATGCCTCCATCCTGCTCGCCTCGCGACCCGCCCCTCCGTCTTTCTCCGGACCATGCGTCCGCGACGCACCTGACCGAAACCCGTCGTTGCTCCCCGTCTGTTGCCACTGACCCTGCCCTCTCTGCGCACCCGAAGACGCCCTCGCCGCCTGATCTCTCTCCGCCCGCCCTCTGCTGCTGTTGCTGTTGCTGTTGCTATTGCTATTGTACGGCCCCTGCTCACCGCCCTCCCAGCCATGCTGGCTCGCACCCCTCGGACCTTGCTGCTGCTGTTGCCCTTCCCTCTCCCGATACACCGCCTGACTCGACTCCTTCAACCCTCCTGCACCCTGCGATTTCTGCTGTGCGTGTGGGGTCAGGTACACCTGGTGGCTCGGGCCCTGCTCCTTCTCCGCACTCTGGTTCCTCGGATGATGCCCACCGCTGTTGCGCTGCTGCTGCTGCTGCGACCCCACGCTCTCCGATGCAGCCGCCCTATCCGCTCCTGCATTCGCCTGCCGAGAATGTGCTCCTGTGCCCTGCTCCTGCCCCTTGTGCTCGGATCCGTACGGACCCTGCCCGCGATAATCTTGACCGCGCTGACCAGATACAGACGCCGGCCGTGGTGGCTGATACAGCTTCTTGTCCGCCGGATGCTCCCTCTCCGACGCTTGCGCGCCAGCCGCCGCTGGACCTCGACCGCCACCTGCAACTGGGGCTGAACCTGGGCCACCACCCCCCGCCGTCGTTTGTGCACCCGCAACCACCTGCTCAGATCCCGACTGGTTGCGACGACCCGCACCTCCTCCGCCACCATTCTTCAGATCCTGCCGCTGAACCTGCTGATGTCCTGCATCCCCGTGACCGGATCCCGCAGACTCCACACCGCTCCCGTCCCGAGCGCTCTCGCTCACCCGCTCGCCTCCGGAGCTCCTCTGCCGCCAAGATCCATGCGACTTCCCGCCCTTACTCCCACCATCCACCGCCTTCGCCTCCTGATTACCCCTCGCGTCTCCAAAAGACCACGACTGCTTGCTTTCTGCAACGCCCACAACCCCTGCGCCCTCTGCGCCCACCGCCACCGTCACCGCCCCCGCTCCAACGCCGCCTCCAGAGCCCGGGTTCTGTCCCCCTTGCGTGTGCTGATGCGGGATGCCACTCGCTTGCTCCGAAGCCTCCTGATACTTCATCAGAGGCTTCGGAGTGTACCGCTCCATCTCCGCTCTCTTCCCCCGTGTTTGCTGCGGTGCCGCGCTGCCCTCCTCCTGCCCGTACCCCAACTGAGGCCCCTCTCCCTTCGTCCCTCCCACGCTTCCAGGAGCCCGCACGGGAGCCCACACCAGGTTATCGATCCCGTGAGACTTCTCCGCCGCCCGTTGATCCTGCGACCCCCTGTCGCTTCGCCCCGGACGCCGAGCACCCCGACCCTTGCGTTGCATCCTTTTGCTGGGACCGTCTCCGTTCGTCGACATCGCCGACCCTTCGTCGCCCGTCAGAGCATCGCCCGACAAGCTCGCCTCCTTCCCCGCGTCCCCGTGCCATCCGCTCACGCCTGCATCCGCGCCCTGCTCGCTCCCAGAGATGTGGAATTCCGTGCTGTGAAGCTCCGCCACCACTATGTCACCAAACTGGATGCTCTCCGGCATCATCACCACTGGAGCCTCTGGACGCTCTCTGTTCCTGCTCGTGCGACTGCTCTTGCTCTTCCGCAGGCTGCCTGGCCCCTCGGTGCTGCTTGTACCCACATGGCCTGCGATTCCTGAATCCGTCTCCTGTGCTGCCACGCTCTCCATGCTCCAGCCCCCGCTCCCGCCTGCCGCAGGGACGCCACTCGATGCACCATCCCCTGCCACCGGCCGCTCCACTTCCTCCACCCTCGCAATCAACTGCTTCTTCTCCGGCCGTCCCCTGTGCCGACCTTCGCGCTGCGAGTTCGCCTGTTGACCTTGTCCTTCACCAACACCCGCACCCACACCCACCGGGGTGCTCAGTATGGCACCACCGCTCGCGCTGGGACCCGCACCCATCGCACCACCCTGGACACCACTCACACCCACTGTACCTCGATCCACCTCTCCCACTCCTCCTTTCCGCCCGCTCGCCTTCCTGTCCCGCTCCCGCTTCCCGTGTTCGTTGCGCCCGCCACGTTTCGTGCTCCCGCTGCTGCTGCCCCCCTGCGCCACTGCCTCCGCCTCCACCGCCCCGACATCCTCCACGCCTTCCTGACTCTCTTCCACCTCCCCCGACGCCTTCGACACCTCCACCGCGCTTGCTTCCTCGCCTCCACCTCCCGCTGCGCCACTGGATCTTCGATTCAGCTCCTCAAGCTTTGCCCTCGCCTTCGCCTTCTGCTCTTTCACCCTTTCCTCCTCCTCTTTCGCCAACCGGCTTGCCCTCTGAGCCGCCTTCTCCTTCGCTGACACCCGCTACACACCCATTTCACGCCCCACACAACCATTGTCAGCACGCTCCCACCACACATTCCCGCTCCCGCCTCATCCTTGCATATACCACGCCATCCATCACACCACTCTGCCCACACTTCCTCATACTGCACAAACGCCTTGCCAACACATCTGCTGCCCCCATGCCCTCACACCACCCGCCCAACCGTCACATATTGCACCCCAAACAACAACCGCCCCAACGCACCCCACCTGTGCTTCCATGTTATCTGCCCTCGACCCGCCCCGCGGCCCGCTCTCGGATTCCGAGCTCTTGCTCTCCGTGCCCTCCGCTGCTCCTGCGGAACCGCCACCGCTCGCTTTCGATGCCTGTGCTGCACCGCCCACATGATGCCTCGGACTCACTTCTGCAATCGCAAGTTTCGGCCTCCACTCCTTCTCCACATCGTGCGAAGACGCCTTGCCTTTCGGTTTCGGCACCTCCTTCCCGCTGCTCTCGTGCCCCGCGCCTGACTGACTCGCACCGCCATCCGGAACCTCGCTCTCGCCGCCACCGCCCTGAACCTTCGGGCTCTCCGGACGCCTCAACGTCCGCCCCTTCTCGCCACCTTTTGGAACCTCCGCTTCCGACTTCTCCGACTTCTCCGACTTCCCTTCGCTCAACTGATGCACGCCTTGTGCTCCGCCCGCAACATCTGCCCCGCCGTTCCGCGGTACGCTCCCAACTACGCTCGACTTCCCACCGCCCCCGCCGCCGTGCGCGCCCGAGCGCACATTTGCGCCTCCCGCATTCCCACCTGCCTCTCGACCTTGGCTCTGACCGTCGCCTCGCCTGCTGCCCCTCTCCCACTTGTCTTTCGTCATGGTCTTTGCCACCTCCTTCGCCACCACCTCCTTCTCCACCACCTCCTTCTCCACCACCTCCTTCTCCACCACCTCCTTCTCCACCACCGCTCTCACCGCCTCTCTCTCACCCTCCTCCTTCACTCCCGCATTGTCTCCGCCCTCTGCCCTCGCCTTCGCCGCACTCGATACCTCACCGCCCCCATTCGCTGCTCCCGCAACTACCGACGTCTTCTCCTCGCCCTTCACTGCTTCCGCATCCACCCCGCTCTTCTCCGTCTTCGCCTCCGCATCCGCCTTCGCACCCTCCCGCTTCACCTCCCCTCCGCCCGCCCCCTCCTCCTCTGTATACACCGGCGACTGCTTTCCCGAACCACCGCCGGAAGTGGATCCCGCTTCCTCCTCGAAAACCGGCTTCGAAAAATCCATCGGCTCGTCGCTGCTTGCGGCTGCTCCCCAGTCGCGGTGCCCCTGACCGCCGTGATGCCCGCCGGACGAGCCTGCATGTGCGTGCCCACGAACGTCCACTCCACCACCGCCTCCCCGAACAATCCCGCATCTGCGGTTGTCGCCCACCTCGTGACCGCCACCCGCCCCGCCGTTGAACCGCTCCCCGTACCCCCTTCCATCCTTGTGCCCGCCACCTTCACCACCTTCCTTGTGGTAGTTCGGACCTTCGTGATACCCTTCTCCCACCGCTTCGCCGCGCTCTCGCAAGTGCCGCGGCCCCTGCTGCTTCATGCCCCCGTGCCCGAACCGCCCGAACGCTTCCGGAGGTGGCCCCCTGTGCGAGGGGTATCCGCCGTATGGCCCTGGTCCGCCGCCCATCCCCATCATCATCCGCTCCGGATCCTCCATCCCTTGGTACCCCGGCCCTGGAGGCCCGTAGAATCCCTCGTACGGAACCGGCCCCTGAAACATGTTCGGTCTCATCGGGTGCATCGGCCCCCCTGGTCGCAACAGCGGCCCCGCGTTCCCGTACGCCTCCCCGTGGTGACCGTATCCGCCAGGACCTCCCGCTCCGCGACCAAAATGTGCTGGCCCCGGACCGAACCGAGGTCCGTGCATGAACCCTGGCCCCTCGTGCGGATAGTGACCAGGCCCCGGTGCAGACCCATACTGACCCACCGGTGGAGCTCCTCCCCGCCGCCAGTTCTCGTCCGCTGGACCGCCCTCCCGTCTCCAACTGTCCGGGGGAGGACCTTGCCCGCCGTATGCTGGCCTTCCCGACGGCCCATCCCTGTGCCAGTTCCCTTCCGCATGCGGAACTGGCCCTTGGAATGCTGGCGCCTCTCTCCTCCAGTTCTCCGGACCACCCCGCTCTGGATGCCCGTACCCGGCGCTGCGAGGCCTTGCTGGAACCTCTTCTGCACCACAACAACGCGCGCTCGTCAGCCTACCGTACCCTACAAGATTTGCCCCAGCCCCTACCCCCCCCCCCCAAAACATCAAAGCACCGTGTCCGATGTCCTTACCATGAGGACCAGGTGGTGGTGTAGGTGCCCTCCTCTCCTCGCCATGCGCCCCTTTCGCTTCCACAGGAGGCCCACGATCCGCGCCAGAATTGCCTGCACATTACACAAAAGCCTCACGCCTCACCATCCATCCACACATCCACGTCCACTCCACTCCTCCATCAAATGCACCCACAACCATCAAACACGCAAGCAATCATCTGCTCCCCCCAACCACGCTTACTCTGTTGTGGACGCAGGTCTGGGTTCTTCTCCGACCCCAATGTAGGAAAGTCTGTCCTCGTCAGCTGAAACCGCGACGCTTGGTGACCCTCCTCCCCCTGACCCACAAACACCCATTCCATCCATCAGTTCGCCACACTTTCACTCGTCACACCCTCTCATCCCCACGCCCTAACTACCCCACGTTGCTCCACCCTCCGATGCTAGCGACTGCTACACACATGCCTCCACACCACCACCCATCCTCCTCCGCCTGCTCCCACACACTTCGTCGCCCACCACCACCTCACACTGCGTCACCAACTGCTCTGCTCTCCCACCCTCTCCCGTCTCCACCACGCCCATGCCCACTGTTTTCCCCACAAAATCCATCAAGGCATCCACATCCTACCAGCCTGCGCCGCGTCGCCCATGATGAGTTGCCCGGTGGAGTAGACTCTACCGACTCATCCCCAAACTCCGACAGGTTCCGACTCGGCCGTGAAATGTCCGCACTCCGAGGACGGGCTTGGGCTTGCGCCTGCGCCAGCAGCGGTTGCGCTTGCCCCAACACTCCAGAAGCCGAAGACGGCCTCGCACCCCACGCGCTGCCCGAGTTCGTATTTCCTCCAAACGACTCGCCCACCTGCTGCGTCTGCCCCACGCTTTCCGCTGACTGCGGACGCGCGCCGCCGCCTCCCGAACCCGGACGTGGAATGCTCCCTGGGGTCCCCGATGGTGCCCCTCCACCCGTCCCGCTGCTGCCACCGGTTGCTGCACCCGCCTTTGGTCCCCATACTCCAGTGCCACTAGGCGGAGACGATGCCTGTGCTGGACTCCCCCATGCGTTGCTACTCGTCGACGGCGAAGGCCCAGCAGATCCCCAGCTCAAACTACCCCTGCGCACAACACCACGCACCCAACACGCATTCGTCACTACTTTATGCATTTCTGCGCGCAACCCATACCGCTCTGCCCGCGACTAATCTCCACCCACACAAACTATCCACAACCTTCACTCATTCTAACCGCCACTCACCGCTTCCACGCCACCACGACACAACCCCCACCCCCAACTTCACCGAATACAACACCACCCACCAACCAGAACGCATCCCACAAACCCTTAATAAACCTCCTCAATACCACAACCCGCGCAGCACATTCAACCACCTACTCCTCCTCCAACAACGACATGCTTAATCTCTCCCGTCACCCGACACACCCCACATGTCACACCCACGTCCCCGCACAAAACCATACCACGTAACACACCCATTTGCACCACACATCCCCCACGACTGCCATACACAACAAAACTTCCACCACACTCACTACCGGACCGCCACGCCCAACGGCCGCACCACATTTCACCCAACTCAACTCTTCTGATCCCCACAAAAGCCACTACCTTGGTACGATCTCCACATTCGGGTCCAGTCCACGATTCTCCAACCTACAAAACAACACCCACATCTACTTCAGGACCGCACGCCATACACCCACCCCTGATATCCAAGCACAATCTCATCGCCACGTGCGTTTCCATCCACGCCTCGACAGCTCAACCTCTCAACCACTCTCCAATCAAGATGACCTCACCGTTGGCTTGGCAGGTTGATGGGCTTAGGAACTACAGGTATCTTCCCCAAAACTTGCAAACCTCGTCGGGCCGAGCTCGCCCTGCACACACACCACATCCACCCCGCCTCTCAATCGTCGCCCAAACGTCCGCCAAACATGCTCATCAAAAACCACCCTGCGCTCCTACGTTCACTTCTCCCACCTATCCACACGCATCCGCCTACAACACTGCCTCTCTGCAATGCTCTTCCCCTTCGCCTCACATTCCTCTCCGCTCCCATTTCCACATATACCAATCCTGCCAACCCCGATGCCACTCATCGCTGGACCAACACTCCAGTACGCCACACCAGCCCTCCCCATATGCGCTTCCCCCCTTCCCAAATACACCTCTCTACATCCTCATGCGCACTGACCCTCCTTCCGCTCTGCACTACCCACTGTCTCCTATCACCAGCTCCGTCCAAACCAATGTCGCATAATTGCCGCCATCCCACACCCACCTTCCACCCACCGTGGTCTCCTCGACATCCACCCGCACAACCACACCCACCTGTCTCTTCCCACACGACGACCTACCTTGGCTCTTCGAGACAACCCACCTTTCCATACTGTGCCGACGCCCCTATGTTCTTGTACACCCTCTTCACCAAATCTACGGCCACCAGTGACAGGCTGCTGAAAATCGGATCTTACTCTCACGACTCCAATACCTACCATCCCTTCTCTACACCCACCTCACCACGCATCCAAACCATAGCTCACGTACCTCCTGTCGCTTGACAACATGTTTCGAGCTCCTATTGCCTGCGGCAACAAGTGCAACACCAACTCCTCCTCTGCTCACCAAAATGCACCCTGCACCAACCAAACCACCAATCCGCCGTCCAATGTGCGACTGTCATCAGTCCCAATAATGATACACCTACCCTACACGGACCGTGTTCATCACTACACGCCACAGGACAATCCAACAATCGCAGCACTGCGTACGCTACACTCGGTCCACGCTTAACTCCAATTCCCACAACATCCCACTTATATTCTCCTACTCCGTCACAAACCAAGAACACCATCACTCCTTGCTCCAACTCACACACGCGTAACGCCCACTCGCTACCCCCGACGACTCCAACAGATCACGGTCTCACCGCAACTGGAATCCCTCCTTCTCCTCCTCATACTCGCCAAACACATGGATGCAATGTAAACCTAACCATAAATGTGCGCGCGTCACGCTAATTCTTGCCCCGGGCCACCCGCACCAGACCTACCGCGTCTTTCCTGCCCAAACAATTCCTCCCATCCACCGTGTGCCACCCCCTTCCTCTCCCCAACGTGTGACAAACGATCATCGCAATCGCACAAACGTAGATCGATGCCCGCAAGCAAGCATGGCACATGGTCACCTCCCACGTTGGGCCCGGCGATCCTCCATATGCCGTCTTCTATGCCTTTTTCATCCATGTGCACAACCATCGACCTCTCCGAATGCCTCGTACTTACATTCCTACGCGCATCGACATGCACCACTCTACCCCAGGCTTCGTGCACACTCCATCGCACAAACATTAATTCCCCGCCGATTTATAAAAAAAAAAAAAAAAAAGCACTCATCTAAACACAAACGAATGCTACCAGACACACACCGCGCTTTCACAACACGCACGGAAACACGCTCGCTGATGCTCTGGCCCGGATCCGACGCACTATCCAGTCACAATCCCCGAGCCTACCCCCGCCGGGCAATCGGTCGCCCAATGACCTAATCGCTCGCAAACATTATCAACGCCCCGTTCCCCTCACACGACGCTCCAACCCCAACCCCCCATCCATCAACCACACACCCCTCCCGCTCTGTCCCCTCCATCGCTCTCCGCGTCCATCCCGCGACCAAGAAAACCCACTCCCACATACCTAACTGCATTAAATGACTCCCCGCGGCCGTGGATCAATAATCGTCGCCCCACGCAGCGAACCCTAGACTCCTCTGCGTTCCACCCTCGTCCTTCCACACCTCCTCCGACGCGCGCCTCCACCACCGCCCCGCTCCGCCTACGCAAGTAGGCACCAACACCGCCCACCAACTACTGGCGTGTCGAGACGTGACGCGCACTCCAACCCTTCAGCGCCAAACAACAAACTCCGCCACCACGCCCGCCTCACGAGCAGCACAGCAGATTGCCACGGGACGTGAAGAAACCGCGAGAAAGGAGGCCACTCCCGGCGCAGACGAGACCAGCTGCGGCTATTTTCTTGATGAAGGCGTCGAAGATGAGGCCGCAACGGCAGCGGGAGAGGGAGAGGAGAAGGTGCAGCGCACGAAACAGAGTGGAAGGCAGGACAGCATCAGCAAGCAACGAGGGAGGGAAAAACGGACCCTGAGCACAATTGAACTACGCCTCTGTACTCCCGTATCTCCGAGATCGTTCGATTTCCAGTTCCAGTTCCAGTTGCAATTGCGACGCCGTACCATCAATTCCCCTCAGCGCCCATCGTCATCCCCACCCCTGGATCTACGCCTGGTTTTCCTTGACCGCCGGACGGCGCAGCGCCCGTCTGGAGGTCGGGCATCGCGCTGCGAGGTCGGGGGCACGGCAACTAATGGACGGGGTGGCATGGGGAGCGTGGTGGGAACGCGGGAGCGAGAGAGGGGTGCAGGTCGGGCAGGATACTGAGGGGGACACGGTAGACGCCTCAGCAAACGTCACGGATTGTGAATCATCCCATCCTCGCCCCGAGGCGTCAGAGCTACCGACCAATCCCTGGCCCCGCTGCACTTCAGTGTTGGAATGACCTTATTTAGTGCTCGCCCTTTTCTCGACAAGTTGGTCAAGCTGTCCTTGTTGTATCTGGGGTGATGTTTCGTTTCGTTGCGTGGCGTTGCGTTGAGTTGCGTTGCGGAACACTTTGACGGACGGTTGTCATGCTGCAGCCTCGCTGCTCCCTGGGTGCTCGTTGTTGGCGGGCGTCTAGGCCAGGAGTGGCTGGGCTCGGGGACTTGGAGCTCTGGCAGGCCCCTCTCAGATTCGCGCGGCGCATCAGAAGCCGCACTGTTGTGTGCGTGTGTGTGTGAGTGAGTGTTTCCGGTGCTTTTCCGTGTGTGGTGCGTTGTCCGAGCTGGGTGGGAGAGTGTTGGAGGGGCTGCCATGCGAAGCTGCAATCGTTGTGGACGTTGTTGAGTAGCGGAAGCTCGTGGTGAGTGCCATGTCCATGGCACTTAGTCACATGACTCCAAGGACGCGCAGCAATCAGCAACGCCACCAATTGTGGCACCACCACTTCACAACTGATCTGCTTCCATGCTGCATTGTGAAGATCCGTAGATACCGGAGAGCCACCACATCTGCAGCACAATCACGGCACATATTATTTCGGAGGCCCAAACTCATCCATATTTAAAATATTTGTCTAATATTTAATTTAATGAAAAAAATAATGAAAATGACGCAAATTAGGTAGATTCTATTTGTACTATTAAAACACTGGTTGCATATCATGAAAGTTTTGCATGAAATTAAATGTATTTTCTTTAAAGACTATATTTTAAATATATGTTCTTATCTAAACTTTGCAATATGCTGTAAATGTTTTTACATGTTGGATCATAGAACCACGATCATTTATCAAATTTTATTTAAAACTTGGAAATTGTGTGTGTTTGGGATAATTATCTTTGCATATTATATGCAACTACATCTTGTGAAGAATTTGCATTTCACAGTCATTAATGATATTTATGATTGATTACTTACTTTAAGGAATATAATCAAAGAAACTCAATCTTTGACAATGGTGTTAATAGTCAAATCAAAATTAACATTAATGCCAATATCATTTGATATTCCACAATCCCATTTTCTTTTGGCTTCTCTTACTTTGTTGTGTATAATTGTAATATTAAATAGCACTTGTACAAAAAATATTTAAAATCTAGATTTAAATAACTGAAAATGAAGTCATAATCATTAATTTTTGGATCCAAAGCTTAATTGTTTGCCAAAAAAGTCACATATGTAGTTTTGGGCGTATCAGGAAGTAAAATAGCAGATAACTTAATTTATCATTATTTGTATACTATCAAAATATCAAACATGTATTTCAAAAAAATTTAAATGTGTATCTAATGCTCAAGTCTAATGATTGCATTGGTATAGTAAAAGAAGTCAAACACTTCTTATTTGGCTTACTTTTCAACTAATTCCAAATAAAATTAATACCTTGTAAGAAATATTCTCATATAATTACAACTGAGGATTTGACTGAAAACCTATATTTTCACATTCCAAAGTTTCTGTTATATTTGTGAAAGATTATAAAGGATATTATGTTTGTGTACATTATTAAAGACTTAATAAGGTTACAGTACATATGTATAAAAAAACAATAATTGATTTTATAATTTCATTAAAAAAAATTGGAGTAAAATGAATTGATAAGAGCCTACATTTCTCAATAATTTAAAACATTTAATAAACTATGTATGTATGTATATATGTATGTATATATATATATATATATTTTTTTTTTATTTTTTATTTTTTTTTTTGAAATGTGAATATTTGAGTATAATATGATGCATTTTGGCCTTACAAATACTTTTACAATTTATTTTCTTTTAATCAATTAATTATTATTATGTATCTATAAGAAATTCAATCATATTTTGACATAATAGATAAATATTTATAAACTTTAAACATATGGATTAACATATATGAGTTTTATGTTTCAAAGTACACAATCAAAAAATGATTTTTTTTCTTATAATAACATATTTTTTTGAAAAACAACAACCAAAGTTTCAACAAAAGAAGTAGATTATTCATCTAATTTTAACTATAAAAAATAATATGTGGCTTATGTATGAATCCAAATGATATATAAAAACAAGTTTCAATGGACATTTAAAACTTTGTAACATTTAAAGATAGAGCACAAGAACTAAAAAGGCCTTAACTTTTAGTCATGGAAAATTCAATTTTGTATAAATATTTTATATATTGTTTAAAAATCTATTTTCTTTCAGAATTTTTAAAATATCATGTAAATAATCTTTAGAAGATTTAGTGACTCTAGTATTTAGCTTGATAGAGATACAACTATGTGTATGCTTGATCAAATCCTAGTAAAAACAACTTTATTATTTATTGATTTCTTTATATATCTATAATTTATTGTTTGTTTTTTCAACAATTGGTATTAAAGTATAGTTGAAGTTATGTAGTAGTTGGAAATATTTCAAATACAACATTAAGATGGAAAAATTTGATTAAAAATAATACAATTTTGGATTGTGGCAATTAAAGATAAAAGATTTATATATACAATAAGGATTGTAAAATTCATTGAAAAAGAAGCTATGCAAGATTTTTTAAAAATCAATATAAGTAGAAGAAAATAATAGATAAAAATAGAAATATATTTATAAGAATCAAATTTAGAATCTAATACAATCACTTAAAGAGAAGATGGAGATTACATATAAGTGGGTGTAAATAAAAAAATAAAAGGCTTAATGAAACATGTAAATCAAGAGACAAGAGTAGATTGGTAACAAAAAGATATTCTAAAAAAATATATAAATTTCAACAATTTTTATTTTTTTTGATAAAGACTATTTCCATTTATATATTGTTGGTAATAATTCCATAATATAATTTAGATATTATTATTCCTTTTTTATATAGAATTAAAAGAAAATATCTATATCTATTGGATTAAAGGCTTTAGAAGACCTAGAAAGAAGAACTTTGCATGTAGGTTGAAAAAATTACTATATAAATTGAAGCTAAGTTTTAAAAAATAATACAAGAAATTTAATGTATTTATTACAAAACAAGGATATACTTACAACTTTAACTATTTTGTATATTTTAAACAATTATAAAAGATAGTTTTTTATTATTATGGTATATTTTTATTATATGTTGATAATATCTTAGTTGCAAAAAAAAAAAAAAAATGATTAAAAAAAATTAAAGATGCAATTCAATAAAAAATTTGACTTAAAATATTTAAAACCAATTATAATAATTATAGGTATTAATATTTATAAAGATCATACAAGACTTAGACTCTAAATATCACAAGATAAGTATATTAAAAAATTACTAAAATACTTTGGCATAGAGGAAAAAAACTAATAAATCATCTTCTAATATCTTATCTTAAATTATCTTCTATATAATGTATTGGCATTAAGAATGAAATAGAAAAAAATGTCTAGTATTTTATATGTAAGTATAGTAGATGGTCTTATATATATAAAATAATATATATTAGACCAAAAATATTGTATGCTTTATATGTAGTCATCAAATACATTAAAAAAATTTAAAATTAAAAAAATTTAAATCTATTAAAAAAGATAATATTTTATTTAAAAATAATTAAAAATAATTATATTATATTTAATTTTTTTTTATAAAAAAAAAACATCTTTAGAACTTTTTATGTTTTTTTTTTAAAAAACTTGGAATAAAGAAGATCCACTATATGTCATGTCTTTATAATGGTTGGTGCATGTTTAAGTTAGAAGTGTGTTTTACAATCTACCACAATATTTTTAATACTTCAAGCATATGATATATGGTTATTACAAAGGCAATTAAAAAAAATATATAGTTGAAAATACTTATTGGTAAGTTTGGTTTGATGCAAGATAGGACTTTATTATATTATAATAGTCAAAATAATATATATTTGGTAAAAAATTATATATATTATTAAAAATAAAGTCTATAAATATTATATATTATTACATTTATGATATTATTATTAATGGTGAAGTCTACTTATAGAAGTTAGACGCAAAAGAAAATACAATAAATATGGTGACAAATCTAATAACTTCATATATATTTTTTTAATATCATGCATCTTATTGGTAATGGTCAAGTAATATAATTTTGGAATCAATATCAACTAAGAATATTTTTTAATTTTTTCTAAAATATTTGTATAAGTCTAAATATTCTTATTTTTATTTATTATTTATTAAATACACATTTTATTGATGTTATTTTTATAAAAGATAAAAAAATTTATTAAAAATTAGAAAAAATAAAAAAATAAAAAAATAATTATTCTAATATTCTAATATAATTGATAAAAGAAATAAAAAATTATTATTGATCAATGGCTACTTTTAATTATGAAATATCTAAGTAATGCATTAAAATTTTGTGATTACTTTTAATTTTAAAAAATTCTTATATTAAAAGAATTAATCAAATTTTTTATGATATAAAATATAATTAATTTTTTTTTGAATATAAATATTATTATATTGAAAATAAAAAAATAGTCTTTAAAAAAATCTATAACAAAAATTTGTAATTAATAAGCACATATTTTTTATAATAAAATATTAATACTATTTTAGATAAAAGATATATAATAAATGATATATTATTAGGTAAAGATTTAAAATAATCTAATATTATAAAAATATAAAAAATAAAAATAAAAAATAAATCTAATAATATTATATTATTTTAAAAAAAATTACATAATAAGAAATATATAGTTGATTTATATTCTTGATGTTATTATTAAAGTAGATTTGATAACATGTCAATTCAATTTATTTAAGACTTTACAAATAACAATAATGAGATAATTACGATCAACCATAAAAATAAGATACTTAAAATTGTAATATGCTTAAATCAATTTATATCTTTTATTAAGTAATCTAAGTTATTAAAAAAATTGGTTCTATATAGTCTTATAATAATTTATTTGTGCCTTCACAAACAAAATGAAGTTCTTTTTTGTTTCTTCAAAAAAATAGGTTTTCTTAGCATGGTATTTGGTATTGATAATTGAAGAGTATCAAAGATCTAAGACAATAGATTAGCAAATAGATAAGGAAAAGAATACAAAATTAAATTGATTTCAAGAATAAAAAATTAGATGGTTGACAAGAATAAAGAACTAGATGGTTAATAAGAACAAAAACTAGATTGATATCAAAAAATAAGGTAATATTTTAGATTGCTCCAAGGCTTATGTTGGCAAGACTAAGGTGTACTTCAATCTTATTTCTTATTTGTACTGCAAGATCTATGTCCTATCAAATCTTCTACAAAAGCTTTTTCAACTTGATAGAAATATCTATAGAAGATTCTAACAACAAAAGAAACTAGGAAATTTTTAGAAGTCTATAAAGTATCTATAAAAGCTTTTAAGAGTATTTTAAAAGATTCTAGAAGGTTGAAGAAGATTTTAAAAGACTAAAAAAGATTCTAAAAGATTCTAGAAGGTTCTAAAAAGTGATAATTTGGAGAATATTCTTGAATGTTGAATTAAAATGAAAAAGATAAATAGATAAAAGTAAAATATAATAAGTTTTTTTAGTAAAAGATATTATTTTAGGTAAGTTGTTAATGGTCAAAGGATTGACTCTTAGCATATAAAAAAGAGCATCTTATGGATATAGGATGTGATCAAGTACAAAGAATCAAAGTCAAGAGGATAAAGTATCTCCTAGAGAATATTCAAAGAATTAAATAAGAATAATTAGTATATGGCATAGGATACCCTCGTGGTACATAAGATGCCAAAGGATCCTGGGATCATTGGATACCCTTGTGATACAAGCCAAAGGATCCTAGGAGCATGTGTATAAAAGTCAAATGGTGGAAGAAGTCATTTAAGGTAGCAACCACCACCTATAAGTAACGAGTGTTGGAAGGGATTCTACACTTCTCTTTATATGCAATCTTGTTGATTTGTACTTACTTGTGTTATGCTTATTGTATTTCTTCAATAGGTTATAGGCCCACACACACTTTGTTGTGCTATTCAAATAAGTTCAAGTCATTTTTTTATTTTTGCTCTTGTGTGGAATAGGTCTTATGGTATTTGCTGATGTTAGAGTTTGTATGATTTAAACTTGTATTTTGGCATAAAGAGGTTTTGATTTTGATCTTATACATCTCTAATATTGCTTTGTGGATTCTCTATTCCTTGGATAGTGAATTGAAGATTATATAAAAAGATCTTGATAGTGTCTTTTGTATTGTTAAAGTTTGTTGCAATATCATTCTATGTTTTCATGAGAAAGTGACTTAAGAGACTGAAAGAGCTTGAGTGTGAGGTTCATGAGAGTGCTCATATTTATTAGAAGCTATAGAAGTTGAATTGAGAGAGTTTTGAGTGACATACGGCACTTTTGTTCACAAGAGGGCATTCTAAGATTTTGCTAGTGCAAAATTATTTTAGTGTTTATAAACACATAGAGACTCCTTGTCTTGATATTTTTTGATACACTACTCCTTAGATATGGCTTTTAGTGAGGGTGAAGGTTTGAGAATGATTGAAAAATTTAGAGGCAACAATTTTTACTATTGGAAGGTCAAAATGGAGCTTTTATTGGCATCTTTGGACCTTTGGGATATTGTAGTTGAAAGTGAAGACCCTCTAAGCATAGATGCTGATACAAAAGAGCAAAAAGACTTCAAAAGACGTGAAAAGAAGGCTTTTGGCATAATTGCCACCAATTTGGATGAAGCCAATTTTTTTCACATTATCCATTGCAAAGAACCAATGGAAGCATGGAAGATTCTTTGTAATATATATGAGAGCAAGAACTTGTCTAACATCTTCTTCACAAGGAGGAAATTCTTCACTTGCAAGATGGAAGAATGTGAAGACCTCATGGCTCACGTCATTAAGATAAAGGCTCTTGCAAACCAATTAGCAATTGTTGACAAGCCTTTAGAAGATAGTGATATTGTTATGACCTTGCTGATGAGCCTTCTCGAGTCCTACAAATATCTTATTGTAGCATTAGAGTCCATCAAGATAAAAGAGCTTACCATAGACTATGTGATGGCAAGACTTGCACATGAAGTGATGAAAAAGAAAGAAAAGGAGCATGTAAATGAAGACTCAGCTCTTTTCTTAAGACAAGGCAAAGGTAGCTATTCCAACCAATATGACCATGTAAGAAGCAATGTAAGAACTTGCTTCATTTGTGAAAAACCAGATCACTTTGCACGAAATTGCTACAAGGCCAAGAAAAAAGATAGAGAATGCTAACAATACACATGATGAAGTTGGACGAGATGATTATGCATTCATGGCAAGTGAAGGCACTTCTATGGCTACCATGTCCAAATGGATTGTTGATTTGGGTGCTACCAAGCACATGACTCCATACTAGTGTTCATTTGACTTTTATGAAGCAATTTCAGCAACAAAGATTTGATTAAGAGACAATGGCATGGTACAAGCTATTGAAATTGGCTCCATTGTGGTGGAGATTGTTGTAAAGAATCAAACCAAGAGGATCAAATTGAAAGAGATCCTACATGTGTCAAAGATGAAGAAGAACCTTCTTTCGGTGAGCAAACTTGTTTCAAATGGTTGTAAGGTGCAATTTGATGTAAATGGATGCTTTGTGAAGACAATAGAGGGAGATGATGTTTTGAAGGGCTTTAGAAATGGCAACCTCTACATTATGAATTTTAAAAAGGTCAATGGAGTTCAAGTGGTGGCATTTGTTGATTTTCCACAAGATCAAGACAAGTTTGGTATTTGGCATCGACGCCTTGCTCATTTGAATGCCAAAAGCATGAAGGATCTTCAATCCATAGTAAGTGTCTTGGATCTTGGTCAATCATGCAACAATACTATAACTCTTGCTTGTGAAGGTTGCATTCAAGGCAAATAACAAAGGACTTTATTTCCAAGTGGAATTGCAACACGTGCAAGGAAATTATTGGAGATTGTACATTCGGATGTTTGTGGACCTATGAAGATGCTATCAATAGGAGGAGCAAGGTACTTTATCACATTTATTGATGATTATTCAAGGAAGGTGTGGATTTTCATCTTTAAAGTCAAAAGTGAGTGTTTGTCAAGGTTTAAGGAGTTTAAGGCACTTGTGGAGAAGAAATGTGAGTGTAAGATCAAGATATTGCGCACGGACAATGGAGGTGAATACATGTCAAAGCATTTTGATGAGTACTTGAAGATTCAAGATATTACAAGACAAACCTCTATTCCTTATATTCTACAACAAAATGGAGTTGCTAAAAAAACAAATTAAATCATTGTAGAGATGGCAAGGACTTTTGGATGTATTGCTTATGCAAAGGTACCAGATTGTATGAGGTCTAAGCTTGATGCAAAAGGTACAAAATGTGTGTTTCTTGGATATTGTGAAGGTACCAAGGCATATAGGCTAATGTGTTTGGATTCTATGAAGATCATCAAAAGTCGTGATGTTGAATTTTTGGAGTATAAGAGTGCTTGTGCGTACTTGGGGATGTGTCCAAGTGGGAGTAATGGTATGTTTGTGTACACATCTTCAATTTCAGCAAAGAAAGAAGAAGAAGATGAAGGCAATGAAGATGGTGATGAAGGTGAAGAGCCAAAGAAGATGGAAAAGAAAGTCTCTAATATAGTTAAGACCAGTAATGAAGGAAATGAAGATGTTGAAGATGATGACGATGAAGAGTACCAACCTTTGAATGAAAAGAGACAAGCTTTAAGAGAAAAGAGAGTTGGAAGAGTACATGGAGTGCATGGAGGTGAATCTTTTTCAAATAAAAAGAAATATTCTATGAGAGAAAGAAGACCACTTGGTGAATGGTGGAAGAACCACATCTTTCCTCAAGTAAGTAAAGAACATGCAAATGTTGCACTCCTTATTGATCCATTGAGTTTATGTGATACAATAAAATTCATGGATGCTATGAAGTGAGAGATGGCCATGGAAGAAGAATATAAATCTCTCATGGACAATGGAACATGGGAATTGACTCAACTTCCACAAATCAGTCTTCTATTAGTTGTAAGTAGGTGTTTAGAATTAAGAGGAATACTATAGGCAATGTTGTGAGATATAAAATAAAATTGGTTACAAAAGGATATTCATAAGTTGCTGGTGTTGATTTCAATGAGACATATGCTCCCATAGCCAAATTCACCACTATTAGAATCATTTGTGGCAATTGGGGCAGCAATGGACTTGGAGATGCATCAAATAGATATGAAGACAGCCTTTTTAAATAAAAAGTTGGATGAAGACATTTACATGGATCAACCTCAAGGATTTGTTGAAGAAGGCAAACAACATCTTATTTGTAAGTTGAACAAATCATTGTATGGCCTCAAACAATTACCAAGGGCATGGTATCAACGGATTGATACATTCTTTTTGAATGAAGGATTTGGAAGAAGTAAGGTTGATCATTTAATGTATGTGATGCAATCAAAAGAGTTCTTATTGATTGTTATCTTTTATGTTGATGATTTGATCATCTTAATCAATATCTTGCAGAAGATGGATTAGTTGAAGGCAAAATTAAAAAATGAATATGAGATGAGTGATTTGGGAGAGCTTCACTATTGTTTAGGAGTGGAATTTGTAAGAAATCGTGCTAAGAAGACCATCACAATGAGCGAAAAGAAGTATATTGAAGAAATATTGAAATAATTCAACATGAAAGATTGCAAGTCCATTGGAACACCTTTGGAGGCAAATTTGAAGTTGATGAAGCTCACGAATGAAGAGTTTGCTAAAGTTGAAGGAAAAATGCAAGGTATTCCATACAAGGCAGCAGTAGGCTCTCTCATGTATGCACTGGTTGGCACAAGGATGGATCTTGTATATGCGGTGAATGTTGTGAATCAACACATATCAAAAGGTGGATCAATCCATTGGGCAACTATCAAGAGGATCATGAGGTACTTGAAAGGCACATTAGACTTCAAATTGTATCTTGGAGGTGATAACACTACTTTGCATGGTTATTGTGATGCGGATTAGGTAGAAGATGCAAATGATAGAAGGTCAATAATGGAATATGTGTTCTTTGTTGGAATGGGAGCAATTTCATGGAATTGTAAGAGACAACCAACTATTGCAAGATCTAAAATGGAGGCAAAGTACATGACAGCAAGCCATGGAGCAATGGAGGCAATTTGGTTAAAACAAGTTCTAGAGGACATTGGACTTGTACAATTGGAAGCAACTCCAATGAAGTGTGACAATCAAAGATGCCTTGCTTTCGTAAAGAACCCAAAGCATCATTCAAGAACCAATCACATTGACATTCAACATCACTTCATAAGAGAGAAGATTGAAATGGGAGTGATTGATATGAAGTATTGTGCTACAAAAGACATGCTTGCTGATTTGTTGACAAAGAAATTAGTAAAGGATAGGCATCACATATTGACAAAGGCATTAGGTTTGAAAGCCTTTGACAACTAGCAAAGTGGGAGTGTTGAGTTAAAATAAAAAACATAAATAGATAAAAATAAAATAGAATAAGTTTTTTTAGTAAAAGATATTATTTTAGGTAAGTTACTAATGGTCAAAGGATTGACTCTTGGCATATAGAAAAGAATATCTTATGGACATAGGATGCGGTTAAGTACAAAGAATCAAAGTCAAGAGGATAAAGTATTTCTTAGGAAATATCAAAAGAACTAGATAAGAATAATTAGTATATGGCATAAGATACCCTCATGGTACGTAAGATGCCAAAAAATCCTAGGATCATTGGATACCCTCATGATACAAGCCAAAGGATCCTAGGAGCATGTGTGTAAAAGTGAAATGGTGGAAGAAGTCTTTTAGGACAGCAACCACCACCTATAAGTAACGGGTGTTGGAAGGGATAGTCATCTCATTCTACACTTCTCTTTATGTGCAATCTTGTTGATTTGTACTTACTTGTATTATGCTTATTGTGTTTCTTCAATAATGACATCACCTCATCTTCTAGCGACAAGTTTTATGAGGAGCCAAAGTATTTTAATGAACAAATTACATTTGTAGAAAATTTAAAATTTGTTGGAATAGAAAAATAATATATTTTGTCTTTTGTTCATCAATAATCGGTCCTATAAGATCCTTGTGATAGCATCAATGGCTTCCAGATATAACTTCTATTGTATCAATATTCCATTTGAGAATTTGCTCTTTATTGCAACCTTCAAAACATCCTCCGAACATAATTTCTAGATCAATTGGAGTCACCCTTTTAATCTTAAGGAGTATCACTAGAACTTAGTATTATATTATATATTGTCTTATTTGAGAATGTATCAAGCACTTGGCTATAGAAGATACACTTATATATTACAACTAAATAAAAATCTAACAATCCTAATATAATCCTAAATAAATTCTAATTGAACTTTAACCAAATTTTAAGTAAATCCTAACAAAATCTTAATCAAATTCTAATAAAATCTTAATCAAATTCTAATAAAGTCTTAATTAAATCCTAATAAAATCTTAATATAATTATAAATCAAATCTTAATTAAATCTTAAATTAAATCCTAAATCAAATCTTAAGTCAAATCTTAGTCAAACTTTAAATCAAATCCTAAATCAAATCTTAATCAAATCCTAAATCAAATCCTAATTAAATCCTAATGAAATTATAATAAAATCCTAATATCCTAATAAAATCCTAATAAAAACTTACTACCTTAATAAAATCCTAATAATATTCTAATATCCTAATGAAATCCTAAAAAAATCCTAATATCCTAATAAATCCTAATAAAGCCGTAATCAAATTCAATAGCAGATTTAAAATCTCAATAATTATCAAATTAACAATTGATCTTTATTCAAAATTTTCACACTTAATCTTTTAATTAAAAATAAGCATATAAAATTTGAAGAGAATCAAGCTTATTAATTGAGAAAAAAAACTCTTAATTCTCTTGGATGTTGGGCGCCTTTCTCCTCCAATCTTAATACTAATCTTTCAATATTAATATCTCATTCATTTATTATTTATATATTTTAAAATTTTATAAATATTTAAAAAATTAAGTTAACTACTAGTTCAAAAAAGAATCATTCCAATCTAATTAGCAGATTGTTCAAAATCACAAAAATCCTCAATAATCCTAAAAATCCAATTTTTGAGACTCTAGCAAACTTAAACTTTAATAATATTTGATTTAACTAACAAATTAAGCTTAAATTCACAATAAACTTTTAACACAACTATATACACAAATCTATAAATTTTTATCTATAGATCCGCTATAAAACTCTCAATATGCTAAAAAATACAAATCCTTTTTATTTCTCAATATCTAGAATCATCCAAATAGAATCCTAACTTTGCATAGCTTTCACAAAGTCATTGCAAATCCAAAAACCTCGAAATCAATGCTAAAAAAAGTTCTATTAATTTTTTTTTTAAATTTTATTTTTTGATCAACAAAAAAAGATTCCATGTGCCATGGTTTTATATCTTGGGATCTAGTTTCAATCCTAATTCATAACCGGCCCTCCTTATGTATCAAGCTAAGATTATCTTAAATAATTTTTGCTAAAAACTATCTTTTATTTTGATCTTAAGATGCTTGTAGTAGTATTTTTGTTAATATATCTTATCTTGTCTTATTTATGGCCCTACAAAATAAATAGAAGGTTTTTTTAATAAAAAGATAGCATTAATATTAAATATTTTTACTACCTCTATATATTTTTATTTTTTTATTTTTTATTTATTTTTACTTATATTTTTTAAAATAATTTTATAACTTAGTCTTCAATTAAGTTTTTCAATAATATACATCTTGTTTTGATCTTTTGTCCTATAACCACGTTACAATACAATATTGAACATTTGAATTAAATTTTTTTTGATGAGGCCATTGTCATACTATAATTATTTACAGTATGTAAAAACCAATCAAAATATGTAATATGTTCATAAATTTTAATATGTGTTAGAATAGTTAATAAAGTAATTTAAACAAGTTGATATAAGAAATTTTGTTTTGGTTTGTTTTTCCTAGTTTGATTATGACGTTTAAATTATATAAGACCTAAATATTTAGTATGAAGCTTTGAGAAGAGATTTGGTACTTAAAGGATGAAATTTGAGCTACTAAGAGGTTTAATTGGAAAGATGAAAGTAATATATGGAGGGATAAAGGCAAGAGATGGAAGACTTCATCTCCATTGGTTAGTGGTCATGTTTAGTATGCTTTCAACAGATTGTCTATGGCCAATTTTAAAGATTTGGATAACTTCAAAGAAAACATTCAAAAAGAAAAAGTAAGAATTATGTAGTTTAGATTTGAAACAACAATTTATGTATAAAAATTAGAAGATTTGGATTTGGAGTGAAGGAGATATAGTCATTTGAAGTTAAGGTGTGGATTTAAGATGTACTATCACTCTTTTAAGGATACAAGGAGTTATACAAGAGTTTTTAAAGATTGAAAGATGCAATTAAAAAAGTAATTTCTAGACCTATATTTTATATAAAAGAATTGTAATATTTTAAAATCTAGATGAAGGAGATATTGTGGGTTGAAGACAAGATATCCAATTCCAAGGCAATAAATGGAATATTTTATTGATAGTGATGATTTCTACCATATCTTAAGCTTTCAAATGAATTTTTATCTAAAAATTTCTATAAAAGTAAATTATTATGTTAAAAAGCTATGTACCAATTTTTATGGCATTTGAATATTTAATTTATAAGATATAAAAGGTCTTGCATGTAGATATTAGTAAATATGGATTTGAAGCTACAATTAGGATTTTAACAATATTCAAGATCCATATTGAATCTATAGTTGAAATTTGGTGTCATGGACACATTTTAAGTTACCACATTCTAAAACTTTCTGTAGTCTTTTAGAACCTTCCATAATCTTCTAGAATCTTCCATAGTTTTTAAAAATCTTTCAAATTTTTTTATAATCTTCTTTAGTCTTCTAAAATCTTCTATGGTCTTTTAGAACCTTCTACAATCTTTTTTAGTCTTTTTGAACTTGTCTTAGTCTTCTAAAATCTTTTTTAATCTTCTAAAATTTTCTAAGATATTCTTAGAAGATTCAATAGGACATAGGCCATGTAGTATAAATAAGAAAAGTAAAGACCAAGGTGCACCTTAGTCTTACTAATACAAGTCTTGAAACAATCCAAAGTGCTGCCTTGTTTCTTCATATCAATCTAATTCCTTATTCTTGTCAATCATTTAGTTCTTTTTTCTTGTCCATCTAGTTCTTTGTTCTTGAAATCATTCTAATTTTGTTATTTTTTTCTTGTCTCTTTGTTAACCTGATATCTTGCATCTTTGACAATTTGATAAGACTTTGTAAATAATCATATCAGAGCTTAATTTCTTAATAGAGAGTGGATTATTGCTTTTCTTGAAGATACTATTGTATTTTAAAGAAGTATAGATTATCTTCCTTTAGACTAATATGCTTACTTATTACAGTTTGATCTTTTTTTGAAAAGAATAGATTATCCCTTTCCTAGGATATACCACTACATTTTAGACATTGCAGATTACCCTCTTCTAAATTAATATTGTTTAAAAATATTCTTTTTTAATATAAAAAATATTACACTCACGGCTTATTGATTTTTTATCAATATGGAAGTAAATTAGATTAATAAAGGTGTATCCTGACAAACAAAGAATAAAGTAGCAACTCTTGTAGATCTTTGAGCTCTTTTGGATATTATACGAGAAAAAATAGCATTCTTTTGCAATCCAAAAAAAAAACCACAAATAGAGCAAGTATTTGAAGAAGCTAAGCAAGAGATTCATAATTTTTAATAAGAAATTATTTGATTGAGAAAAGCAGGAGGTAGACAAACTATGTACATAATTCTTCTAGAAATTCAAAGGGTTGTCATAAAACAACCAAAGATTAATATGTTTGATAAATTTGATAGAACGAGATTCAACTTTCAAAGATTTGTACAATAAGTATGACTTTATTTACGGTTATATCTTTCTTATTATGTAGATGGGTTCATTTAAGTTGCTTTTGTAGACACTTTTTTATCAAGAAGTGCTTGATCATAGTTTATTCTACTATTAAAAAATAATTCTCTGATCCTATATAATTTGGAGGCTTTTATAGAAAGATTTATTGTTATATTTGAAAATAGTGATTAGAAGAGGGTGGCAAAAAGGGAGATTCAAAACCTACGATAAGGGCAATGTTTAGTTGTAATTTATATCGCAAAATTTTAATAACTTACTTGTGATTTTGATTGGAATGATAAGGCTTTTATGACTCGATTTTGTTATGGCCTAAAAGACAATGTGAAGAATTTATTGATCACAATGCCAAGAACTAAAAGCTTAGAAGAACTCATATCTCAAGCTATTACTTGTGACAATCGCCTATTTGAGTTACGATAGGAGAGGCAATCAATTTTCAGCAATATTTATTAAGGTACTTTTGCTACATCTTTAAGAATATTGAAAAAGCCATTAACATATTGTGAATCCATACAGATTGATGCAATCTAATTCAAGCCATTAATGCCAATAGAAAAGACTAGATGTTGGCTAGAGAATTTATGTCTATATTGTAGAAGACCTAATCACAAGGCATCAAACTATCCAAATAAGTCTAAAGAATTTAAGACATAAGGTATAATATCCAAATTGGAGAGGTCAAAAAATAGAGATGGTTAGCCATAGTAGGGACCTTGCGGTTGGATACCTCCAAATCTTAAGTATTAGAAAAAAATCTCTTCCTACCTCCAAATCCAATATCTTGTTTTATATTTCTTGTATATATAAGAACCTTAAGACAAGAGATATATGCTAAAGTCCTTTTAGATATTGGAGCCTCAACATGTTTTATAGATAAAAATTTTGCAACCAAGTATAACTTAGTACTTGTAAAGAAAATCCATCCCACATCCGTTGTCATACTGTAATTGCTTACAGTATGTAAAATCTACTCAAAATATATAATATATTTATAGATTTGAATATGTGTTAGAATGGTTAGTAAAGTAAATTAGAAGGGATTGGTGTAAGAAAATTTATTTTAGATTTTTACTTAGTTTGGTTATGGGATTTAAATTACATAGATCTAAATGTTTAGCATGAAGCCTTGAGAGAAGGTGGGAGCCTAAGAATGAAAATTTAAGCTAATAGGAGGCTAATTGGAAGGGATGAAATCAAGGCATGGTCGGATGAAGGCAAGGAATGGAGAACTTCATCCCTATTGGTTGAATACTATGCCCAATGGGCTTTGAGGAGGCTGCTTGCGACCTTAACAAGGGTTTTTGCAACTTTAAGGATTAGGAAATCAGAAGCTAGGGTTGTAAAGTTTAGGATTTTGGGTACAATTTGTGTACAAAAATTAGAAGATTTGGAGTTAGGATAAAGAAGTTATAGCCATTTGAAGTTAAGGTATCAATTTGAGATATACTGTCACTCTTTTGAGGATTAGAAGAGTTGTATGAGAGCTTTTGGAGATCGGGAGGTGCGGCTAGAGAGGGGATTTCAAGCTCTACACTTGATGTGGAAGAATTTCTACATTTGGAGTTTTGAAGAAGGAGATATTGGAAATCAAAGATAGCAGAGCAAACTCCAAGGCAGTAAGTAGGCTATTTTGTTGATAGTGATGGGGTTTGCCATATCTTGAGTTTTTGCACGAGTTTTTATTTCAAACTTTCTAAGAAGGTGTATTATTATGCTAAGAAGCTATACATCAAAGTTTCATAGTATTTGGACTTTTAGATTGTGAGATATGAAGAATTTAGTACACAGGTGTTTGTAAAAAAGGGTTTGAAGCTACTGCTAGGGTTTTGGCGATATCTAAAGATCGATAATGAATCAAGAGTTGAAATTTGTGGTGGTAGTTGTGAAGAATACATCAGTACTTCATGTAAATTTAAAGTGGATTTAGAGGGTTGGATTAAAAGTTATGAATTATTGAAGTTCAGAAAAATTCCTTTTTTACGGGAGAATGAGGGTTTAGAGTATTTTGTTATAGTTGAGTATTTGATGAAATAAGACTTGTGTATTGGGTGTAATAGCCCTATGAAGATTTCTTTTACACAAACTTGGGGGTTTTTATTATACTTGGATCTTGCTTGAGTAATTAGTGGCAACCAGAAGCACAATGCTTTCTTGAGGCAAATTCTCTCTACCCCGACACTATTGAAATTATTAATATATAAAACCTTACATCAAAGAATGTTATTGAAAAAATCCAACCATTGGAAGTGGTACTAGGAGATTAAGTATCACTTCTTGTCTTTAATATCATTTGATGTCCAACAAACCCTATTGTCATTAGACTCTCTTGGTTTGAGTTACATGATCTTGATATTGATTGGAGTTTGAAAAAGATTTTTTCAAGATCTAAATATCAAAAGAAGAAATGAGGTATTACTTCATTTTTTAGAGCTAAAGTATTTATACATGTAGCAAAGAAAATAGCTATATTTGCATTGTATGCTATCTTGATAAAAGATCCAACAGAACAACTAAAGATATTTCTAATCAATACTATGATTTTGAAAACATATTTGAAAAGAAGAGCAAATATATTACCAAAATAGCATCCTTATGATTGTATAATTGAATTATATGATGGGATTCAACGTCCATTTGGTCTAATTTATAATCTCTTATAAATGAAGCTTACAACTTTACAAGAATATATTAATGAAACTCTAGCCAAGAATTGCATTAGACATTTGAAATCACTTGCAGGAGTTCCTATCTTATTTATGAAAAAGAAAGATGGTTCTTTATGTATATATGTGGACTATCTAGGTTTGAATAAGGTAACTATAAAAAATTGCTATCTATTATCATTAATCTAAAGATTATTGGAATAATTAGGATAGACAAAGATTTTTATAAAGATTGATATGAGAGGCGCCTATAATCTAGTCAAGATTAAAAAAGAAGATCAATAGAAGACATCATATTATATAAGGTATGGACATTTTGAATATGATATTATACCTTTCAGACTTATAAATGTATATGTAGTCTTTTAATATATGATGAATGATATCTTACGAGAATATTTAGATAACTTAGTAGTCATCTATTTGGACAATATTTTGATCCTTTCTAAGAACAAATAAGAACATGAACATCATATACATATGGTATTGGAAAAACTATGGAAAAATAGATTATATGCCAAATTAAAGAAGTACTCTTTTCATTAAGTATTAATCAAGTTTTTGGAATATATTGATTTTAAAAATAGAATTTCTATGGATCTAAAGAAGATACAAATTGTTGTAGAGTGGAAACAAGTGTCATCATTTAAAGATGTATAATGTTTCTTGGGATTCATAAATTTTTACAAAATCTTTATTTAGGATTATTCTAAGATTACGGCCCCATTAACATGATTTACATGTAAGAAGAAATTTATTTGGAATGACAAGGCTGAAGAAGCATTCAAGAAACTAAAAAAATCTTTTATTTTAGTCCTTATACTTGTCTATGCAAATCTAATAAAACCATTCATTTTAGAAACAAATGCCTTAGATTTTACACTTAGATCTATATTCTCTCAAATTGGTGATGATGGTCAACTATATCTAGTAGCATTCCACTCTTAAAAATATTCAATTGTAGAGATCAATTATGAAATCTATGACAAAGAACTATTGGCAATTGTTGATGCTTTTAAAGAGTGGTGCCATTTGCTGGAAGGGGCTCAACATAATATCATGGTATACATTGATTACAAAAACTTAGAATATTTTATGAGTGCTCAAGTATTGAATTGTCATCAAGTACGATGGAGTATGTCATTATCTTGATTTGATTTTGTGATTACATATTGTCTAAGAAAACTTTAAAGGAAATCAGATGTCCTTTCTCAACAATGATATCTTGCGCCAAGAATAAAAGACATGGTATTAAATCAAAAAAAATTAGTCATGTTGAAGCCATCTAATTTATAATTGAAGATATTGAAAATATCTATCTATGTAAATATAGCTCTTAAGATAAAAATCCAAAGAGCAATGAAGATAGATCTATTTGTAAATAGTATTGAGTAACATTTAAAAAATGCACAAGTGGAAGAAAACAAAAACTTCAAGTTCAAGGACAGATTGTTATATTTCAAGGATCTTTTATATGTTCCTCTAGGCCTTGTAAAGATTCCAAGACACCAACCATATGGACTTCTTCAACCACTTCCAATTCCTAAAGGCCCATGGCAATCGTTATCTGTAGACTTTATTATTGACCTTTTGATTTTTAATGGAAAAGATTCAACTTTTGTGGTAGTAGAACATCTTACGACGATGGCATATTTCATCTCATGCAATAAGACTATTTTTGAGGAAGAAATGGCCAAGTTTTTTTATTGACAATATTTATTGTATACATGGCCTTTCAAATGATATCATTTCGGACCGAGGACCACAATTTGTATCAAATTTTTGAAGAGGACTATTTCAACTTTTGAAGATTAAGATCAACCTTTCATCAACTTATCATTTTTAAAGTGATGGTCAAATAGAATGGTGTTATATTACGTGTTGTCTTATTTGGGAATATGCCGATCACTTGGCTGTGGAAGGTGAAGTCGTGGTTTACAAATACTTAAAAAATCTTAATAGGTTTCATCCATATAAGAAGAATATGATTCAAATTTCAATATAAGAGTACTTTAGTCAATACAAAGTGCTTAAAAATACTCTTCTTAATAACTTCAACCATATACAAAATCCAATTGCTTTGTTACCTTCATAATTAAACAACTATGATTTTTCTTTACAAATCCTAGCCTTAATCAATGAACTTTAGTAAGCTATAATTTTTGATCTGATTATCAACTTAGTGTGAAATTTTGTACAAAAATACCAAAATAAGTCTTTTATATGCTCAAAAAATTTCAATCTAATCCAACTTACAAATTGTAGAAAATCAACCAAAAATCACACTAATATCACTTGGCTACCAACTTGAAAGTTGATGTAGATATCCCAGTGGCAATTTCTCTTTTTTCAATTATTAACTTCAACTAAAAATTGGTATGTAGCTTAATCTTCAAATCTTCTAACATTGTGCCAAATTTCACCTTGATTTGACTAATAAATCTTTAGATATTGCAAAAATCCTAAACAATCTTAAATTTCCAACTTCTGGTATCTCCTCGTACTAAAGTTCAAATAAATTTCAATTGCACTATTAGATTGTTACAAATTTTTACTCAATCATAACACATTTAATTATCCACATACTATCAAATTTTTGACTATAGATGTTACACCAATTGTACAAAATAGATGAGAATGCTAGCCCTAACTTTATTGTATTAAAATCTAATTTCCAATATAAACCTTGACTTTAGATAATGAATGCTAAATCTTCCTAAATCTTTTAAAAATAAGTCTAATGCTTCTAGAATAAGCTTAAAGCTAACTCTCTAATCCTAATTGCCAATTTCCAAATGACTTGATATCTTGCCCTTAGTGGCTGTTTTTGTGGCTAGAGGTTGGATTTTGACCATGTCTCATACACGGTCAACCTTGTATATCAATCCTACCTATTGTAAGGATTTTTAAGCTTACTCATATTCTTAACTTAATTCTTATGTCAATCATATTAGCTATTTATCTCTTCTATTCTAATTTTTTTAATCAATTTATGGTTTTTTAAAAATATTAAAAAAGTTCCTACAACCTATCAGGAAAAATTAATAATTAACTTTTATCTATTAGGTATTAAGACAAGAAAATAATCTAAGAGACTTTCATAAAACCTTTCTTAAGTATCTTGAGTTTTTATTGAAGCAAGATAATTGAATATTAGATAGAAGTTATTCTTATTTATATTTTTCACCACATAAATATGTTATAACATAATAATAGACAAATTAGATCTTGGAACAATATCTTTGTTGCAATATAATTTACCAACAAGATGATTGTATATTTTATACTATTGGCTGAGTTTGCATATAATAATATTGAACATTCTTTGACAAAGCAAACTCCATTCTTTTTAAACGATGTATACCATCTTAAAACAAATCCATTCCAAATTGAAGATGTGGAAAGTCTTGCTATAGAAAATCAAGCTACCTACTTGAAGGCTATCAATGAAGAATTAAAATTCCAATTGCAAATGGCTCAAGACCAATCTAAAGACTACATAGATATTTATCATAAGAACCAACCAAAGTTTAAGATAGGAAATTAAGTCTAGTTATTCTGGCAAAATATACAAACAAATTGACTATCACAGAAATTAGACTATCAAAGACTCGAACTATTTACGATTCTACACTAAGTAAATCCAATGAATTTCCATCTTGAACTACCAAGTAGTATATGCATTCATCCAATCTTTCATATCTTGCTTTTAAAAACCTATTATAAATCAAATATTATTAGAAAAATTGTTCTACCACCAACCCTAGTTGAAGTCAATCAAAAGCTTAAATACGAAGTGGATGAAATATTGGATTTACGTATAAGACATGGATAATTGGAATATTTTATTTATTAAAAGGGTTATGGAATTAGCAAAAGAATATGGGAATTTTTAGATAATCTTAAAAATGCATTAAAGAAAGTTTATAAATTCTATCAACAATATCCTAAAAAACCTAGATTCAATTGCCATTGAAGATTTTGTTGAAATTAACATCTTTTGGCTTCTAAATGATACTTTTCTATGAATAATAGAACACTAATATAAAAAGGAGAGAGCCATGCCAAGACCTTCACTTATATACAGTCATTTTTTTCTAAGATAGAATAGATCTTGTTAAAAGCTTATTAGTTACTATATCAAATCTTTTTGTTTTAAGGAAATTGCAAGAGCAAGAATTAGAAGACTTTTTTGCCTCACAAGTGGTTGGAGAACCATTGCAACTTTTATAATTTGCTAGATTTAAAGAACATGAACAAGATAAAGAAGGAGTATTCTAATATTATGTAAGGCCATGTTTGGAGTCTTTGGAGATATGGCTATTTCACAAAAATCTTGATTCAAATGCCCAAGCTTTGATAATACTCCTTGAAGTTGGAAGGATGACTCTAGGTGGACCAAAATTTATCTTTGGAAGATGTTTTGAAGATCGCAATAAAGAGCAAATTTTTAGATGGGACGTTGATACAATAGAGGTTATATTTGGAGGTCATTGATACTACCTCAAGAGTCTTGTTGAACCGATAATCAATGTATAAAAGACAAAATATGTTGCTTCTTTACTTCGACAAATTTTAGATTTGTTGCGTATGTGATTTGATCATCAAATCACTTTAGCTCCTCATAGAACTCGTCATTAGAAGGAGAGGTGATGTCACGGACATACTTCAAGTCACCACATTTTAGAACTTTCTTTAGTCTTCTAAAACCTTCTGTAGTCTTCTAAAACCTTTCGTAGTCTTCTAAAATCTTCCATAGTCTTTTAGAACCTTCCATAGTCTTTTAGAATCTTCTATAGTTTTTTAAAATCTTCCAAAATCTTCTAAAATCTTCCAAAATCTTCAAGAATCTTCTATAATCTTCTAAAATCTTTTAAAATCTTCTTCAATCTTTTAGAATCCCTCGTAGCCTTCTAAAATCTTCTAAAACCTTTTTTAATCTTCTTGAATTTGCCTTATTCTTTTAGAATCTTCTTCAATCTTCTAAAATCTTTTTTAATCTTTTAAAATCTTCTAAAATACTCTTAGATAGTTCAATGGGACATAAACTTTGTAGTATAAGAGGCAAGACCAAGGTGCACCTTAGTCTTGTCAATATAAGTTTTGAAGCAATCTAAAGTGTTGTCTTGTTTCTTCATATCAATTTAGTTCCTTGTTCTTGTCAATCATCTAGTTCTTTGTTCTTGTCTATCTAGTTCTTTGTTCTTGAAATTATTCTAGTTCTATAATCTTTTTCTTGTCTCTTTGCTAACCAAATATCTTGCATCTTTTATATTTGGTGTGGCATTTGTCAAAAATACATCAATATTTCATATAAAATTTGAAACCATTTGAATGATTTGATTAGGAAATATAAGCTATTGAGATTTAGAAAAAATTTCCTTTAAAGGTACATAAGGCTTATAATATTTTATCATGTATTTTGATATTTTTGTTTATTGAGGACTCATATATATGATAAGTTGATCAAAGTTGATCTCATTGCATTAAGTTTGATATCATTGCGAAATAAATTGAACAACTTCATAGCTTTAATTCAACATAATTTAACTAGATACTCAAGTTTGACAACATTGCCAAATGAATTGGATAATCTTTCATCTTTATTTTAACTTTATTTTAAGTAGTTGTTCAAACTTGATCTTATTATCAAATGAATTGAACAACCTCACATCTTTGGCTCAACTTGATTTAACTTGGTACTCAAACTTGACATTATTTTCAAATGAATTAGACAACCTCACATCTTTGACTCAACTTGATTTAAGTGGTTGCTCAGAGTTGATTTCATCGCCAAATAAATTAGGCAACCTCACATCTTTGACTCAACTTGATTTAATTAAATGCTCAAACTTAACATTATTATCAAATGAATTAGACAATCTTACATCTTTGATTTAACTTGATTTAGATGGTTGCTCAAGCTTAATAATATTACCAAATGAATTAAGCAGCCTCACATCTTTGATTCAACTTGATTTAACTAGATGCTCAAACTTGACATCATTGCCAAATAAATTGGACAATTTTATATCTTTGATTCTATTTATTTAAGTAGTTGTTCAAATTTAATATCATTGCCAAATGAATTGAAAATTTTTATATCTTTGACTAAATTTAAAATTCTAGATTGCTTAAAATTGACTTTATTGCCAAATGAATTAAACAATCTTATCTTTTTGAGCCAATTTGATTTTAATAATTATTAAAGCGTCATAATATTGCTAAATAAATTTAACATTCTTACATCTTTGACTTTCTTTTATTTTATTTATTGTCCAAGCTTGACAACTTTGCCAAATGACTTAGACAACTTCATATCTTTGACTCAACTTAATTTAATAGATTTTTTAAACTTGATATTATTACCAATAAATTGGGCAATTGTTAAGGACATACTTATTAGAATCTTCTAGAATATTCTAGAAAGTTCTTAAAACTCTCTAAAATCTTCCAAAGCCTTTTAGCATCTTCTTAGTTGGTAGAAGCTGCTTGAGAAGCTCCCTAGTTGATGGAAGCTGCTTGAGAAGCTTCTTAGATAGGAGTATATATTAGAGTCAAGGTTGAAGAGTTCTTCAGTCTCGACAACACATCTCTTGGAGCTCTAGCTCATCTCTTTGGTGTTGTTTTAGTACTTATCTGATTAATCTAGTTCTTGCTAGTTCTTCTTGAACTTCTTGTTTAGACTTTGAGTCTATATTCTGTGTCCGTGACAATTTGTCGAGACTACTCTCATCTTAGATATCAAAGCTAGTTCTTTCTTATTGGAGTGTGGATTATCCCTCTTCTTGAAAGTACACTAGTGTTCTAGAGGTTGGGCATTACCCTCCTTTAAACTGATATCTTTTCCGTTATAATATTGGAATCTTATTCTTCTTGGAAAGTGTAGATTATTCCTCTTCTTGAAGGTCTTAAGGCGTTTTAGAGATTGCGGAGTACCCTTTTTTAAACCAATATCTCCTCTTTGTAGAAACAATTATTTTCTTTTTCTTAGAATTGCTGGAGGTTAAGACATTAATATGACTGAAAGTTTGGAGTCCAAGTTGGACGCCCTTATGAATGCTCTTGCCATGTTATCATAGAGAACTACGGTGATTGAAGGAGTCTTTGCAAGACTTCATAACAATGGAGCATCCGAAATAGTACAATCTAGGCTTTATCAACCTCAAGCTTCTGTACCAGAAGAAGCAGCTTTACTTGTAGTTCAACAAGAACCATTGCTTCTACAACAAAAAGAGCCTCGAATTAGCCTTCTAGACAAGTTTGATGGTACACGCTCCAAATTTTGAGGTTTCGTCAATCAAATTAAATTGATAACAGCTCTATAATCCGAACGTTATCCGACGGAGGAATCACACATTGGATTGGTTGGAACTTTGCTTATGGGACAAGCTCTATCGTGGTTTGCTCCTCTGTTCGAAAAAGGATCACCAATTTTGAACAACTTTGAGATTTTTTTGGAGGCATTTGCAGAAGCATTTGGCGAGCATGATAAGGCTCAATGGGCTACAATGAAAATTCAGTCGCTATGACAAGAGACTTGCTCTACATTAGTCTATGCATTGGATTTCAGGAAATTAGCATGCAACATCAATTGGGACGAACAAACATTGATGAGTTAATTCTATTGGGGTCTAAAAGATGACATGAAGGATTTATTGTTATGTCTTCCTAATCCACGAATGCTCAATAAAGCCATTAGCCAAGCTGTAAAGTATGATAACCACCTATTTCAGCGTCGCCAAGACCAACGTTGTCGTATGACGTGGTCTTCTATCTGGGAATACATTAGGTACCTGGCTGTAGAGGATTTATTTGAAATTTGATGGCAAAATCCAACAGTTGGTTGGTCCTCAATAAAAAAGACAAATAATATAAAAATCTCACAAAAGAGAAGTTATATATGTAAACTCTCTTATATTTAAGTAAGTTTGTACAAAAAGGATTCAAATTTCCACAAAAACCATTCAAAACTTTATTCATCTGCAAAGACTTATTTCTTACTAAACTTTAGAGTCCAATAACTCTTGATCCAACTATTGAGTTTCTATAAAATTTAATTTAAAGTATAGATAATTTTCTTAAGTTTCACCACAAGAAAGAATCAATTATAAATTCATTTTTGATCGTCTGATATCTCAAAATCCCTAATATGTGCTTAAAACCCTAGCTCAGAGACACCTGAGCACTATTTTCCTTATATCTCACAAACCCAAAATGCTAATGCCACAAAATTTTTGTACATAGTCTTGTGATATAAACATATACACTCTTGAAAATTTTGAGTAAAAAATCCATGAAATTGCCTAAGTTATAGCTCAAAATGTAACGACTATGTAAGCGGGTCACTTACTGCCCTTAAGTTTGTAAGTACTGACTTCAACTCCTAATATCTCCTTCATCCTAGCTTGGACTTTATCAAGCCATACACAAAAAATATAGCCGTGAAAGTGCTCTCTTCATTCCTAATCGCCAATCTTAGATTGCTCTTTGTATGCGTGAGTTATACCCAAAAGAGTGACAGTAGGTCCAAAATTGACACCTTAACTTTGGGCGCCTATAACTTCTTCATAAAAAGTACAAATCACACAAAATTTGCACCTAAACCTTATGATCCTAGCCTCTGATGTTCGAATTTTCTCAAAAAATAAACCCTAACTCCTAATAAATCCTCGGGCAGCCTCCTTAAAGCCCATTGGGCATGATTATTGGCCAATTAGAATAGAGATTTCTATCATCCACCTCTATTCATCCACATGGATGGCCAAACTACCCTTTTTACACTAAAAACCCTTTTCTAATCCTTCTTCTTATAAGATTTACATACTCGGTGCTTTAAGCACCAAATGAAAGAAGTAAATAAGATTTTAAGGATCACCAATGTTTGACATAGGTGACTTAAGATATATACAAGTTACTATCAATATAAAATTAACTTCAAAAGTCACTACTAAAAAAAAAATAAGATTATATAAACCTTAACAATATTCTTTTTAATAGATCTCTTCTAAACTAGTAACCTAACCACATCCTATAACCAATAAAAATCCACTAATATGGTTTTTTTTTAGCTATATAATAAATTATATATTAAATATACATATAAATTTTTTTCACATAGTAGCCGAACCACAATACAACAATGGTCACTGGATGTGCAGCTCCTTCGAGGAAGTGATGCCACTCTTGGAAAGAATCCACTATAGCAAGGAGTTCCTTATCATGAATCTCGTAATTGATCTCAGCTGCAGAAAACTTTTGCAAATAGAATGCAACCGGATGAAGCTTATTGTCAATGCTCATCTGCAAAAGTACAACTGCTAAAGAAAAATCCAAAGCATTGGTTTCCAAATAAAAAGCTTTTGCAAAGTTTGGGTGTACCAAGATTGGAGCCGTAGTAAACGTCATCTTAAGATTTTGAAATGCTTTTTCTATTAGAAGTCTCCATTTGAGCTTATCCTTACATATCAATCAAGTGAGTGGAGCAGCAATTAGAGAATAATTCTTGATGAAGATCCGATAGAAGTTAGCAAAGCCAAGAAAACATTATACATCTCTAACTGTCTTTGGAACTTCCCAAGACATGTGTTGAAAGATTGCCAGAGCATTGATAAGACCAAATGGCATGACATTATATGCAAAATGGCCATACCTTGTACGAAAAGCTGTCTTCCATTTGTCTCTTTTTTTGATTTGCACAAGGTTATAAGCTTCCCTTAGATCAATCTTTGTAAAGATCTTTGCATGTCCAAATTATTTCAGAAGACTAAAGATCAAAGGTAATGGATAGCGATTCTTCTTTGTCATCTTGTTGAGACCTCAATAGTCCACGCATATCTATAGTGAGCCATTCTTCTTCTTCACAAATAAGATTGGTGCCCCAGTTGGCGACTTTGAATGACAAATGAAATTCTTGGCTAGGTTCTCGTCAATGTATTTCCACAACTCAGCCAACTCTCTCTGCGATAGGTTATAGATTGGGCCAAAAGATGGTTGTGCTTCTTCTTGTAATTCTATGGCACAATCATATGGTCGGTGCTCCGGTAGCATGTCAGCATTCTTCTTTTGGAACACATCTTGAAAATCCTTATATTGTTCTAGTATATATGTTGTTGAAATCTATTCTCTACTAGTTAGAGTCGCATAAATGACTAATGGTGTGCCTTCCTTGCACGATCTTACAAACATTCTTGTTCCAATAAACAAGGACTTTTTGGTTTGAAGTCTTCTTTGAGGCTTGTCTTTAGGTTGTTCTATGAAAAGTGTTATCTTCCATAGCCTCTAATCTATGGATAGATTATATTTTTTCAACCAAGAAAGACCAAGAATAACAGGGTTTGACGGGGTACTAATAATGTTGAAAATAATATAACTACTATGGTCTTTAAATGTCACCTCTATAAGTTCTGATTCATGGGTGATACTATCAGACAATAAAGATTGTCCATTTATTACTTCTACGTGAATAGGCTTGAATTTTTGTACTAAGAAAATGATGTGATGCTTAGCAAATTCTTGATCTAAAAAACAAGCAGATACTCTTGAATCTAATAAGGCTAAGATTTTTAATTTTTGAGGGCCAAAAGACAAAAGAATTATAAAACAACGGGCACGTTGAGTAGAAAGAGAGGCACTTGGTATTGATTTGTCTAGCCGCACGATTCCTATTGTGGCCACGCATCCTTGTTTTCCTGAACAAATGCACCTATAGTCTTGATGCTGCATCTATTTTTTTTCTTAGGATAGCTTCCAACTTTATGGCCTTCTCCACCGCAGTACAAACACAAACCTTCCTCCATATGCTACTTCTTTTCTTCTGGAGTAAGAGATATAACACGCATCATATCAATCTACATGTCCTCCGCCTCCGATTGTGAATTTAAGCTACTTGCCGATATGGTTGCACCGTGACGACTTGTATATTGTTTGGAGTGTTGTCATGTTATGGTGCGGCTACTATATGAAAAAATTGTACATGTATATTTAATGTACAATTTACTATGTAATTAAAAGAAAGCCATATTAGTGGACTTTTATTGGTTATAGGATGTGATTAGGTTATTAGTTTAGAAAGAATCTATTAAAAGGATTATTATTAAGGTTTATACAATCTTATTTTTTTTTAGTAATAACTTTTGAAGTTAATTTTATATTAATAGTATCTTGTATATATCTTAAGTCACCTATGTTAGACATTGGTGATCCTTAAGATCTTATTTACTTCTTTTATTTGGTGCTTAAAGCACCAAGTATGTAAATCTTATAAGAAGAAGGGTTAGTGTGAATCCCACCAATGGATCTTAGTTGGTGGATTGATTAAAAATATAGTCTTAAGTCATTTAATTATATAAATATGATGGTTAGAGAGTCTTTTTGACTATTTAAGTATTTATTAGAATTTAGAAGTATTTATAAATATAAAAATCTTATTAGAAGAAAAGTTACAAAAATGGAGTCATAGTAAGTCTTAGAGGCAATTATTTTAGTTGGTTCAGTATTTTTACTTATTATTAAGTATTAAGAGTTAGTTATTGAGACCAATATCTACATTGACCTTCTAATTACATATATTACTCATTAAAAACCTATAAATATTACTTAGTAGGTAGAAGAAGCATGAGAAAGAAATCTCATGTCTTTTTAATTATTTTTATAGAAAATAGGATTTTGAGTTGATTTTTATTGATTTTATTATTATAAAAAATTTCCAAGGTAGAATAAAATAGTCTTGAATTGATATTATCATCTTAGAAATATTATAGAGTTTTTCAGAATTTATTTAGAACTTTTAGAGTAATTTTGAAGACTTAGGTAAAAATGAGTTTTATTACCTTGGGAGCCATTATGAAGAAATGGAGCAAGATTTGAAGGCCATACAAGTTTCTTAGGCTAATAGGGTGTTTTTATACACCATAGTGAAGTCAAAAATATAAAATTATTAGTTCTACTAGTATAAAATAGGAGGACCAGCAGCTAGTGTAGTCCTTATAGGAAGGAAGGTGCACAAGTCTCATATGGGTTATGGCACCTTGGATGTAGGTAGGAGGATAAGACTAAGGCCTTGTGGCCCTTCTAGGACACCCATATACACTACTTGTGAGCCTTGGTGAGGTTCGAACCCATGATCTTGTAACAAGTTACCATTGAGGTAAAAATTTCTACTTAATTTTTTCTATTGTTTATCTTTTAACTTTGAATTATCATAACTTATTCATAGTAACTTAGATTTATATTTTTTTTACATCATTGGAAAGATAAAAAAATTACTTACTTGAAAATATAATTTTTATTGTTTATTTTTATTTTTTATTAGATAAAAATCTAGTGAACAGATTGTGACTGGTTTTGTAGTGTGCAATTATTTAATTGTACATATTTTATTTGTTTTGTGTTGATCTTCTCCTTCATTGTTGTTTATTGCACCTTATACTTCACACCACAAGTTATAAGCAACTCTTAATTGAGGCCACCTTATAACTTGGATTGAGGAGGGACTTTTACCCTCACAGTTAGAAAAAGGTATTTAGTGTAAAAAGGATAGTTTGACCATCCATGTAGATGAATAGAGGTGGATGATAGAAATCTCTATTCTAATTGGCCAAAAATCATATCCAGTGGGCTTTAAGGACGCTGCCCCAGGATTTATTAGGAGTTAAGATTTATTTTTCAAGAAGAGTCAAACATCAAAGGCTAGGATCATAAGGTTTAGGTGCAAATTTTGTGTGATTTTCACTTTTTATGAAGAAGTTATAGGCGCCCAAAGTTAAGGTGTCAATTTTGGATCTACTATTATTTTTTTGGATATAACTCGTGTATGTAGATAGCAATCAAGGATCGGCAACTAGAGTTGAAAAGGGCACTTTCTTGGCTACATTTTTCATATACAACTTGATAAAATTCAAGCTAGAATGAAAGAGATATTAGGAGTTAAAATCAATGCTTACAGACTTAAGGGCAATAAATGACCTGCTTACATAGTGGTTACATTTTGAGCTACATCTTACGCAATTTGATAGATTTTTGGCTCAAAATTTTCAGAAGTATACGTGTTTACGTCACAAGACTATGTACAAAAATTTTGTGGCATCAGGATTTTGGATTTGTGAGATATAAGGAAAATAGTGCTCAGGTGTCTCTGAGCTAGGGTTTTAAGCACCTTTTAGGGGTTTTAAGATATCAGACGATCAAAAATGAATTTATGGTTGATTCTTTCTTGTGGTAAAAATTTAAGAAGATTATCTATATCCTAAATTAAATTTTTTAGAAACTTAATAGTTGGATCAAGAGTTATTGGATTCTTAAGTTTAGCAAGAAATAAGTCTTTGTAGATGAATAAAGTTTTGAAGGGTTTTTATAGAAATTTGAACCGTTTTTGTACAAACTTACTTGAATACAAGTAGGTTTATATATATAACTTCTCTTTTGTGAGATTTTTGTATTATTTGTCCTTTTTATTGAGGACAAACCAACTGTTGGATTTTGCCATCAAATTTCAAATAAATCCTCTACAGCCAGGTATCCAATGTATTCCTTGATAGAAGGCCACGTCATATGACATATTGGTGAATCTGATGTGAAACATCTGGGATAGGGAATTTTGAAGAAATATTTTGGCCTTTATTATGGCAGGGGAACAAGGAGATAGTAGTGGAAACTGTAGTGGAGCATCACCAATGCAGCTTGATCCTACTATAGCTCAAATGTTTCAAGCATTTGCTCTTTATATGCAGCAACAACAAACAGTGGAGCGTAAGGAGGCTATAGCTACCAAAGCCTTACAATCTGTTGTTGGCATATTGGATTAGTTTGATGGAAAAAATATTTTCAAGTATTTGAAGTATTATTCTTGAGAGATAGAATTTAATAAAGTACCGGAGAATGAGATGATCCTAACATTTGAGCTAGCAGTTGTACCTGAATTCCGTGAGCACATAAAAAGAATTATTCAAACTCATGGAGTAAAATGGGAGGATTTTACCTTTTAACTAAGAGAAGAGTACTCTTTAGAGGATGCTGAAAGGGTGACAAAAAAATCACTTATGGAATGGGTTAATAAATCCAACAAGGAATTGGTTGCAACAGAATTATTTTGGGAGCTTGAAAGGCAATTTCTTCAATTGTCTCTAGTGGAAAAACTTACACTTGAAAATGACAAGGTAGAGCTATTTCTCTAGTGGGCCAGCAATGAGTTAGAAAGAGAGTTGGCATTACTATTGGAGGATAATACGGAAGACAATGGATTTACTAGTGATTGAAAGAAGGTCTCGGAAGCAATAGGTATACTTGCTAAGAGAGAATACCGGAGAGGCAAGGTAGTAGTAAGACAAGAAACTAGGCCTCCTCCAATTATGATATCTTGTAGGTAAGTATCAAAACGTGCAATATCAGTAAGTACTATTCCAATTCCTATGTCCACAGTTGTACCACAAAAAGATGCAATTGAGGAATTAGTGAAAGGAATGAAAGACTTACAAATCAAATTGGCAAAGCTAGAGGAAAAGCGAGGAGCATCTAAGATCAAATTTGCATTGAAGCAAGGATATATACAAAGGTGTATTTGGTGCGATAGTATGGAACATCCTTGTAAGGAATGTAGAGATTTTGCTAATATTTTGTAATAAGGAATAATTATATGGAAAGATGGAAAGATGGAAAGATTGCACTACGTGACACAGGTGAATTCCTCAAAACCAACTTTGGAAAAGAAAGGATGAAAAGGATTTTTAGAGGATTATTTATCTCAACATACTATGGTATTAGGGAAAGCCACCACTTACAGCATAGAGGTTATAAGGGAGAAAGAAGATGGTTTTGACAAACATGTAGACACAAGAGATTTATTAAATCATGCTATCATCAGCATGAATAAGAGAAAGATATCAAGGCAAGAATTGCTCAATATAGCCATAATAATCAGGAATGCAACAGGATGGAATGACCTTGTTGATACCATGTTTGTACATGCTTATATAGCAAAATCCCACCATGAAGCTTTGATGGATGTAAAAAGGGGAAGAAATATAATAGAAGAAAATCTCTAGGAATTAGATAACAGAAGGAGATTTCAAAAGGATACAAAAACAATACAAAATAAGGAAGTATCTATATTACAAGGTAGTAGACCATCCAAGGTTGAGCCATTTACATCACACTCTGGAGATGCATCACTACGAAAAAAAAAATGGAAAGAAAAGATAGAAGCCAGTAAAAATAAAGAAAAGGATAAGCTTATTGCCTATAAGCTGCAATCAAATATTGAGGCAACTACAGATTTAAAAGGGGTGTTGGAAGAAAGGGTGTTGAGTGCCAAAATTGAATTCACTTTACGTGAAATTTTAGGCATTGCAAAAAAAGAATTTCATGATGTCATTCTTGATACCATTAAACGGAAAAGACAATTGATAGGGGAGTCAGCAATGTCTAATGCACTAGATACAACATTAACAAAAGAAGAAGAGTTGGAATTGGCTAAATGTTGTATCAATCAAAAGGATCAATTTTCCTTAGATGAGGATAAGATTGATGACAAAGGTCCTAATCATTATTCTAAGAAGCATTGGGCTAGAACCACTACAGAAACCTTGGTGAAGGTGGGAGACTTGACAGATCCAGTAGTTGCTCTTATTAACCATGGATCTGAAATCAATATTATGTCTAAAGACATTTATAAATGTGGGAGGTAGCCCATTGACACAGAACATGGTTGGGTGATCCGAATAATAAATAACACATGTGAAGATCTTTATGGCGCTTGTCCAGATATAAAGGTGAAAATTAGAGAAGTATCTACTGAACAAAATTTCTTTGTTCAGAACAATACTTCTTATCCAATAGTTCTTGGACAACCATATATTATTGTTGTAAGGATGGAAACTAAGGTATTAGATGATGGATCTATATGTGCTCGCATTAGAAGCCAAGATGTTAAACGAGTAGTGCAATTTTTAACTGTACCTCCTAATCATAAGTGCAACAGGGATAATTTAAGGAGTGGCTACTTACCAAGGATCATTAAGAAGTCTAAAGAATTTTGAAAGGTGCCACTATAGAGCAACGATGTAGTGGTACATCAAAGAAAGTACTCTCGCAAGAAAAGGAATGTATATTTGTGCTTGAGATGTAAAACTTTTAAGGAGTGGATTCAATATACATACATGATTAAATAACTTACACAAATGGGAGGAGGAGGTTGAATAATATTGCTAAAGCAATAATGTGAAGCCGACTACAACTTTGGTTCTTCTTGGTGCATACCATAGGATGCACAGGTTTGGAGGGGGTGGATGTTGTGTTGTGATTCGGCTACATGGCACTGACTTCTTTGTTCTTGCACATGTGTGCATATGTAATGTCTGCCTCGTATTCACCTACTATGCACTCATTAAGTGCTATAGGTGACTCTGATACTGCCAGCTCTACGCACTCAACAAGTGCACTATAGTACCGTTATCGTACTGTAAATATTTACAGTATGTAAAAATTAGTTAAAATATATTATATGTTTATGAATCTAGATGTGTGTTAGAATGGTTAGTAAGTTAAATTAAAAATGGTTGATATAAGAAACTTTATTTTATTTTATTTTACTTATTTTAATTATGATATTTAAAAATTATAAGATCTAAATGTTTAGTATGAAGCCTTGAGAGAAGGTGGGAACTTAAGGATGAAAATTTAAGCTAGTAAGAGGCTAATTGGGAGGGATGAATTCAAGCCATGGTTGGATGAAGGCAAGGAATAGGAAACTTCATCCCTATTGGTCGAATACCATGCCCAATGGGCTTTGAGGAGGCTGCCCGCGACCTTAACAGGGGATTTTCAGCGACTTCAAAAGAGAGGTATTTGCAATTTCAGAGATAGGGTTGAAAATTTTAGGGTTTTGGGTATAGTTTGAGAGGAAATTTTAGGCGATTTGGAGTTAGAATGAAGAAGTTATACTTGTTCAAAGTTAAAGAGTGGATTTCATACATACTGTCACTCTTTTGGGATTTTGCGGAGTTGTACGGAGGCTTTTGGAGATCGGACAGTGTGGTTGGATAGGTGATTTCAAGATCTACGTCTATTATGAAGGAATTCTTAAGTTTTGAGTTTAGACAAAGGAGATATAAAGAGTTGAAGACAGCGCATCCAATTCCAAGGCAGCAAGCACACTGTGTTGTTAATAGTTATGCTTTGAGCCATAACTTGAGTTTTCAGACGAAATTTTGGCTCAAATTTCTTGAAAAATGTGACATTTTGTGTTAAAAAGCTATACATACAAATTTCATGGAATTTGAGCTTATAGTTTGTGAGATATGAAGGAATTTGTATGCGGGTGTATAAAGACAAGGGTTTAAAGCGACTGTTAGGGTTTTCAAGATATCTCAAGATCCGCAATGAATTTGCAATTGAAAATTGTTGTAGAGGTTGATAAAAATACATCAGTACTTCATGTAAAATTTCACCATGTTTGGACAGTCAGATCAGGAGATATAAGATGTTGAAGTTTGGAAAAATTTCCACATAAAGATATATAAGGTTTTAGAGGATTTTATCATACTTTGGATGTTGTTAGTTACTTGAGGCTTATGTATTTGATGTAATTTCTCAAAAAGGAAAAATATATATATATATAAACTTTGAATTTTCCTCATTTTTGAAGCTTGATTGAGAAATTAGTGACAGCTAGAAGCCCAGCGCTTTCTTAAGGCAAATTCTCTCTACCACGACATTATTGGTGCTTCCACTGAGAGAGCCTTGAGGCATTAGTTACTCAATAAGTAAAGATGGGGGATCAAAACCCAAGTTTTGGATTATTCGGGGGGGTGGCTGCTCAAGATCTTTTCAAGGCATTTGCCCAGTTTATGGAACAAAGGCAACAAGTGCAAGGAGATGACAAAAACACCTCTAAAGCCTTACAAGCAGTAGTGGACAAGATTGGGAGGTATGATGGGAGGAACATCACTAAGTTCCTAGGAATTTACATATGTGAAATGGAGGTACATCAAGTTTCAGAACTTAAAATGATTACCACCTTTGATTTGGCAGTTATACTTGAGATTAGGAAGAGGGTGCAAGATTTGCATAAACAGGATATATCGTGGGGGAGATTTGAGGAGTTGTTGAAGGATGAGTTTTTTGAAGAAGACTCAGAAAAGATGACTAAAAGATCATTCTTAGAATGGATTGATCATAGGCCAAGAAACCAGATGGCTCCGAATGAATTAATCAGGGAGTTTGAAAAGAAGTTTGGCCAATTGCCACGACAAGAGAGACAGTTATTGGATACTAAGAAGACTGAGTTGTTTTTGCAAACATCTAATGAAGATTTGGAGGACAAGCTACTTTTTCATCTTGCAGATAGGAAATCTGAGAGTGGCTTTACAAATAATTGGAGATTGGTGAAAGAAACAGTAACACTTGTGGCCAAGTAACAGAGGATGAAGACTCAAGGCTTATCATCACGATTGGAGCAAGTACCCACATCTCAAACTTCAGTGTCACCTCAAAAAGTGATGAAGACTATCTAGGAAGATATTCTTGAGGAATTGATCAAGGGCATACAGGATCTTAGGGTTGAAATGACTGAGTTGAAGAAATCTCAAGTTGTGAATTCATCAAAGCCAACCAAAGGTTTCAAGGGATTTGTAGAGAGATGTATGTGGTGTGATAGTCCAAACGACAAGCGTGGTGAGTGTGACAATTATAAGATTGCAATCAAGGAAGGTATTATATATTTCAAGGAGGGCAGGATAAGACTTATAGGGTCTGATGAGTCTTTGAGGACAAACTTTGGGAAAGGAGGCATGAAAAAGCTGGTAGAAGAGCAGGCATATAAAACTAGTGCCATGTATGGGAAAGAAGCAGAGTCTTATTCTATTACAGTTGAACAAAAAATAATTAAGGCTATTTCTTCACCAGCTATAGAGGCCATGATCAAGAGAGCTGAAGCTATCAAAGAGATGATTGGATTGAATGATCCAGTTGACGCTATTAGCATCAAAGCATTTTTAGGTAGAAACCAATAGAGTGATGGTGTGCATGATGCTGTGGTTGAAGAGAAGAGAGGTAGAGCTGTTCAAGAGGAGGATGTTGAGGAACCTGCAATTAAGAAGAGATCTCCACGAAACAAAGAAACTTTTTAAGAGCAAAAATCGGAGAAGGTGTCTCATTATACTCGTCCTGGTGATTCACCACTACCAAAAGAGTGGTGGGAGAAGGAAAAAGAGCAAGAGAAGGATGGCACATATAAAACCAAAGGTAAAAATCTTGCCTACAAGCTTCAATCTGATATTGAAACATCCACAGATATGAAGAGTATCTTGGAGGAAAAGATTTTGGATGCTAAGATTGAATTCACTCTAAGAAAAGCTCTTGGTATAGCCAAGAGAGATTTCCATGAGTTAATCATTGATGTGATAAAAAAAAAGAGGCAAATGACAGCTGAAGTTATCATGGTAGAAGCATTGGATACTTGTGTGACCAAGGATGAGGAAGAGCAGATAGGGTAGGTTTTTGTACAGACTGCATTACCAGAGTTTGGAAGCAAGGGTGATATGGAGAATAGACTTCAGATCAATCATGCAAAGGATATAGAAGGGTATCAAACAAATGACATACTTATGGAATCTGGCAAAGAAAAGAAGATTATACAGGAAGCACGTTGTCGTATTACATGTTGTCTCGGTTGGGAATGCACCGGGCACTTGGCTGTAGAAGATAAAGTACTGTTTGCAAATACTCAAGAAATCCTAATAGGTTTCACTCATATATGAGGAATATAATTCGAGCTTCAATTCAAAAGTGTTTAAAAACACTCCTCTTATTAAAATCAATCTTACATATATCCCAATTATCTTATTTCCTTTATAATTAAGTAATTTTTATTTTTGTTTATAAGTCCTAACCCTAATTAGTGAGCTTCAAAAAGCTATAATTTTTAATCGAACCGTCCATTTAGTGTGAAATTTTGCACACACATGCTAGAATAAGCCTTTTACATGCTTAGAAAAACTTAGTCCAATCCAACTTACAAATTGCAAGAAAACGCCCAAAAAGCACATTGATGACGCTCGGCCGCCAACTTGAAGATTGATGTAGAAATTCCAATGGTGATTTCTCCTTCTTTCATTGTTAACTTCAGCTCAAACTTGTTGTGTAGGTCAACCTATAAGTCTTCTATTAGTATACCAAAAATTACGTTGATCCAATTAATGGATCTTTAGTTATCACAGAAACCCTATCTAACCCTAAACTGCCAACTTCCGACAACCCTTTGTATTAAAACTCAAATATCTCCTAATTGCATCGCTAGATTAACACAAAACTTCGTATATACTTAACACATCCAACAATATAAACAATATTAAATTTTTAACTGTAGATGCTTTACAGATTTTACGAATCACTCAACAATACAAGCCATCATTGTCTTATATAAAAACCCAAATCACCAATACAATCCTTGACTTTGAATAGTAATTGCTAAGTCTTCCAAAATCCTATGGTCGCAAGCTAAATGCCCTTAGAACCTCTTTCAAGCTAGCTATCCAACCCTAATTGCCGATCTTTGAATGTCCCCCTTCTTTGCCTTTGGCGGTCGTTTTTGTCCCTAGAGGTCTGATTTCGACCCTGTCTCATATCCGGTCTTTCCTTGGGTATCAATTCAACTAAATTTAAGGATTTTTAAGTTAAATCCTATTCTCAACTTAATCCTTATATCAACCATAATAACAATTTTTCTTTTCTATCCTATTCTAATTAACTTATGGCTTTTCAAAATCAGTAAAAGAGTTTGTATAGCCTAGAAGAAAACTTTAACAACTAACTTTTATCTGTTAGCTATTAAAACAAGAAAATAATCTAAGAGGCTTCTATAATCCTTTTTTTAAGTATCTTAAGTTCCTATTGAACTAAGATAATCAAGTATTAAATATAAATTGCTCTTATCTATACCTTTCACTATATAAACGTGCTACAACATGACAACATGTTATTAGCTTCTCAAAAGAAGATGGTGACGAGTTGGAAAATAGTATCTACTCAATTCTTTATTGGGCTAGATCTACGACAGAGACTTATGTGAGGTTGGGAAACTGTAAGGACACAGTCTTAGCTTTAGTTGATCATCAATCAGAAATCAACATCATGTCCAAGCGGGAGTATGAAAAGAATAAGTGGCCAATCGATATCAACCATGGCTGGATGATTAGAGCTGCAAATAATCAACAAGGTGATTTATATGGAGCTTATCCAGCTGTGAAGACTAGGATTGGAGATGTGGAAGTCGAACAGAACTTCTTCATGTAAAATTTTGCTACATATCCGGTAATACTTGGTCAACCTCATATTACAGCTGCTAGAATGGAAACTAGAGTCTTGGATGATGGCTCACATTATACCAGGATTCGTAGTTGTGATGGAAAAAAGGTTGTGCAATTTATCACAGTGAAACCTATTCATGAAAGGCACAGAGCGCAATTGAGAGACATGCCTCTAGATCCGGAAATTAAATTTGTGGATTTCTAGAGAGCACCCTTGTAGGATGGGGATACATGGATGCAAGTGGATCATCTGTCAATCCCAATGTAGACAATTTGAGTTTTGGATTTTTGAATTTGAATGGTAATGGATTTGTGAGTATGCAAAGGGTTGAAGATTTAGATTTTGTAAATAAGAGAAGAATAAAGAAGCAAGAAAAAAACTAAAAAAGAGTGGATTTAATTTCAAGTGATGAATCTATAGTTGGAGTATTGGAAGAAGCTGGGTTTGAAGATGGATTGATACAAGTTATGGAGAATTTAGCTACAAAGATGGTTGAAGATGTTATAGTGGAGATACAATCATGGAAGACTTATAAGGAGTTGGAGGAAATTATAACATGTGCTAGAATTGCTACAAGCTATAGATTGAAACCTGAGGCTATTGTGCAAATCAAGTATAAGACTGTAGCCAAAAAAGTGAAATCAGTAGCCACTCAATTACCATTTGATACTATGGAACACATCAAGCAAGCAATCATGGAACCACGGTTGAGAGAGAAACGAAAAATTGGACATCAGTTTACGGAGGAGTCATTGGCTAAGCTGAAGATTGGAGGGGGTGATTTCTTAACATTGCCAAAAAGGATGGCGTTTCAAGAAATGCTTATTAGACATGGTAAGGCATTTGCTTTAACTCCTGATGAGATTGGGTGTGTGGATCCTAGTGTTGTAACACCTATGGTAATTTTCACCATACCACACGTTCCATGGGATTTGAAGCCTATACCTGTACCTAGAGCTTTACTTCCCAAGTTAATAGAATTATTAAAACAGAAGGTGGGAATGGGTATCCTTGAACCTTCAATTGCTCCTTATTCTAATAGATGGTTCACAGTACCTAAGAAGTCAGGGGCATTGAGGTTCATTCAAGATATGCAACTAGTAAATAGGGTGACTATTTGAAATATGGGGTCAGGTCCCATGGTGGATGAAGTAGCTGAACAATTTGGAGGCCATGCCATCTATTCGATCTGAGACTTGTATTCTAGGTATGATCAGTTTCAGTTGGCTGAGGAAAGTAGAGACTTGACTACCATGAAAATTCCTTTGGGATTAATGAAGATGCGCACCTTACCTCAAGGTGCAACTAACTCTGTGGCTCATATGCAAAACGCTATGAACCAAATATTAAATGAGTTTGTACCTGAGAAGACCATCCCATTTTTGGATGACATACCTATAAAGGGAAGCAAAGAGGAAGACAAGGATGAGACTATAGATACTAAGGATTGCAGGCAGTTTGTCAAGCGGCACATTGAAGATGTGGCTCAGATATTAGAGAAACTTGAGTCAGTTAATTTGACATTATCTGTGAAAAAATCAAGTTTTGGAGTTGGTGAGATTTTGGTGGTAGGACACATGAATGGTAGGTATGGTAGGAAACCAAACCCTGAAAAAGTTGATGCTATATCTAGAATGAAGGCATGTGGAAGTGTTACAGAAGTTAGAAGATTTCTGGGTGCATGTGTGTTCTATCACATTTGGGTGCCTCACTTTGCACATATCTTAGAGCCACTATACAAATTATTGAAGAAGGGAAGAAGGTTTATCTAGGAAGATGAACAAAAGATAGCCATGAAAAATTTGAAAAGGATTTTGAATTCACCACCTATCCTTAGATAAGTAGATTATCAATGTGGAAGACTAGTGATTGTAACAGTGGATACAAGTCCTACAGCAATTGAATGGGCTATTGGACAAGATGATGGAGAAGGAAGGAGATTTGCTATAAGGTTCGGAGGTAGGATTCTTACAGAAAGACAAAGAGCTTATCCACAAGTTAAAAGAGAGCTTTGGGGAGCATTCATTGCTCTAAAGGCAGAGACGAATTATTTGATTGGAGCTAGTGTGATTTTGGAGACAGATTGTTTGCCTACACTTGAAATGGTAATCAACTGCACTACTCCAGACATTGCTATGTTGAGATAGATAGCCTATATTAAAATATTGAATCCTATATTGATACATATCACTGGTAAAAAGAACTCGGTAGCAAACATGCTATCTAGAGCTAGATATACCTTTGAGGAGGGAATGATGGCACAGGAAGAAGATGAATATCAAGAAGAGAGGAGCTATGGATATTCATTTATTACTAATAGAATGGATTTTAGAGATGATGTTCAAATCTTCTATGAAGTTCTATATGATGGCCAACTAAAAATATATGAATCTATTTGAGCACAATGAAGAGGCAAGAAGATTGGATGAATAAGATCTTCAAAGATATCAGGCACCAATCATATGCTTATTTGCTTAAGGATGGATATTTTTGGAAGAGGCCGAAAAGAGGTGATAAAATCCCATTGAGGGTGATAAGAGATTTTGTGACCAAGAATAAAGTTTTGAAAGAATTTCATGACTCACTTTGGGCAAGACATAGTGGAGTTTGGTCCACTTATACAAAGATCAAGGAAAGATATTGATAGAAGGGCTTGTACAAGGATGTTGAAGATTTTGTAAGTTCATGCACAGAGTGTCAGCTACAATCTCAGGTCAGACATAGAGATGAATTACATCCTACTTATCCACCTGCTATACATTTTCAATGGATAATTGATTTGGTAGCTATGCCATTAGGACTTTGGAGCATGAAATATTTGGTATTGGCAAGAGAAGAGCTATCAAATTATATTGAAGGAAGGGCATTGAGAGCCAAGACCATTGAAGCAATATGCAGATTTATACTCAAAGACATCTTCAGTAGATATGGAAGCATTGGAAGGATGAGAGCTGATAGAATAGAGTTGGATGCTGTTAAAACACGGAAATTCTTTAATAGATATGGAGTTCAACTCAAATTGACTACTTCTTATAATCCTGAGGCAAATGATAAAAGTGAGAGGGGTCATCCTCTCATCATTCAAGCATTGGTCCAGGCATGCAAGGGTAGGCCAATTCAATGGCCTAAATTGCTTCCATTTGCTTTGTGGGCTGATAGGACTACTCATAGTACTGTCACTGGTTATATGCCCATGAAGTTGATGTTAGGACAAAAGCCTATGATGCTAGTTGAGAAAATCCACCCTACGTGGATGTTTTTGTCTTAGAAAGATGGCATCAATAGAGAAAGATTATTAGAATTTTGCATCCAACAGTTGAGAAGGTTACCTGAGGACTTGCAGATTGCAACTGAAAGGTTAAAGGCAGCAAGACTAGGAAACAAGGAGAGGTTTGATAGGAGCCACAGGCTAAGACCTAAGCCTATTCAAGATTGAGTTCTTATCTATGATAGCAGCTTAGAGCATCAACATAGCACTGTAAAGAAATTTGCAAAGAAATGGTTTGGGCCATATGTAGTGTTTAAAATTAATGATAATGCTACGTATTCCTTACGGGAGCTAGATGGAGCTGTTATCAGAATTCCAGTAGCTGGAAAGAGGGTGAAAGCTTTCAAAAGAAGAGATGGACGATTTGAAGTAGAGAATCTTGAAGAATTTCTACCTCAATACTTGGGCCAAAAGCAGGAGGTTGATAAAAGGCTAATTGGGAGAGATGAATTCAAGCCATGGTTGGATGAAGGCAAGGAATAGGAAACTTCATCCCTATTGGTCGAATACCATGCCCAATGGGCTTTGAGGAGGCTGCTCACGACCTTAACATGGGGTTTTCAGCGACTTCAAAAGAGAGGTATTTGCAATTTCAGAGATAGGGTTGAAAATTTTAGGGTTTTGGGTATAGTTTGAGAGGAAATTTTGGGCAATTTGGAATTAGAATGAAGAAGTTATACTTGTTCAAAGTTAAAGAGTGGATTTCATACATACTGTCACTCTTTTGGAATTTTGCGGAGTTGTACGGAGGCTTTTGGAGATCGGACAGTGTGGTTGGATAGATGATTTCAAGATCTACGTCTATTATGAAGGAATTCTTAAGTTTTGAGTTTAGACAAAGGAGATATAAAGAGTTGAAGACAGCGCATCCAATTCCAAGGCAGCAAGCACACTGTGTTGTTAATAGTTATGCTTTGAGCCATAACTTGAGTTTTCAGACGAAATTTTGGCTCAAACTTCTTGAAAAAATGTGACATTTTGTGTTAAAAAGCTATACATACAAATTTCATGGAATTTGAGCTTATAGTTTGTGAGATATGAAGGAATTTGTATGCGGGTGTATAAAGACAAGGGTTTAAAAGCGACTGTTAGGGTTTTCAAGATATCTCAAGATCCGCAATGAATTTGCAATTGAAAATTGTTGTAGAGGTTGATAAAAATACATCAGTACTTCATGTAAAATTTCACCATGTTTGGACAGTCAGATCAGGAGATATAAGATGTTGAAGTTTGGAAAAATTTCCACATAAAGATATATAAGGTTTTAGAGGATTTTATCATACTTTGGATGTTGTTAGTTACTTGAGGCTTATGTATTTGATGTAATTTCTCAAAAAGGAAAAATATATATATATATATATATAAATTTTGAATTTTCCTCATTTTTGAAGCTTGATTGAGAAATTAGTGACAGCTAGAAGCCCAGCGCTTTCTTAAGGCAAGTTCTCTCTACCACGACACCGTCTCGTATCATTCTCATCTGAGAGGTCCCTTTTGAATATATCCCTCATAGTTACCAATGTATCCTTTGCTCTCATTTCTTTCTTTCTTTTTCTTTCCAGCTCTAGTTTCTTTTTTTTTTCTTCTTTCCAGCTCTAGTTTCTTTTCAGGGAACATCTTTTTTTCGAATACAAAGGTGCAATAAAAGTCGTCTCTTAGAACTTCCATTGCTTTCTTAATTAATAAATTGTACATGTATATTTAATACACAATTTACTATATAGCTAAAAGAAAGCCATATCAGTGGATTTTTATTAGTTATAGGATGTGGTTAGGTTGCTAGTTTAGAAAAAATCTATTAAAAAGAATATTATTAAGGTTTATACAATCTTATTTTCTTTTTAGTAGTGACTTTTGAAGTTAATTTTATATTGATAATAACTTGTATGTATCTTAAGTCACCTATGTCAAACATTGGTGATCCTTAAAATCTTATTTATTTCTTTTATTTGGTGTTTAAAGCACCAAGTATGTAAATCTTACAAGAAGAAGGGTTAGAAAAGGATTTTTAGTGTAAAAAGGGTAGTTTGGCCATCCATGTGGATGGATAGAGGTGGATGATAGAAATCTCTATTTTGATTGGCCAAAAATCATGCCCAATGGGCTTCAAGGAAGTTGCTTGAGGGTTTAGGAATTAAGGATTGTTTTTCAAGAAGAGTCGATTATCAAAGGCTAGGATCATAAGGTTTAGGTGCAAATTTTGTATGATTTGTATTTTTTATGAAGAAATTATAGGCGCCCAAAGTTAAGGTATCAATTTTGGACCTACTGTCACTCTTTTGGATATAACTCATGCATACAGAGAGCAATCTAAGATCGGCGATTGGGGATGAAGAGAGCATTTTCACGGCTATATTTTTTCATGTATGGCTCGATAAAATCCAAGCTAGGATGAAGGAGATATTGGGAATTGAAGTCAGTGCTTACAAACTTAAGGGTAGTAAGTGACCCGCTTACATAGTGGTTATATTTTGAGCTACATCTTACGCAATTTGATAGATTTTTGGCTCAAAATTTTCAGAAGTATACGTGTTTATGTCACAAGACTATGTACAAAAATTTTGTGGCATTAGGATTTTGGGTTTGTGAGATATAAGGAAAATAATGCTCAGGTGTCTCTGAGCTAGGATTTTAAGCACCTGCTAGGGATTTTAAGATATGAGACAATCAAAAATGAATTTATGGTTGATTCTTTCTTGTGGTAAAAATTTAAGAAGATTATCTATATCCTAAATTAAATTTTTTAGAAACTTAATAGTTGGATCAAGAGTTATTGGATTCTTAAGTTTAGCAAGAAATAAGTCTTTGTAGATGAATAAAGTTTTGAAGGGTTTTTATAGAAATTTGAACCGTTTTTGTACAAACTTACTTGAATACAAGTAGATTTATATATATAACTTCTCTTTTGTGAGATTTTTGTATTATTTGTCCTTTTTATTGAGGACAAATCAACTGTTGGATTTTGCCATCAAATTTCAAATAAACCCTTCACAGCCAGGTATCCAGTGTATTCCCAAGTAGAAGGCCACGCCATACGACACCGTATACATAGATCACAAGAATCTGGAATACTTCATGTCGGCTCAGGTTCTAAACCGTTGTCAAGCTCGATGGAATATGTCGCTATCTAGATTTGACTTTGTTATTACTTATCGTCTTGAAAAGCAGCAAGGGCTATCTGATGCATTATTAAGAAGATCATATCTTGCTCCAAAGATTAGAAAAGCAGCGTTTGATTAACAATGTACGATATTGTTAAAGCTAGAGTAATTCAGGATTTATACTACTGTTGTGCCAATTGATGCTGACTTCTTCAACCAAGTATGTGCTGCGACCATTGAAGATTCAATAGCCCTTCATATCAAGCAGCATATCAATGATGACAAGTTCAAGGTCAAAGGATATCTTTTATACTTTGAGGAGCAGCTGTATATCCCAAAAGAGCTAGCGCGGCTTCAAGTCCTTCAATCTCATCATGATTTTGCAACTATGGGACATTTTGGATTCAAGAAGATCTTGGAACTCATTTCCCGAGATTTTTGGTGGCCCCAAATGTGAAAGGATGTGAAATATTTCATCCTCTCTTGAGACGTTTGATCAAAATCTAAGAATCGTCGACATTGCCCTTATGGACTTTTACAGCCACTGCTTATTCCGCATCGTCTACGGTCTTCAATTTCCATGGACTTCATTACGGACCTGCAGCCATCGAATTCATTTGACAGCATCTTTCTTGTAGTCGATCGGCTTACAAAGATGGCACATTTTATTCCTTATAAGAAGACATCGTCAAGCACAGATAAAGCAAGGCTCTTTCTTGATAATGTGTATCGATATCATGGTCTACCAAATAATATCATGTCAGATTGAGGAACCTAATTTGTATCAAAATTTTGAAGATCTATTTTTAAGATATTGAAGATAGACATCAAGCTTTCTTCGGCATTCCATCCTCAAATTGACGGCTAAATAGAACTTGTGAATCAAGTTTTAGAACAGTATTTACGATGCAGTATCAACTATCAATAAGATGATTGGATTGCATATCTATCGCTAGCCGAGTTTGCATATAACAACACCCTTTATGGATCGACTCAAAAAACACCATTCTTTTTCAAATATGGATACCATCCGAAGCTTGATCTATTGAATCCATCAATGAATAACAATCCAACACCTAAAGGATTGGTGAAGCAGCTATCGGAGCTTCAAACCACATTGAAGCTTCAATTGCAAATCGCCCAAGAATCTTACAAAGCATCCACGGATAAATTTTGGAATTAGGCATCTAATTTCAAAATTGGAGATAAAATATGGCTGCTTCAATGGAATATCAAGACCAAGCGGCCATGTGATAAGTTAGACTACTAGAGATTGAAATCATTTGTTATTCAGAAGCAGATCAATCCTGTGGTGTACCACCTAGAGTTACCAGCGGCTATGAAGGTACGCCTTGTCTTTCATATTTCTCTATTAGAGCCTTATCGGAAATCGTCTTATCCTGGAAGAGTGCAATGTCCACCACTAAGTATCAAAATTGAAAAACCACAAAGAATACGAGGTGGAAAAGATATTAGATTCACGATAAACATGGAATAAATTAGAGTACTTGGTACATTGGAGCGGCTAGGATATTAATGAACAAACATGGGAATTGGCCGAAAATCTTGCCAATGTGCCGCAAAAAGTACAGGAATTCTATCGACAATATCCTAATAAACCAAAAACTGGCCATTAACAAAGCGTGAAGATAAAACCTTCTCTGGAGAAATGAATAGAAAAGAGATCTAGGTCTTATCAAAACATAACTTGTTATATTTTGTAGTGTCAAGATATCTAATCTTAGGATGTATTTAGATATGGCTAGTGAAAATATGGATATTGTACTAGCGGTGCCATCTCAACCGAGTAGCTCATGGCATTGACCTCGAGATGAAGAATTAGAAGAGCTAAGAAGACATTGAAGAATACCAAGTAGTAGGTCACTCGTGATTGTCTTTGAAGCTGAACCAACTCATGAAGGTAGTAGCGAAATAATATTTTCAGGTCGCTTCCACAATGAAGACACAGAAGTTCAAGTATGGTCTCAAGTGGAAGGTGTTGGTCATTACCGGTGGCTACAAGGATCCATGAATCATGTGCCTTGTGAACGACAACTGGAATATATTGCAGAGACTATGCGCCAAATCTTTGATTTTTTATATTTCTGAGTATATATCTCAAATGGCTTTTCGGAGACCTCAAAGCTAGAGGAGGAGGTGATGCCAAAGATATATTTATTAGAATCTTCTAAAATATTCTAAAAGATTTTTAGAATCTCTAGAATCTTCTAGAGCCTTCTAGCATCTTCTGTTAAGGATGCAAGTTAGTAGGTTAGCAAAGAATTAAAGAGAAGAAATCAGAACCAGAATAACTTCAAGAATAAAGAACTAGATAGACAAGAACAAGAACTAGATTAAGAATAAGAAACTGGATTAATATCAAGAACAAGGCAACACTCTGGATTACTCCAAGGCTTGTGTTGGCAAGACTGAGGTGCTCCTCAATCTTGCCTCTTATTTATACTATGAGACCTTATAGCCTATTGGACCTTCTAAGAATATCTTAGAATATTCTAGAAGTTTGAGGAAGATTTTGGAAGATTCTAAAAAATCTACGCAAGATCTTGGAAGGTTGAGGAAGATTCTAAAAGATTCTAAAAAGCTATAGAAGATTCTAGAAGATTACAAAAAATTCTAGTAGAGGCTTAAAGTATGTCCGTGACATCATCTTTCTTTCTAGCGAAAAGTTTCACAAGGAGCCAAAGCAATTTGATAATCAAATCATATGCGTAAAAATTTTAGAATTTATCGGAGTAGAGAAGTAATATATTCTGTATTTTGTGCGTTGATTATTGGTTCAACAAGGTGCTTGAGATGGCGTTGATGACCTCTAAATATAACCTCTGTTATACCAATATTCCATCTAAGAATTTGTTCTTCGTTGCGACCTTCAAAACATCCTCTGAACATAATTTCAGGTTCACCTAGAATCACCCTTCCAACTTCGAGGAGTATTACCAAAGCCTGGGCATTAGAATCAAGATTTTTGTGATGAGGCCGTATCTCCAAAGACTCCAAGCGTGGCCTTACTTGACGTTGGGATATTCCTTCTTCATCTTATCTATGTTCTTCAAACCTAGCAGATTGTAAAAGTTGCAATGATTCCCCCGCCGCTTATATGCCAGAAGAGTCTTCTGACTCTTGTTTTTGCAATTTCCTTGAAACGCCAAGATTTGACATGATAACTAATAAGCTTCTAGCAAGATCTATTCTATCCTAGGAAAATACAAGTGCAAGTCTTGGCATGGCTCTCCCCTTTTTATATTGGTCTTTTGTTGTTAATAGGAAGCGTCATTTAAAAGCAAAGAGATGTTATTGTCCACGAAATCTTCAATGACCATTGAATCTAGGTTTTTTAGAATATTGTTGATGGAATTGGCGAATCTTCTTAAATGCATTCTTAAGGTTATCTGAGGATTTCCATGTTCTTTTGCTAATTCTATAGCCCTTCCAATGGATGAAGTATTTCAATCATCCATGTCTTATACATGAATCTAATATTTCATCCACCTCGTATTCAATCTCTTGATTGATTTCAACTGGAGCTGGTGGTGGAATAGTTCTTCCAATAATATTTGATTTATAATAGGTTTCTAAAAGCGAGACATGAAAGACTGGATGAATGTGCATGTTATTTGGTAGTTCGAGATAAAAACTTATTGGATTTACTTGGTGTAGAATTGTAAAAGGTCTAAATCTTTGATTGTCTAATTTTTGTGATAGTCGATTTGTTTGTATATTTCGTCAAAGTAACTAGACACAATCTCCTACTTTGAAATTTGGTTGGTTTTTGCGATGAATGTCTGCATAGTCTTTATATTGATCTTAGGCTAATTGTAATTAGAATTTTAATTCTTTATGGATGGTTTTTAAATAAGTAGCTTGATTCTCTACAGCAGGGCTTCCTTCATCTTCAATTTGGAATGGATCTGCTTGAAGGTGGTATCCATAGTTTGAGAAGAATGGAGTTTGCTTTGTTGAAGAATGTTCAGAGTTATTGTATGCAACCTCAGCCAATGGTAGAAAGTCTGTCCAATCATCTTGTTAGTAATTTATACTGCAACAAAGATATTGTTCTAAGATCTGATTCACTCGTTCTGTTTGACCATCAGTTTGAGGATGATAAGCACATGAGAGGTTGATCTTAACCTTTAAAAGTTGAAATAATCCTCTCCAAAAGTTTGATACAAATTGTGGTCCTTGATCTGAAATAATATCAATTGGAAGGCCATGTATTTGATAAATATTATCAATAAAAAGTTTGGCTATTTCCTCTCCAAAAATAATCTTGTTGTACGGGATAAAGTGTGTCATCTTGGTAAGACAATCTACCACTATAAAAATTGAATCTTTTCCATTCGAAATTGGGAGGTCTGTAATGAAGTCCATAGATAACGATTGCCATGGGCCCTTAGAAATTGGAAGGGGTTGCAGAAGTCTATATGCTTGGTGTCTTGGAATCTTCATTTGCGCACAAATTTTGCACGATTGGATGAACTCTTTCACTAATTTCCACATTTGAGGCCACCAATAGTCTCTTGATATCAATTCCAAGGTCTTATTGAAGCCAAAGTGTCCAGCTGCTGGAAGGTCATGTTGAGCTTGAAGGATTTGAAGTCTTGTAGGTCCTGGAGGAACATATAGGAGATTCTTGAAGTATAACAATCCATCTTCCAATTTGAAATTATTTTCTTCCACATGTGTATTTTTTAAACGTTGTTGGATGTTTTTTATAAATGGATCTGTCTTCATTACTTTATGGATTTCCATCTTGAGAGTTGTATCTGTATACGTAGATATCGTTGATGTCTTTAACTGCAAATTGGACGGCTTCAACATGATTGATTTTTGTTGATCCAATATAATGTCTCCTATTCTTGGTGCAAGATATAATCATCGAGAAAGGGCATCTCGTTTTTCTTGAAGTTTACTTGGACGATATGTAATTACAAAATCAAATCGAGATAATGATATACTCCATCGTGTTTGTCGACAATTTAGAACTCGAGCACTCATAAAATATTCCAAGTTTTTGTGATCAATATATATCATGATCTTGTGTTGAGCTCCTTCCAACAAATGGCACCATTCTTCAAAGGCATCAATAATTGCCAATAATTCTTTATCATGGATCTCGTAATTAATCTCTGCAGCTGAAAAATTTTGAGAGCGGAATGCTACTAGATGTAGTTGACCATCATCACTAGTTTGAGAGAATATAGATCTCAATGCAAAATCTGAGGCATCCATTTCCAGAATAAATGGTTTTGTTGGATGTGCGTGGACAACTATAAGAGCGGAGGTGAAAGATTCTTTTAGCTTCTTAAATGCTTCTTCAGCCTTATCATCCCAAATAATTTTGTCTTTGCCTGTAAGTTGTGTTAATGGAGCTGCAATCTTGGAATACTCTTTAATGAAGATTCTGTAGAAATTTACAAATTCCAAGAAACATTGTACATTTCTAATTGATGACAGTTGTTTCTACTCCATAACAGTTTGTATTTTCTTTGGATCCATGAAAATCCTATTTTTTGAAGTAATATATCCCAAAAATTTGATTGATGGTTGGTGGAAAGAGCATTTCTCTAATTTGGCATATAATCCACTTTCTTGTAGTTTCTTTAATACCTTCCGTATATGATATTCATGCTCTTCTTCCTTCTTAGAAAAAATCAAGATATTATCCAAGTCGATGACTACAAAGTCATCTAAGTATTCTCATAAGATATCATTCATCATATGTTGGTAGACTGCAGGTACATTTGTAAGTCCAAAAGGCATAACATTGTACTTGAAATGTCTATATCTTGTGCAGAATGTTGTCTTTCATTGATCTCCTTCCTTAATCCTGACTAGGTTGTAGGCGCCTCTCAAATCAATCTTTGTAAAAATCTTTGCTTATCCTAATTGTTCCAATAATCCTGAGATTAATGGTAATAGATAGCAATTTTTTATAGTTACCTTGTTCAAACCTCGACAGTCAACACACATACGTAAGGAACCATCTTTCTTTTTCACAAATAATATATGAGCTCCAACAGGCAATTTTGAATGTTGAATAAAATTCTTAGCTAAATTTTCATCAATGTATTCTCGTAAGGCTGTAAGCTCCGTTTGTGATAGATTGTAAATGGGACCAAATGGAGGTTGAGCTCCATCTTATAATTTGATTGCACAATCATAAAGACGATGTTTGGATAATATGTCTGCTTTTTTCTTTTCAAATACGTCTTCCAAGTCGCGATATTGATTAGAAATTTTCTGCTTTAGTTGCTTCATTTAATCCTTCATTGAAATAGCATACAATGCAAATGCATCTCTTTTTTTTGCTACTGGCATAAATGCTTTAGCTTTAAAGAATAGAGCAGTACTTCGTTTCTTCTTTTGATGTGTGGATCTTGAAGAAATCTTCCATGTATTCCAATCAATATCAGGATTATATAGCTCAAATCAAGGAAGTCCAATGACAATAGGATTTGTCAGACATCTAATGATGTTGAAAACAATTTGTGATAGTTGATCTCCTAGTATCACGTCCATTGGTTGGATTTCTTTGACAACATCTCTTGATGTAAGGTTTCATCCATCAATGACTTCAACTGGTGCAAGATGGATCTTCTTTATAAGTAGTAGATTGTGCTTGGTTGCAAAATCCTTATCCATGAAGCATGTTGAGGCTCCAATATCTAAAAGGACTTTACCAAAAATTTCTTGTTTCAAGGTTCTTATATATACAAGAAGTATAAAACAAGATGTTGGATCCGAAGGTAAAAAGAGACCTTTTTTTGGTACTTTAGATTTGGGGGTGTCCAACCGCAAGGTCCCTACTGTGGCTGGACATCGTCGTTTTCCGACCTTTCTAATTCGCATATTATACCTCGTGCCTTGAATCTCTAGACTTATTTGGACAATTTGCTGCCTTATGATTGGATCTTCCACAATATAGGCATAAATTCTCTTGCCAACGTCTAATCTTTTCCGCTAGTGTTAATGGCTTGAATTGAGTTGTATCAATCTGCATAGGTTCAGAATATATTAATGGCTTTTTCAATATTCTTGAAGATGTAGCAGTCGTACCTTGATAGGTATTGTTGAAAATTGATTGTCTTTCTTATTGTAGTTCAAATAAGCAATTGTCACAAGTAATAGCTTAAGCTATGAGTTCCTCTAAGCTTTCAACTCTTGGCATCATGATCAATAAATTCTTTACATCATCCTTTAGGCCATAACAAAATCGAGTCATAAAAGCCTTATCATTCCAATCAAGATCACAAGTAAGTTGTTGAAATTGTGTAGCATAAATTGCAGCTGAACGTTGCCCTTGTCGTAGATTTTGGATGTTCCTCTCTGCTACTCTTTCTCGATCACTGTCTCCAAATGCAACAGTAAATCTTTGCATAAAAGCTTCTAAGTTGTACAAAATCTGAGAATTCTTTTCCAATAGTGGCGCAAACCATGATCGAGCACTTCCTGATAAAAAGGTGCCCACAAAAGCGACTTGAGTGAATCCATCTAGGTAACGAGATGGATATAGTCGTAAATAAAGTTGCACTTGTTGTACAAATCCTTGAAAGTTGGATCTTGTTCCATTAAACCTATTAGGCATATTAGCTTTTGGCTCTTTTATGACAACCTTTGGAACTTCTAAAGAAGTTGTGTGCATAGCTTGTTTACCGCTTGCTTCTCTTAATCGAATAATCTCTTGTTGTAAGTTATAAATTTCTCGCTTAGTTTCTTCAGATACTTGCTCCATTTGCGATTCTTTTCTTAGATTGTGAAAGAATGTCATTTCTTCTCATACTGTATCCAATAAGGCTCGAAGATCTGCAAGTGTTGCTACTCTATTCTCTATTTGTGAGGATGCACTTCCATTAATCTGATCTATTTCCATCTCAAAAAAAAATAAATTGATAAGCCGTTAGTATTTTCTATACTAAAAGGAATACTTTGAGACAGTTAGTTTAGAGGAGGGTAATCCGCAACCTCTAAAATGTAGTGATATAACTTAAGAAAGGGATAATCCACTCTTTCCAAAGAAAAATCAACTACAACAAATAAACATATCAATCTAGAAGGGGGTAGTCCACACTCCTCTAGAACGCAATAGTATCTTGAAGAAGGGTAATCCACTCTCTATCAAGAGATCTAAGCTTTGATATGATTATATAAGTCAGTCTTGCCAAACTGTCAAGGATGCAAGTTAGCAGGTTAGCAAAGAATTAAGGAGAAGAAATCAGAATCAGAATAACTTCAAGAACAAAAAAGTGGATGGATAAGAACAAGAATTAGATCAAGAATAAGAAATTGGATTAATATCAAGAACAAGGCAACACTCTGGATTACTCCAAGACTTGTGTTGGCAAGACTGAGGTGTTCCTCAGTCTTGTCTCTTATTTATATTATGAGGCCTTATAGCCTATTGGACCTTTTGAGAATATCTTAGAATATTCTAAAAGTTTGAAGAAGATTTTGGAAGATTCTAAAAAGTCTACGGAAGGTCTTGGAAGGTTAAGAAAGATTCTAGAAGATTTTAGAAGATTTTAGAAGATTCTAAAAGATTTTCAAAAGCTATAGAAGATTCTAGAAGACTACCAAAAGTTCTAGTAGTGGCTTAAGTATGTCCGTGACATCTTCCTAGTTGGTAGAAGCTGCTTGAGAAGCTCCCTAATTGATGGAAGCTGCTTGAGAAGCTTCCAAAGTAGGAATATATATTGGAGTCGAGACTGAAGAGTTCTTCAATCTTGACAACACATCTCTTGGAGCTCTAACTCACCTCTCTGGTGTTGTTTTTGTACTTATCTGATTAATCTAGTTCTTGCCAATTCTTCTTGAACTTCTTGTTTAGACTTCCAGTCTATATTCTATATCCGTGACAACAACCTTGTATCTAAAATTTAACTTGATTTAACCTATTGTTCAAGCTTGACATTATTACCAAATAAATTAGACAACCTCACAACTTAGATTCAACTTGATTAAAGTGGTTGCTTAAAATTGTTATCATTATTAAATGAATTAGACAATCTTACATCTTTAACTTAATTTGATTTATCTAGTTGCTCAAGTTTGATTACATTGCCAAATGATTTGGGCAATCATATATTATTGATTCAACTTTGTAAAATAGTTTTTTAAACTTGATATTATTTTTAAATAAATTAAATACTCTTATATTTTTTATACAACTTGATATAAGTGGTTGCTCAAGTTTGACATTATTTTTATGTGAATTAAACAATGTTACATCTTTAATTCAATTTAATATTATTGATTGCTTAAACTTGACATTGTTACCAAATAAATTAGACAATCTTTTATTTTTGACTCAGCTTAATATAAGAGATTGTATATATTTAATATCTTTGCTAAATAAATTAAATAAGCTTATATCTATGTTTATATTATGTAAAAAAATGCTTAATTTGAATATCATTGCCAAATAAATTAGCCAAATTTATATTATTAATTCAACTTGATATAAATAGTTATTCAAGCTTAATATTATTATTAAATAAATTAGCCAATCATATATCTTTAAATTAATTTGATATTAATAATTATTTAGAATTGACATCATTGTTAAATGAATTAAAAAATCTTACATCTTTGTTTCATCTTATTTTTATATAGGTGGTTAAATTTACTATCATTTTTGAATTAATCTTTTAATTTTTTATTTAAATTTAACTTTGATATAGAATAGTATTATTGCATGAAATTTACTAAAATATATATAAAAATTTATGTCAAATTTATTTTTATATTAATAAGTAATTAAAATTGATATTTGTTTTTTTAAAAATTAAAAAATATAATAATATATAATGTGATGTTTAAAATAATATATTATCTTATAATATAATTAATAATATATAATTTTTATAAATTTATTTTTATTAAAAGCTTGAAATTTTTTTAATTAATATATGTAAATGTATGAAGTGTATTATATATTGATTTAAATTAATTTTTTTAAATATTAGCTCTTATGATTGGTCTTTGTTTTGGCAATATTTGTTGGTATCATATTTTATTTTGAATTCTAAATTGATACTTCATATTATTATTCTTAGAAATATATCTTTATTTGATTTAAACAAGAATGTTCAAATATTGGTATCTAATATTGATATGTTGGAGAATAAACCACTTAGAATATTGGATAAGTAAACTAAAGCTTATTTAGATTCATTTGATAGAGTCATTTTAAGGATGGCTCATAATTGTTTTATATTGAAAAAAGGTTTAATCATTCCCACATTGGAAATATTTATGGTAGTTGATTAAAGACTGGGCAATTTATCAAGACATAAGATAGGTTCATCAAAGTAAGAGAAATTTATCTTTAATTATTCTAATGAAGATTAAGTTTGACAAAAGATTTCACAATTGTATAGGAATATTAGTGGTTTTCAAATCAAACTATCAATTCAATATATTACAATTAATTAGTGATATATGGTAATTTTTATACATGGATAATAAAAATAAGCTTTTATATAATTTTTTTAGAATTATATAAAAATAGTATATTTGATGTTTTTAATTTAATTGGCTAATCATAAAGATTCAACTAATAAATCATTTTTTTCTTCTTAAAAATTATATGGTCTTTTAAAAGTTGATATAAAAAGTTTTGTAGACTTCTAAAAGTCTTGTATTATTTAAAAAATTATTTTATAAATTGTTTTGTAAGATTAAGTTACTATAGTATGGAAAAAAAATTAGATGAGATGCATCTTAGTCATAAGAATACAAAGTGCAAAATGATCCATAGCATTTTCTTATTTTTTCATCTTTTATTTATTTTTTATCTTAAGATTTTTTATGTCTTTAAATTCATTTTAGTTTATTTTTTGATCTATTTCTAAATTTTTTGATGAAATAATATTTACATTGTAAAGATATATAATTTTAGGTATTTATAATTTTTAACAATTATATAAGATATTTAAATATTATATATAAGAAAGTGATTTTATTTTTATTATTATTCTTTTTCTTTTTGTTAAATAAATTGGTTTGTAATCTTTTATTGCAAATATAATATTTTTTTTGGTACAAAAGTCAATGGTATTCAATTATTCAAATGTATACAATAGATATTTTATTACTGTTACATATGTTTAAATCTTAAAAAACAATGTGCTTTAAAAGCAACCAACTGATTATAAATTTAAGACTTCAAAAAGATCTTATGGATATAATTTTTATTATTTTTTTATTATTATTATCGAATTAATCAATTTAATTAGTAAGCTATTTTTTAAAATTATTTTATATAAAAAATTGTGTATATATATACACCCAAAAACATACATACACATATATAGTTAAAATTAAATAAAATTTCAAAATTAAATTGTCAAATATGTAAAGATTGATTTTAATGGTTTTGAAATGTTATTATATTTTTTTATAAAAAATTATTTAAAAAAAACACACACACATAAAATATTTAAAACTTATTTTATAAAAAATATAAAAAAAAATTTACAATAAAAAAGATTCGTACGTGCACAAAAAATGTAATATGATTGAGTAATTTCACATCATAAATTTATTTTTATTATTTATTTAATCAAACTATACAATAACTGTTTTTTAAAAATATAATTTAAAAGTATTTGTATCAGTACCTGCTAATGCACAAAATAGAAAAATATTTTTAATTTTTTTTGATAATGAAATAATAACAAAAAAATGTAATTAAATCAACTAAGTAATTAAAAGATAACTCTGTACTATTTTAAAGTACTTGTGATATATATATATATATATATATATATATATATTTCTTTAAATATAATAAATTCCTAATAAAAATTTAAATAAAAATTTTATTTTATTAATATTAGAAATTATAATTTTATAAAATAAAGTAATATATGTTTTTATTAATTCAATCATAGCCAGAATCATTTTCATTTAGTATTGACAAAAGATAGAATGTATGAATTTAGCATTCTTCCAACTACAACATGTGGATCAATAGTGAAAGATTCAATCACACGATATGGAAAACAAAATGCATTTTGTATTATCTCTTTCTTTATCTATATATATATATATATATTCATTTGAGGCGTCTGGCCTAACGTTCACACAAGGCGTCTGACTGCGACTGCCGCCGTTGAGACGCCGGTGGCGCCGCAGATTGACGCCATCTTTCCCCGGACGTTACATTGGCGAGCATGAGGCGGCTGGAAGCGATAAAGCAAACCCGAGCCCCGAACGTCGTCCACGAGGGCGCACCTACCGCCAGTCGTGGCCAGGCCTACGATTTCGGGCAACGCTCGAAATGCTCGCGCGCCGCTTGCGCTACTAGCAGCCAGCGTGGATGCGCGCCTTGCAGGTGATGCAGTTCCAGATGATCCATTGTGTTGCCGCTTGACTGGTCCGCCTGTAACTGTTGCCCACTGAAGCTCCGGCACGCTGATGTCCACAAGCGGCGTGTATGACTGCAAAACAGATTGTCGTGTTTGATCTGAATCAACATGTATTTGAATCTATACTTGAGATGATGAATTATGTGGTCCGACTCCAGGATTCACGCAGTGATGGAGAATTGAGATACAAACGCGGTGATAGATCGGATAGGAGGGATTGATCACCTTGAGCTTGTCAAGCAGCTCAGCTGCTGTGGGTGCGAAAACCACAATGTTATGGCTTGCCTGGTTGAGGAAACCCTCCTTTAATGCTTTGTCGAACATCGAAAGCATTGAGTCGTAATAGCCGTCCACATTGAGCAGACCAACCTGAATGTAAACCCCTGGTATGAGTTAACCCCAACTGTAGGAAATAACAGCAATGGAAATTTAAATCATAATTTGATAATACAATATTAGGCTGAAATCTCTTGCGCAGGCTGAAGCTGCGGATGAAGGTACACTCACTGGCTTCTTGTGAATTCCAAGCTGCGCCCAGGTGATGATTTCCAGGACCTCCTCGAAAGTTCCGAATCCGCCTAATAAAAAAAAATGAATTAAGTTATTTCACAAGTTAAAGGAAAAAGAGGCAGCATAATCATCCAATGGTCATGCGAATGTGCACAGATCGTCAGGTGGACAGTCTAATTAGTGGAGGCATTCTATAGCAGCCAGGAGTCGGGTCTAAGACGCAACGCACTTACTCCTGCAGCGAAAGACTCGATATCATGTCAAAGACAAATTTCCAACCAAGGTTGATATTAAGACGAGCAATTGGAAACCTGGGAGAGCGATGAATGCATCCGCACGGCTAGCCATTTCCGCTTTCCGCTGATGCATGTCGTCCACAGCGACTAGATCTCCTACAGTCTTCCCGCACACCTCTTTTGGCATGAGAGCCTTAGGGATAACCCTGCAAACACGAAGTTCATGGTTTCTTACGAGTAAGTTACTGCACAGTGAACCCGTTTTCGACGCAGGGATAGATGCTCTTGTAAAGGTCAATGATACAGGAAAAGGATACAATTAGACTTCAAGGGAATGAACCGTCCATCTCGTTGCAAAAACATTCGAATACTTAGATTCATTAATTATCCACTCGTTCGACATATGTCCTTTATGACGAGAAAGGTCAAGCGTTTCAAATGCGGTGCAAACCAGGGCTATAGGATAAAACAGAAAACGGCATGCACCAACGTCGCAACAGAAAGTGTACCCAGTAACATGGCCACCAGCATCCTGCACAGCCTGGGCAACGGTGCCCATAAGCCCAATGCTTCCGCCTCCGTAGACTAGGTCGATACCGCGCTTTACCTGTGGCGGAAGCGCAAATCATAGAGTTGTGTCACAATAGCAAGGCAGAATCTCCAAATGAGAACAACTTCAGAGAAAAGTGGGAAAACGAGAGTTCAGGGGATCAAGAGTCGCCATCGATTGTATACCAATTCATTCCCTAAATGCTCAGCGACTTGGGTGTAGATCGGTTTCTCCCCTCCACCGCTTCCGCAGAACACGCATATGCGCTGGAATGGGGGAACTTGATCCATGACAAACAAATGCGAAAACTACACAAATAAGGAAGCCTTTACCCACGCAACCAAATCGATGCGCGTGCGTGCGATAGCGAGAGCGAGATAGAGAGGAGCAGCTATTAGAGAGGATGGAAGGGCTTTATGTAAGTATCTCTGTGACGGTAGCCCTGGAAAGTCTCGGTAGTCTTGGACAAGTCGCAACTGAATGAAACATTCATTCACCATAACAAACCATTTATGACCAAGATTTTTAATGACAGAATAAAATAATTTGCAACAAAGGTCGTTTCATGAGCTCGTAATTCGTGGTAAGTAACTCCCGTACGAGCCGAACTTTGGAAAGCGCTGGAGTTGAATGTCCCATTGCATCTTCCGCATTTCCCGAAGATGCCGAAAGATTTACAGCATAGACGTGCCAAGTACTACAGTCTTCAAGATGCGGAGTTGTTACTACCAGTGCACTTTTCAACAAGATGCGATATCGATTTATGATCGCAACAAACTGAAACATTACTTCTGGCCAATTGGGTGCAACGTCCTACAGAAATGGATGGAAGGTTTTCCTCTCCTGGATACTCCGCTGCAGCAGCTCGAACACGATCAGCAGATTTTGCTCTCTTCGTTACTCGATTGTCAACGCAATCACCCCTCACAACGGATCAACTGATTCCTCGTTCAAACACTCAGACGATGGTCCTCCATCGCCTGAGTGAAAGATCAAACTCCACATCCTTGCACAGAACCTCAGTCACGGCATTCTTAGAATCATCAGCTGTAACTTTCAGAAGGGTATTGGAATATGATAAGATCCCCTTCTGAACACAGTTTTAAGGTGAGAAGATTGTTATCCCACTTAATTACAGCAGATCTGCTGTCGCGTAGAATCCTGTGCGGAGAAGTGACGGATTAAATCCAACTTTTAACCGCCTATTTTTTCTCTTTTTTTTGTTTTGCCCGTAAGTGTAAACAGTGAAAGGATCAGATAACAACAAGAGGATGTTAACCCTCAGTTCAGATTGGAGATTTGGATATCTTTACTTAGTTGTGTCACTGCACTGGTCACCACTTTAGTGCAAAATTTCAGGTAAAAGCTGAGTTCGGCCACTGTTTGTTTCGGGAAGATTGTGAGGTTTTCTCAGCATTACGTTTTTTTGGCATAGTTTGTTTTCAGCACTTTAGTAGTAAGAAAAGCCAACTCTGTGCTTGAACCGTTGCAAACCACAAAGAGGTAAGAAAGGGCACTAAAATAAAATATGCACATGATATTGAAATATAATGGGCACAATGAATTGCAACTCAATTTCATATTTATTAATTTTATATTATTTGAAACACAATTAAAATTAACTAAATTTTTTATGCTTTAGTAAAAAATAAAATCTTAATTTTCATTAATTACAATGGTTGTAATTCTACCAAATTTTTATTAATATTTTAGAAATTAAGTTTGATATTTATAGAGTGCTACTACGATTTATTAAAAACAACTTAATATTAAGAATATATGTTAAATTGTAACAATTTTATATTAGAAGTTAATAAAGACTTTTTGTTTCAAAGACTTCATAAGTTTATAGTGAGAATTGCTTGTAAATATTAGCATAAACATTTTAACCATCATATTTGTATATTGCCCAATATCCAACAATTCTCTTTTGTAAAAATCTTTAAGAAATAACTTGTCTTCCTTATTTAAGTACAAAATTAAATAAAATTTTATACTATTGTCATTAATATTTTTAATCTTTTATATCATATCTTACTTAAAACAAAAAAATTTCTATCAAATTATCTTTTCTTGTAACATGTCTAAATTATAGATTTAATGACTTAATATAAGCAATCCATCTTTACATTGCAATATCAAGTGTTATATGATTAGTAATCATTTCTAGCAACAACAAGCACTTTATTTCAATTACCATTATTTTTTTTAATTAAATATTCTTTATTAACTTTTAAAGTTAGCTTTTTATTTATAAATTCACACATTGGTGAATATTCAAAATCTTAATCTCAAATTAAATTATAAAAGTATTTTTTTTTAAATTATTTTGATTTGTAACTTATACTACAACAATATGATTAGTATCTACAATAAGAAGCATTAATCTATTATATTTATAATTTATTTATTTTTAACTTGTATATTGTTATAATATGCTTTTTTTTCTACTTAAGCCAATAATCTTTATATAGCAATTTATATAATGGATCCATTATATAACCATAGTTAAGAATCCAAATACAACATATCTATTTGCATGTAAAATCTATGTACTACTGTTTAAAAAAATCAAATATCTTTTATCTTTTTAATTACATGAATCTTATTTGGATCTAATTTTATTATAAAAAATCTATATAAATGCCCAATAATTATAATTTCTTATATTCTAATATATATTTTATATTTAATAATATAAGATAAACTTCTTTATGTTAAATTAATTTTTTTAATAATCTTAAATATAACCAATAATATACTTGTAACACCTCATTTTGCCTAAATTTTTTAATATGCCTTAATAGTAATACTATCTAAAAAAGATATAGTTTTCTTAAGAATGAAGGTTCATAATATCTTATTCATCTTATTTATCATATATACAATTAAATTAGTGACATCTTATTATGGATCAGATCAAAGAACTTATGCAAGACTATAATAAGATAATAAGATACCTGAGTCTTATTACAAAAAGTAATGTAACACAAGAATAAGAAAAAGGCTAGAAGGTCCAAACTAGACCATAAGATATGCATCATTGAGATTGAGGAGCCCCATAGCCTCAACACTTTTATATATTAGGAATTAGGAAGCTTTTAGGTAACTTGTTGTGAAAGGCTTTGCTCCTAAGTCATCCTAAGACACTTCTTGAGCGGCTTCTTTGTTGCTTGGATATGAAGAAATTCTAAGAACCTTCTCTTGTAACTTCTTATGTTGCTTGGGAATCAAGCAACTTAAAGAATGTCCTCTAATAACTTCTTGGAACCTTTAAAAATCTTTTAGAATCTTCTAAATTCTTCTAAGATTTTTTAGAACCTTCTAAAATCTTTTAGAATCTCTTCTAGATGGATATCTTTGATATCACTTCTTCATTTAATTCCAAATTTTTTAAAGAGTGATAAAGTCAAAATTAATCAAAAGCATAGAAAATCAAAGATGTCTTCATAGTCTATGTAATATACTTAAGTTGTCTTACATAAATAAAAAATCTCATTGATTCTTCTACTCAACAATAATAACCAATACCTTTTCTTTGAGACCAAGCTTACACTTTTATATTGTCATTATAAAAATATCTTTTGAACACCACTTCTAGACAATCTTCATGAAAAAGTTCTACTTTAATGACAATTACTACCAATCAGCTATTAGGTATTTTTGACATCTTTGTGGTTCAAGCAATTCTTTCTCTTGAAGTTGATAATATGAACTACTTTGTTGAGATGGTCTAACTTATAATATGTCATCTTTTTGACTATCTATAGTTGAATTATTAAACTAAAATAAAAACAAATTACTAAATTCAAGGTGAAATGGAATGGATTTGGATTTATTATTTATATTGTAGTTTTAAAGCTTCTATAATTCTTTCTCTCTTTTCTATAAAGAAATCCAAAAAACTTTAGAAGCATTGTATTTATCTTTTTGGACTAGATATCATTGTTAATATTACTTGGCAGTGGTCATACTTGCTGTCACTTTTGATTTGGAAGGATGTTATTGATGAAATTCTTGTACCTTTTGAGGCACGTTGACTGAATTTTAGATTGGCTCTTATATTTGTTTGCTAATGGTATAATCATGCTAATGAACAAAGTACTCTAACTTTCTTTGCTTTATTCTTGAATCAAGTACTCCTTCCACCTTAAATTTTTCATGATTATCTATTTTAATGTAAGGCATTAGCGCTTGTATTCTTTTTAATATATTTGATTCTTTGTAAGGCTTCAAAAAAGAAGCATAAAAAATAGGATGTATTTTTAAAGATGTTGATAATTCCAAACAATAAGCGACATGATTGATTTATTTTTAAACAAGAAAGAATCATAATCTTTGATAGTCCAATTTGTTGCATAATTGATTGGTCCTTATATTATACTATAGGAGCCACATTTTGTCACCAATATCAAAAAAATATTATTTTTTTTATAATTTAGTTATTATTATTTTATATTATTCTTAAGTTTTTTTAAATAAAAATTTTATAATTAAATGTAGCTTTGCCAATCTTGTAACAAATTCTTTAGTTGTTGGATTATCAAATTTAGAAGATAATAATATATTTAATTTTAGGTGATATTTATAATTGGCATAGAAAGGCATTTGTTAAATAGAAGCAAAAATAATATTTTTGTAAACAAATTCAATAAGTGATAAATAAGAAGTCTATTCATCTTCTTAATAATTGATGGTATACCTTAGATATTACACTAGAATTTGTTTGACTTATTCTATTTGTCTATTGGTTTATAGGTGGAATATTGAAGATAATTTAATATTTATTTAAAAAAATTCAAATAGTGATTTCTAAAATTTAGATACAAATCGACATCCTTGATCTAATATAATATCATTTGATAATCCATAATACCAATAGATATTATCAATAAAGATTTTGGTTGTTTCTTCACATGTAATTGTCTTTTTATATGGAATGAAATGTGCTATCTTGATAAACCAATTGATAATTACAAATATGGTATCAAAAAAATTGGACATTAAAAGGTTTATAATAAAATCCATAGAAATAAAAGACCATGGTTGCTTTGAAATAGATAGTAGTTGAAAAAGTCTATATAGATAATATTGAGGATTCTTTGATTTAGAACATATATTACATGAAAGTACAAATTTTTTAAGAGTCTTCCACATCTTAGGCTACCAAAAATTCTAAGAGAGAAATTTCAATGTCTTATTAAATCCAAAATATTTGGCAGTAAGAAAGGCATGACATGCTTGCAAAACATGAAGGCTTGCTGGTCCTTTAGAAATATATAGACATTCTTCAAAATAAAAGAGATTTTTTTTAAACTTATATTTGCTAAAATCTCTTAAATGTTACTAGTATGTTCTTTAATGTCAAGGACAAGAGGATCCATAGTTAATATTATATAAATTTGATTAAAAAGAAAAAAATCTATTAGAATTGATTCAATTATTATTCAAAGACAAAATTGTTTGGATTTTAAGAGTGTTATTTGTTCTTGGTCATATGTTATTTCTTCTTCTATATCAGTTTCTATATAAAAAAAAATTTATAAAATCTAGATGTATTAAAATTGGAACTATAATAAAAGATGATTTAAGATCTTGAAAAGCCTTTTTCACTTAAAGCTCCTATTTCAACTTCTCTTTGCATATCAATTGAATAAGTGGAGCAGCCACTTGAGAATAGTTCTTAATAAATATCTAATAAAATTTAGCAAAGCTAAAAAAATATAGTACATTCCACACTATCTTAGACATTGTTTAATCTTTAATAGCTTGAACCTTCTTTGGATCCATTAATAAACCTTCATTTGATATGATATATTTAAGAAATTCTACTTTTAGTTGGTAGAATATATATTTCTGCAATTTGGCATATAAACCTATATTTCTTAATTTTTGTAGTATCAATCTTATATATTCTTGATATTCTTTAAGTCTTTGTAAATAAATCAAAATATCATTAAGATAATAAACAACAAATTTATCCAAGAATTTTAAATAAACATCATTCATCAAGTGTTGAAATATAACTAGTGCATTTGTTAGTCCAAAAGACAAGATATTGTATTTAAAATGCCTATACCTTGTCCAAAATGTTGTCTTCCATTTATTCCCTTTTATTATGCATATCAAATTATAAGCTCTACAAAGATCAATCTTTGTATAGATCTTTGCTCAACTTAATTATTTAAGGAGTCATAATATCAATAACAATGGATAATAATTTTTTATTGTTATCTTATTTAAATGCCAAGAATCAATATATATTTGTAAGGATCTATATTTCTTCTTTATAAAAAACATAAATGCTCCAATGTATAATTTTAAATATCAAATGAAATTTTTAAAAAGATTTTTATTAATGTATTTCCATAAGATTAATTCTGTTTGTGGAAGATTATATATTGGTCCAAATGGCAATTGAGCTTTTTTTTGTAATTCTATGACATAATCATACAATCAATGTTTTGGTAGCATACCCATATTTTTTTTTTCTTAAAACACCCTTGCAGTTTTGGTATTGAATTGGAATATATTGTAAAACTCATTTAGTTGAATTTCTTATTGGAATAGCATACATTACAAATGCAAGAATGTCCTTTGCTTCTTGCATAAAAGTAGCTTCAAAAAATAAAGATGTAATATATTTTTTTCTTTAATATTTTAATCTTGAATAAATTTTGCTTAGATTCTAATCAATATTAAAATTATATAATTCGAACCAAGGAAGTCCAATAATAATAGGATTTATAAAACATTGAATAATATTGAAGACAATGTATAATACTTAGTCTCTTAATATCACTTGCAATAGTTGTGTTTCTTCAATAACATCTCTTGGTGCAAGTGTTTGTTCATCAATGACTTCAACAAGTGTAGGATGAATCTTCTTCACCAATACTAAGTCATACTTAGTTGTAAAATCTTTATCCATAAAACATACTGATATTCCAATATCTAAAAGGGATTTAACAAAAATCTCACAACTTAGAAATTTTATATATATAAAAAGTGTAAAACATGATGTAGGATCTAGAGGTAGAAAGAGATTTTTTTTTATATAGTTGGAATTTGGTAGTACCTAGTTGCATGGTTCTTATTATGATTAGACATCATTTTTTTCTAATTTAACCAATTCTAAAATTGATGTCATATTTTGAACCTTGAATCTCTTAAACTTGTTTGGACAATTTGCCATTTTATGATCAAGCTTTCTACAATATGAACACAAATTTTCTTATTGACATCTATCTCTCTTTGTTTGTATTAGTAATTTAAATTGAATCACATCAATTTCTATAGATTTAAGCCTTGTAGAATGTTTCTTTAATGTTCTTGAAAAAATAGCAATTGCATTGTGATAATCATTACTAGAAATCTAACATCTTTCTTATCACAATTCAAATAGGTAATTGTTGTAAGTAATAGCTTAAAATATGAGTTCTTCTAAACTGTCAACTTAGGGCATTGTGATTAATAAAATTTTTATATCGTCTCTTAAACCATATCAAAATGAAGTCATAAATGAATTATTACTCTAATCAAGATTACATATAAGTTGTTAAAATTCTTCAATATAAATTACAGCTAAACATGATCCTTGTCATAAATTTTGTATCTTCATTTCTGCTATCTTTTCTTAATTATTATCTCCAAATATAGTAATAAATCTTTTTATAAAAATATAAAAGTAATATAATATTAAAGAATTTTTTTTCAATAATAGAATAAATCATGAATAAGCACTTTTCAATAAAAATATAAAAATCATATAATATTAAAGAATTTTTTTTCAATAACAAATCATGAACAAGCACTTTTCAATAAAAAAATATCTGTCAAGGATATAAAATACAAATAACTAAAATATCAAGATATTCTTATATTACTTGAAAGGAATAAATAATCATTCAAAGATGGAATAGTATGAAACTAGAATAGCTATTGCTAAAGATAAGAAGAATAGATGCTCTTGAAACAAGACTAGGAATAAAAAAGGCATTGAAAAGAGTGAAGAATGCTTTATTTTTGTCTCTATATATACTATCTACATAAGACCTATGTGGCAGCATTCGATAAGACCTCTAATACATGTCTAATTTGTAAGACACGTTGTCATGGTGAGAGTCTTAGTCCTAAGAAATATAGGGTCTTTTTTTGCCTCTAGTTAATCAAGTGCAAGATGAGATCCATAAAATTTCATAAAATTGAAGAATTTACATTTAAAAAAACATACTTTATGAACCATAAGCTATTCTACTTTCAAAGACCTATCTCCAATTTCGATCATAAATCCTAGGATATTACATTAATTGAAGAGAAATTTGAATATAAGGTACTTAAAGAAATAAGGAAGCAAATCCCAAAAATATTTTGATCATAGCTATTGTGGTTAGGGAGAACCATGTTATCAAAGTTAATCCTCTCTGTAGCCTTTGATTCTAGACCCCCTTTGCTTCACACCTTCATTGCTCCTCATTAAAAAAGACCTAAGTGCTGAAATTTGGTAGGCTTGTAGCTTATTTTATGTTGTATACATATTCCAATTATTGCTCCAAAAGTCCTCTCCAAACTTGAGTTACAGGCTTCATCCTTCTTCTTTAATTTTGCCTTCTAACAACTCTAGACTCAACCACAATTTTCCTCATAACTCTTCAAATATAACTCTAATAGCAATCAATTTTTTACACAACCTAATAGACTTATATATCTACAAAACTCAATAAATATTTTTTAAAACACTACTCTAATCACAAAGATATGTTCCCTCAAACTTCATTAATTTGGAAATAGATCCTTATCACTTTGAAAGAGCATAACGTTTTATTTATAAAATGAATGAGTATCAAACTTGCACTCATCTCTTTCTTAGTTTATATAGATTATGTCTATCATATCTCCTTCTCAATTTCATCTCTTAACTCCCTCTATATACAAAAACACCCACACATATACACTCTACCCCTCTCTCTCACATCTCTCCCTTCTCATCTCCCTCTTGGTCTTCCTTATCCTCTTGGTCAAAAAGACCTCTCTGTCCATGTCTTTCCACCTCTTCAACCTTTTCCCTTGGACTAACTTAAAGAAATCTCATTTTTTAAGGTGAATTTCTATTCTACCTTCTTATTACCAATTTTCTACCAACTTCTCTTCTAATTTCAGCCCAAAACATTTAAGTTCAGATCTAAGAGAGAAGAAAATAAAAATAAAGTAGATCTAAGATAAGTAGAAGAAAATCTAACAAGTAGAAAGAAACAATTTAGATTATATTAGAGATAAAAAAAATAAAAATAAAAAATAAAAAAAAAAAATTACAACCTGTATTGCCAAATCAAAGAAGCTTACGTGGTTAACATTCTTGGCTACTTTGGAGCTGACGTGGATTCAAATCCACTTGACTTTACTGTAGAAATCCTTGGCTTTGTGACTTGGTACTGCTAGTGGGAATTTCAGCAAGAAATTAGTAGTTTGGCCTACCTACCACCCTTAAGCTTGTGACAAATGTAGTAACATCTAAGATAATGGGGTTATAATTATAATCCCTTCTATTTTTCATCCTTTCTTCTTCTAATCTTAATCTTTTTATTTTAACACATTCTTTTATGTCTTTCATATTATGTTTTAATTTATAATTCGACAACGTATCCAACTTGGAAGACAAGTTTTCTATACGTTGTCGCGAGGCGTGAACTTCTATCTAGGAATACACTGGGTACCTAGCTGTAGAGAATTTTATTTAATATTTATTGGCTAAACTCTAATGAGTTATTTTTCCTTAATAAGAAGGATAAATACACACGATAATATAAGAAAAAGGTTTTGTATGATTAAAACCTCTTATTTTTAAGTAGGTTTGTACATAAGTTTTCTCTATGATATGTAGAAAATCCTTAAAAACCTTTTAAAGACTCATCTATATATCAAAATCATATCATGGCTCTATACATCCACCTTTTACACCTCCATAAAGTCTTGGCTCCCAAAAACACTACCTTTAGCTTACAAGCACTGACTTCAACTCGCAATATCTCCTTGATCCTAGCTTGGATTTTATCGAGCTGTACATAAAAAGTGTAGCCAAGAAAGTGCACTTTCCAACCCTAGTCGCCGATCTTTGATTGCTCTCTGTATGCGCGAGATATACCCAAAAGAGTGACAGTAGGTCCAAAATCGACACCCTAACTTTGAGCGCCTATAACTTCTTCATTAAAAGTCCAAATCATGCAAGATTTGCACCTAAATCATATCCAAAAACCTAAACCTGATGACCCTTGCCTCTGATATTCGACTCCCTTCGAAAAACAAACCCTAACTCCTAATAAACCCTCGGGCAGCCTCCTTGAAGCCCATTGGGCATGATTTTTGGCCAATTAGAATAGAGATTTTTATCATCTACTTCTATTCATCCACATGGATGGCCAAACTACCCTTTTTACACTAAAAACCCTTTTCTAATCCTTCTTCTTATAAGATTTACATACTTGGTGCTTTAAGCATCAAATAAAAGAAGTAAATAAGATCTTAAGGATCACCAACGTCTAACATAGGTGACTTAAGATATATACAAGTTACTATCAATATAAAATTAACTTCAAAAGTCACTACTAAAAGAAAAATAAGGTTGTATAAATCTTAATTATAATCCTTTTAATAGATCCTTTCTAAACTACCAACCTAATCATATCCTATAACCAATAAAATCTACTGATATGACTTTCATTTAGTTAAGTAGTAAATTGTACATTAAATATACATGTACAATTTTTTCACATAGTAGCCAAATCACAACACGACATCCACCCCCTCCAAACCTGTGCATCCTCCGGTATGCACCAACAAGAGTTGAAGTTGTGGTCGGCGTCATACTATTGCTCCAGCAATATCTTCTTCAAAATCTTGTTCTTCTTCTTCATCTGTAAAGAAGTCAATTTCTTCTCTCATATCTTCATGTGTTACGTCTTGATTCCGTTGTTTGAAGAGTTTTATGCGTTTTCCTGCAATTGGAACTTTAAGGTGTGTTCCATCTAGCTCCCTTAATGCATATGTGGCATTATCCAAAACATTTACAACCACATAAGGTCCAAACCAGCGTTTAGAAAATTTTCTAAGAGTACTATGCTGGTTATCCAAGCTACTATCATACACCAAAACCCAATCACCTTCTTGAATTTCTTTTGGCCTTAATCGATGTCGCTTGTCAAATCTATCTTTATTTTTGATTCGTGCCTCCCTTAGTTTAACAACTGCTTTTTCTATATCTTCAGGTCTTCTCTCCAATTGACGGATTCGAAGTGCAAGAAGTTCTTCTCTAGACACATTGTCTTGCCAAGGTAATACATTCCAAGTATATATTTGCTCTTCAATCGACATAATAGGCTTTTGTCTTTGTATCAATTCTGTGGGGCATATATCCAGTTACTGAACTGTGAGTAGTACGATCAGCCCATAGAGCAAATGGTAATAATCTTGGCCACTCCTTCGCCTTTCTTTTACATGCTTTAACAATGGCTTTTACTATCGGAGGATGACCTCGCTCACTTTTGGCATTACCCTCTGGATTATATGTTGTTGTAAGTACAAGCTTGATCCCACATCTTTCAAAAAATTTCCTTGCCTCATATGTATCTAATTCTCCATGATCAGCAATAATTTTTCCAATACATCCGTATCTACAAATCACATCCTCTAGTAAAAATCTACAAACTCCTTCAGTGGATTTTGTTCGTAGAGCTCTTCCCTCCACCTGGTTGGATAAATCTTCTCGTGCCAAAATCAAGTATCGCATTTGCCATAATCCTATAGGTATAGTAATTAAATCCACCACCCATTTATAATGTATTGCTAGAGGACATGTAGGATGCAACCCGTCTCTATGTCAAATCTCTGAATACATTTGGCAAGTTTGACATGATTCCACAAACTTTACTACATCTCTATACATATTACGCCACCAATATTTTTCTTTAAGCTTGTTAAAGGTAGCATAAATACCTCTATGACCCGCCCACAAGCTATTATAGAATTCTTGAATCAATTGCTCTTGCATTTTCTTCTTGCAAATTATTCTTTGTGGTATACCACTGTCCCTTTTACATCGCTTCCATAAGTATCCATCTCGTAAAAGGTAGTTGTAGGCTTTCCGCCTAATTTGCTTAAAATAAATATCATTCCATTCTGGTTGCTTTGATAGCATGCTCAAATAGTATCCAATATCTAACCATTTTCTTTCATATAGTTCTTCCATGAATAGTTTTGGATACTCCTTCTCTCCTTGTTGTGTTCGAGAATAGAAGGTAATACCTACATCTTCGGTATTATCAATTAAATCTTCTTCTTGTTCATACCTAGCCCGAGATAGCATATCCGCCACTGGATTATTTTTACCTGCTATGTGCTTGAATTCAGGATTTAAAGACTTAATATATGCAATCCACCTCAGCATAGCAATATCAGGGATATTACAATTGGTGATCATTCCCAATAGTGGTAAACAATCTGTTTCCACTATCACTGATGCTTCAATTAGATAATCTCTATCAGTTTTCATGGCTGTCACTGCCCCCCATAATTCTCGTTTTACTTGTGGATAGCACCTTTGTCTTTCACTTAATACTTTGGCTCCAAATCGTATAGCAAATCAATTCCCTTCTTCATCATCCTGCCCTAGTGTCCAACCAATAGCTATTGGACTAGTATCAACTGTAAGTATCACCGGTTTTCTATTCTCATAATTTACTGTATGTAGCACAAGTGGAGAAGACAATGATTGCTTCAACCTTTTCATTGCTTCTATATGTATCTTCTATCATTTAAACCTCTTCCTTTTTCGTAGCAGACCATAGAGAGGATCTGCTATACGTGCATAATGTGGAATTCATATGTAATAAAATATACAAGCTCCCAAAAATCTCCATACCTCTGTTTGTGAGCTACAAACTTCTTTCATCCGTTATATGGCATCTACTTTAGTAGGGTCTGGTTTACGACCAAACCATCTACATAAATGCCCCACAATAACAACCTCTCGAACGCCAAAGGTTGATTTAGCTCTTGATAGGGTCAAGTGGACTTCTTCAAGCCACGATAAAATCTTATCACAATAAAAAATATGACTAGATACAAATTTACGACACCCCCTCTAATCCATTATTTCATCTTTTCCTTCTTCTATATACCCTTTTATTGGAATGTCATCCAAGAAAGGCATAGTCTTTTCTAGAATAAAATCACGCAACACCTTATTCATCCCATTCATCATATGAGCAACTGAGTTTGTTGCTCCTTGTGGTAATGTACACATTTTCACCAGCCCTAAAGGTGTCCTCATAGTAGTGATATCCCTGCTTCCTTCCGCAAGTTGAAACTGGTCGTACCCAGAATAAAGATCTCCAATAGAATAAATGGCTCTACCAGCAAATGCTTCAGCAAATTCTCCAACAATTGGTCCCACTCCTGTATTTCTAATGGTCACTTGATTCACTGGTTGCATATCTTGAATAAATCGTAGAATTCCATTCTTCTTTGGTACTGTAAACCAACGACTAGAATATGGTGCAAATGATGGTTCTAAAATTTTCATCCGTATCTTTTCTTTTAATAGTTCTATAAGTTTGGATAGATGCGCTCTAGGTACCGGAATTGGCCTTAGATCCCATGGAGCATGTGGAACTGTAAATATAACCATTGGCGCCACAATACTTGGATCCACACATCCAATTTCTGAGGGTTCAAAAGCAAAAGCTTTTCCATGCTTCCTCAACATTTTTCTGAATTCTATTTCTTCGGTAGGTAGAAGAAAATCTGCGGATCCTACTTTCAACTCCTTGAACGTACTTTCTGTAAACTTATAGCCAATTTGATCAAGATTTCATAAATTCCTTTCCTTTGAAGCCTCTTGAACTTGGTGGTTTGAATCATTAGGCAATGGTATAGCTACAGGTTTTATTTTTCTTCCTACTGTTTTGTACCTAGTTTCAACCTTGACTTTATAACCTTGAAACACTTGTATAATGGAATAGAGCTCTCTTGAATGTACTTGCACCACATGATCTTCATTTGTTACTTCAACCTTTATAAGTTCTTCCAATATATCTTCTAAACCTGTTTCTGTGTATATACCTATTATCTTCTCATCTCCATCAAGCACATCCACTCTTTTTAGGTCTTTTTCTATTTTTCTCACAATCTTTTTCTCTCGTTTTTGTAGATCATTAATTTGCATATGCACAGCAAATCCACTTTGAAAAATTTCTACAACTCCTGTACAAAAGGTACTTTCTTCTCCTTGCGAGAGTACCTTCTCTGATGTACCACCACATCCTCGCTCTATAGTGGTACCTTGCAAAAATCCTTAAACTCTTCATCAATTTTTGGTAATATGCCACTTCGTAGATAATCCCTGTTGCGCTCATGATTAGCAGGTATTGTTAAAAATTGCACTGCTCGTTTACCATCTTGGCTTCTAATGCGAGCACATGCAGATCCATCATCTAATACTTTGGTTTCCATCCTCACAGCAATAATATATGGTTGTCCAAGAATTATTGGATATGAAATATTGTTCTGAACAAAGAAATTTTGTTCAGTAGATACATCTCTAATTTTCACCTTTACATCTGGACAAGCACCATAAAGATCTCCACGTGTGTTATTTGCTGCTCGGATCACCCAACCATGTTCAGTATCAATAGGCCACTTTCCACATTTATAAATGTCTTTAGACATAATATTGATTTCAGATCCATGGTCAATAAGAGCAACTACTGGATCTGTCAAGTCTCCCACCTTCATCAAAGTTTCTGTGGTGGCTCTAGCCCAATGCTTCTTAGAATAGTGACTAGGACCTTTGTCATCAACCTTATCCTCATCCAAGGAAAATTGATCCTTTTGATTGATACAACATTTAGCCAACTCCAGCTCCTCTTCTTTTGTTAATGTTGTATCAAGCGCATTAGACATTGCTGACTCCCCTATCAATTGCCTTTTTCTTTTGATAGTGTCAATAATGACATCATGGAATTCTCTCTTTGCAATGTCCAAAATTTCACGGAGTGTAAATTCAATTTTAGCATTTAACACCCTTTCTTCTAATACCTCTTTCAAATTTGTTGTTGCCTCAATATCTGATTGCAGTTTATAGGCAACAGGCTTGCCCTTCTCTTTGTTTTTACCCATTTCCATCCTTTCTTCCCATTTCTCTTTTGATAGTGGTATATCCTCAAAATATGATTTTGATGGTCTATTCTCAGATGATCTACTATCCTGCGGTGTAGATATCCCTTTATTTTATGTTCTTTCTTCATCTCTTTGAGGTCTTTTCTTATTATTTGGTCCCTCAAGGTTTTCTTCTAACATATTTCTTCCCCTCTTCATATCCATCAAAGCTTCATGGTGGGATTTTGCTAGATAAGCATGCACCGACATGGTATCTACAGGATCATCCCATCCTGTGGCATTCCTGATTATTGTGGCTGTATTAAGCAATTCTTGCCTTGATGTCTTTCCCTTATTCATGCTGGTGATAGCATGATTCCATAAATCCCCCGTGTCCACATGTTTATCAAAAACATCTTCCTTCTCCCTTATAACCTCGATACCATAAGTGGTAGCTTTTCCTGATGCCATAGTATGTTGAGATAAATAATCCTCTAAAACCCTTTTCATCCCTCCTTTTCCAAAGTTGGTTTTGAGGAACTCACTTGTGTCACGCAGTGCAATCTTTCCATATAATTACTCCTTGTTGCAGAATATCAGCAAAATCTCCACATTCCTTACGAGGATGCTCCATACTATCGCACCAAATACATCGTTGTATATATCCTTGCTTTGATGTAAGTTTGATCTCAGATATTCCTCCCTTTTCTTCTAGCTTTGCCAATTTGATTTGTAAGTCTTTCATTCCTTTCACTAACTCCTTAATTGTATCTTTTTGTGGTACAACTGTGGACATAGGAATGGGAATAGTACTTACTGGTATAGCAGGTTCTGATACTTGCCTGCGAGATATTGTAATTGGAGGAGGCCTAGTTTCTTGTCTTACCACTACCTTGCCTCTTCGGTATTCTCTCTTAGCAAGTATACCTACTGCTTCCGAGACCTTTTTCCAATCAGTAGTAAGTCCATTGTCTTCTGTATTGTCCTCCAATAATAATTCCAACTCCCTCTGTAATTCATTGTTGGCTGATTGGAGAAATAGCTCCACCTTGTCATTTTCAAGTGTAAGTTTCTCAATCCGAGACAATTGAAGAAATTGCCTTTCAAACTCCCGAAATAACTCTGTTGCTACCAACTCCTTGTTGGATTTATTAACCCATTCTATAAGTGATTTTTTTGTTACCCTTTCAGCATCCTCCAAAGAATACTCTTCTTTTAGCTGCAGGGCAAAATCCTCCCATTTTATTCCATGAGTTTGAATAATCCCCCTTATATGCTCACGAAGCTCTGGTACAACTGCAAGCTCAAAAGTAAGAATCATTTCCTTCTCCGGTACTTTATTGAGCTCCATCTCTCGAGAATAATATTTCAAATACTTGGAAATATTTTTTCCATCAAACTGATCCAATATACCAACAACAGATTGTAAAGCTTTAGTAGCCATAGCCTCCTTACGCTCCACTGCTTGTTGTTGCTGCATATAAAGAGTAAATGCTTGAAACATTTGAATTGTAGCAGGATCAAGCTGCATTGGTGATGCCCCACTGCAATTCCCACTACCACTTCTTTATTCCCCAGCCATAATAGAAGCCAAAATATTTCTTCAAACTCTCCACCCTAGATGTTTCACGTCGGGTTCACCAATATGTCGCGTGGCGTGAACTTCTATCTAGGAATATACCGGGTACCTAGCTGTAGAGAATTTTATTTAATATTTATTGGCTAAACTCTAATGAGTTATTTTTCCTTAATAAGAAGGACAAATACACACGATAATATAAAAAAAAGGTTTTGTATGATTAAAATCTCTTATATTTAAGTAGATTTGTACATAAGTTTTCTCTATGATATGTAGAAAATCCTTAAAAACCTTTTAAAGACTCATCTATATATCAAAATCATATCATGGCTCTATACATCCACCTTTTACACCTCCATAAAGTCTTGGCTCCCAAAAACACTACCTTTAGCTTACAAGCACTGACTTCAACTCGCAATATCTCCTTGATCCTAGCTTGGATTTTATCGAGCTGTATATGAAAAGTGTAGCCAAGAAAGTTCGCTTTCCAACCCCAATCGCCGATCTTTGATTGCTCTTTGTATGCGCGAGATATACCCAAAAGAGTGACAGTAGGTCCAAAATCGACACCCTAACTTTGAGCGCCTATAACTTCTTCATTAAAAGTCCAAATCATGCAAGATTTGCACCTAAATCATATCCAAAAACCTAAACCTGATGACCCTTGCCTCTGATATTCGACTCCATTCGAAAAACAAACCCTAACTCCTAATAAATCCTCGAGCAGCCTCCTTGAAGCCCATTGGCATGATTTTTGGCCAATTAGAATAGAGATTTTTATCATCTACTTCTATTCATCCACATGGATGGCCAAACTACCCTTTTTACACTAAAAACCCTTTTCTAATCCTTCTTCTTATAAGATTTACATACTTGGTGCTTTAAGCATCAAATAAAAGAAGTAAATAAGATCTTAAGGATCACCAACGTCTAACATAGGTGGCTTAAGATATATACAAGTTACTATCAATATAAAATTAACTTCAAAAGTCACTACTAAAAAGAAAATAAGATTGTATAAATCTTAATTATAATCCTTTTAATAGATCCTTTCTAAACTATCAACCTAATCATATCCTATAACCAATAAAATCTACTGATATGACTTTCATTTAGTTAAGTAGTAAATTGTACATTAAATATACATATACAATTTTTTCACATAGTAGCCAAACCACAACACGACAACGGGCTGCAATGCAAAGTCTATATCATCTCAAGATGAATGTTGAGGTAGTTGGGAGTAAAGAATAGCAACCATTACGTCCTTGGAAATTTATAAATGCAAATTAATTACTTAAGGAGAATTTTGTATCATCTTCAAAAAATTATGAGACCTTTGAGGACTATGTAGAGAAATTATTTATCACCAGGAATGCCAAGACATCAAATAAAATAAAATCTTTGTTGAAAAAAAGAGAGCTATTGGGCATGTTTTATATAAAAATAAAAATAAAACTTTGTATCTAGTAGAGATGCACAGCAACCACAAAGAGTTCCATCTACTCCAAAAGAAGAAAAGCTACTATTAATATCAAAGAATTAAAAACCAAATGCAGAATTTAAAAGAAGAATAAAAAAGTAAGAAGAACAACAATTTTTGAAGATATTCAAGGATTGTTTTACTTTTGGATTGAAAGACTTAAAGGTTCTTGAAGGACATGAAGTACAAATTGATTTAGTGGATGATGCTTCTATTTTTTGAAAATCTTATTAGTATACTAAAGCAGAGAGGGAGTTGATAAAATCTCAAATTAAAGAACTTTTAGATGCCAAATTGGTAAGATTTTTTATTAAAAATATATATCAATTATAATAATGCCTTCTAAAAATGACATCTTTGGTAACTGAATAGAGAAGTAGATGTATGGTGACTATAGGCCTATTAACAAAAGAACAAAATTAGATAGATATGCCATGCCTAATTTTGAAGAAATATTTGATACTATTAGATATATAAAAGTCTTTAGTACTTTAGATTTAATATTTAGATATTATCAACTATATATAAGAAAAAAAAAATATAGAAGACATCATTTTGGAAAATTAATGAATTTAAAAAAGAGGGATTATATGAATAGAAATTTCAATCATTTGGATTAAAGAATGGACCTGTCCAATTTCAAAAGGTAATAGATAGAGTACTTGCACAATTATTTTTTGTGAGATGTTATATAGATGATATCCTTATCTTTAATAAAAACAAAAAAAATCATCAAAGATATCTTAAAATGATATTAGAATACTTGATGGAATACAGACTAAAGTTAGATTCAATCAAATACACTTTTTTTTATTTACAAGTAGAATATTTAAAGCATATGATTTATCCGAGATGACTTGGTATATTATACAAACTATATTAGATGTAATAGAAAGTAAAATTATTCTAAAGATTAAGAAGGTTTTTTTAAATAGTGTATTAGAATTAGAAGGGTGTGATGGATAGATTTAAAAAGATTACTCCAAAAATTATATTTTTTATCATTTATCACATATAAATGGTACTATGGATCCCAATTTGAGTATTATTCTAACATAAAGTGCATATTGTGTAGGAAAACTCAAAAGATTGCAACAATGATTTTATACAATGTTTGTTCAACAAGTTGGCATATAAGGTGTTTGATACCTTCTTTGGATCAAATTCCTACTTGAAGATGGATATGTCTATAATATATAAGAATAAATCTAAGAGAAGTTAACAAATTGATGGAAGCAATTTAATTAATACTATCAATCTTTTACATCAAGGTGATGTTGGTTGGATGCACCATCATGAAAGAGGCTTCAATAATGGCGCATGGAACAAGTAAAGGAGGCCTAATTGGCCTTGGCTTTGCTAGATATGTCTATGTACTTAGAATTACTTCAAATTTTTTATTTTGGTGGTATGTGTATATTTGATTGTTCCATCTACTTTCTAATTGTAATAAATATTGAGCTACAATTCAATCCAAGTTTTGATTTATGCTTTGTGGCATATTTTCCAATACTACTACTTATTCCTTGGAGAGATATATATATATATATATATTCATTATATCAAGTATGTTAGTACATGCATAGTTTATATAGATTCTAAATGAAACAATGTTTTAAGCCTATGATGTATTATAATACAAGTCAATCAAGCACAACAAATCATAAAACAAAAGAATTATATGTCTATCACTATAAAAATTATACTTATTAAAAATAAATCAATAATGCACAATATTTATTTTTATGATATATAGAATGGAAATATTTTCTATTATAAAGTTATAAAATCATTTATTTTTTTTTTGGTTTTGAATAAATGATTATAAGATTGACTAAAGTAGATACAAATAGTTAATAAATCTTTGTAGAGAGCAAAACATAAAGATATTAAAAGATTAAACACTATGAATTTTTTTAGTAAGTATAAAGTAAAAAAAAAAAAAAATTAAAGGCAGCAATTTGAAATTTTGACAATAGGTGTCAAAACTCCATGAAAAGCTTATAAATATCTTTCAAATGAAGAATTAAGAAGCATTATTATTTGTGCTATTAGAATGAGATTTTGATCGTTGGACTTATAGATTATAGGTCTACCATGCTTTAGTTGCACCATTCTAATTATAATACCTTATAATAATTTAAAGCATACATATAAGTATTATTCTATTATTAATTGATATAGACTTTGTATATATGTATTTTTTTGGTGTTATTAGATTTGGTGCATGTTCCTACTTATACTAATGTAGATTGATATTTTTAATTAGTACCTCTCTAATACCCACATATGAAACAAATAAATAAAAATGAATTGTCTCCTTCAATTGGTTTATTCAAATATACACATAGTAGATATCTCCTTCAATTGGTTTTTTACATAAGCTTTTTACATGTGGCTTTGTAAAAATCATGCTTTTGCTCATTACTTTATTTAATCATAGGTTTTTAGTCATCAAGTCCACTTTTTAATTAATTCTAAACAAAATAATTTCCTACTTATTTTGTACTTCTAGGCCCATAATTTAATTTGTATGTTTGAATGTATAAATATAAATATATATATATATATATATATATATATATATCATTTGATCATATTTTATATTTTAATTCAATATTGTAATCACACATATATGAATATAAGCAGTAATATTTAAGACTTTGATGCAAATAAAGCATTCAAATGTATTTTTATAAAAAATTCATCTATGTTTTGTACTTAAATTCAAAAAATATCATTTTATACAAATTATTTAAAGACATGAAAAAAAAACAAACAAACAAACAAACAAACAAAAAAAACAATCATAAGATTTAAATATAAAAGGCTTTTTTTATAACACTTTAATGCATAAGAATTGAATTACTTAGTTATTACTTTAATTTTTAAATAAATTTATTTTTTTGACATTATATCTAATATAGACTATAAATTATAATTTTATTTGATAAAATATTATTTTAGTAATTTATAAATTTTAAATTAAATATATTTTATTATCATATATCTTTTAATATAACTTTTACACAATTTTAGCTTAATTTTTTATTAAGATGTATGTATGTATGTATATATAAATATATATATATATATATATATATATATATATATATATATATTTTTAGTATTGGATATTAAATATAAATATAGAAATATTAAGTTATTTTAAAAGTTAAAATGATATTATAAATTATTTTTATTATTTAAGTATATTATTAAAGATGTACAATTAATTATTTTATAATCAATAACACAATGTTATTGCTATCAAAGAATAAGAATTTATATGATTTTAAATTTTTAAAATTTATGTTATATTATTTTAAAAATATATACATGGTTTATTTATTTATTTCTTTATTTATCTCTTTAAGCAATGCAAATAGAAGACCTAGATATTTTTTTTAAATATTTTGGTATTTGGATTATATAATAAATTAAGCCAAGAATAATTATTACTTATAGTATTAAAAAATATTAGTGACAAAAATAGTATAAATAATTATAAAATATAATTTTAAATATATGATAAAAATATTCGATGAATTAAAAAAATACCAAATTAACAAGAAGTAAGACAAATTATTTTAGGTATTATTAATGATGTATGAAGAAATGAGCATTTATGAGATGAAAATTAAATAAAGAAGCCAACATGGTCATCCATTACAAGATAAAGGTTACATAAGCTTAGAAACAACAACAATAAATAAATATGAGATGAAATTTGTCACAACAATAGATTAGTCATATACATAGATATTTTGAAAAAAATGGAGATTTCTCAAAAATCACAATCTAAGAAATGATTTAATTAAAATATATATATATATATATATATATATATATATATATATATATATATTACTAATGTAAAGACTTAATCAAAACTAGAATAGATAGTTGCCATTGAAGTCTCAATAAGAACAAATTTGTAAAGTAAAAAAAATGAGCATATCACAAAAAATAATAGCTACTAAAATAAAGCACATTTATACATTAATAATATTAAAAGAAATTTATAATTATTATAAGGATATAAATCTAGAATATTTTATAAGAACTCTTAAATCCAATAAGGTATTTATTTAAATAAAGTGACATATCAAAATTCTAATATTTAATAATATTATAAATATATTAAGAAATAATATACAAATAGAGATATTATAGGCAATGGATTAGAAACTAAATGCAATAAGTTTTATATAAAATATACCTAATCAAATAAAATATGATCAATTAGATTTAAAATGGTGGCTTATCTTTTTTTTTTTAAATTAGGTAGAAGAGATAAGAGAGACAAGGAAGTAGGATTGGTATCCTTATTAACATTCTTCTACATACACTCTAATTTAATCAACATATATGTGAGTAGATCATAATATTAATCTTTCAATTGATTTGAATGCTTCTATTTGGCAAGATCATATTTGACCATAGTATGGAAGCCATGCCAATATTTAGATTGGCAAAACAATGGCTATAACATCCTAATTTTCATTGCAAGTATTACAATATTATTTAGATTTACACTTATTTAACATAATATTAAATAAAAAATACACTATCATTTGAGATTGTACAAAATTTTTGAATTTTTGCAATATCTTAAGTTTCTAAGCTCCAAAGTAACTTTATTAATATTAATTTTTTAAAAAATAGATATATTCAATTATAATTAGGTCAGTAAGAGGAAGCAATGGTTAAAGCAAGTACAAAAGTGATATAATGTATATGGCTAGTAGGCTATTATATTCCATTAATGTAGCCCATATTAAGACGTAGATAGAAAAAATAAAATCCAAATAAGCAATAGAAGATAAAAGTAGATAATTTAGAGATTTGAATATGAAATGAAGAAGAAGTTGCAACTACATATAAAATAAAATGCTTTACTGAGGCATAAATAGTTTTAAGTTTGATGTAATTAAAGCATTACTCTATTAAATTCTTTAGATTTCTTCTTATTTGGAGGCTTCTATATCTATTTGACTTCTAATAAAATTCTATTGTTACCAAATATAAATCTTAATTAAATAAAAAAAGTCTTAAGAATATATAAAATAAAAGCCTTCCTATCTAAATCATTGGTACCAATATATCTTCACATCTATCTTCTAACTCTATTTCTATATCTATAGTGATAATTCAAAATCTTAAAACAAATAATTTACAATCCATTTATAAAGCACATACAATATTGAATGTATAAATATATTTGAAGATTAAGAAGAATCTAAAATCTAGGTTATATAGATAAAAATTGAAATTAACATGAATGAAGATGAAACTTAATAATTGATTGTGCAACCATGATTGTGTATGTGATTGTTATGGCAATAGAGAAGTGGATGCTAGAGTGGGATGAGGCATTATGATATCTTAAATATAAAATATAAATTTATACAACCATAATCGTTAAAAATATATTATATAAAATAATATATAAAAAATAATAGCATGATTGTATAATGAATTTTAAATAAATCTTAATCTAATTTTTTATAACTTAAATTATTAGATTTTATTATGACATATAATTCAAACATATAATATGACTATATTTATATCTATTAAAATTTAAATATATATATATATATATATATATATAAAGTATAATTATTAAATATAATTTTTAAAATATTTTTATTTTAAAAATATTTCTAAAATTTTAATTTAAAAAAAAAAAAATTAACATTTAAAAAATACTAAGATTTTGAAATGAACTTGTACAAAGCATTTATATAATCCTTCTTTTGATAATGCTTCCTAATACAAGAATAAATATATACATATGTTACAACATTTAATTATGTCATCATATATTTTAAACAAGTACTTCTATCTCAACCAACATTAATACTACCATCATAGATATGTTAATGTTGTAACTATTGACTCTCTTTGATTGCTACTATTGTTGCCAATGATTGCCATAATAAATCATAAGAAATTATTATAATAAATTATACTATAAAATTTAGTTAAATATTATTTAAATATATTTCCATAAATACCACACCAAAATGGTTTAAAATATTGTAAAAAAAATTTAAAACCAAAATTTAAAAAATAAACATGATAGATACAAATAAATAAATAAATTCTATTATATTATTAAAATCTAAAACTTAAAATTATTATGATTAAAATTTTGAATAAGAAATCTAAGTAATAGGTTTCAATAAATATTTAGATATATATATATATATATATATATATATATATCATATAAAAATTTTATATATAAAAATTTAATATTATATAATAATAATTTGATTTAACATGTTACTTCCAAAGAAAAATAAGGGATCTTATACTAGTGTTTATTTATATATATATATATATATATATATATCACAAGTACATATGTTATGTTTTTGGAATTACATTAATTGAAAAAAATCAATCAAGTAGCATCAAAATCTGAGTAAATGACTATTTTGATATGAATTTTAAACATAGCAGAAGTTAAGAGTATGAAATCTCAAGTTTAGATCTTGAGAACAAAACAGAAGAAAAAAAATGAAAATATAAATTCCTCTTCAATTTTTATATTTTTAAAATTTATCTAAAACACCCATCAAAATCTGTATAAGATGATGAGTATTTATAAAATTAGTCAAAATTTGAGATCTTTTAAACATGATGGTACTTTCTGCATACCATATCTACAAATGGATTTTTAAAAATTAGTCAAATGCGGTTAGGGCAAGTAGACAACAGGTCCACAATAGAAGATGATATACTAAAATAGAAGTTGGAAATGGTGTAATTAGAAATAATAATTCAAGAAGAACTTTTAAAAAACAAATAAATAAATAAGTAAACAATGTATCACATACATTCATAAGAATTCGCCTTAAGAATGTGAGAAACACTCCCATTGCCAGTTCTCAAACTTCGAACTCATCAACAAATTTGTGATCTCACAGCGACACCAAATTTGTTGTGGATCATACTAACACACGACGTTTCAATATCATCACTGCTACTATATAAATAAATAAAATTATCAACAGCTTCTGGAATACGTTGGGATTGTGAATGTGGGTTCCTCTATTTATAAACCTTTGTTGACAAGAGAACTATATTTATGAAGAGTGGAATCATGCATATGATGCTAACCACCCATATCAACACCTGTAAGCAAAAGAATATGCTTTTGTTTCTCATGAGTTCTCCACATTCCTACAGGTAGCGCCGGGACACACACACACACATCCCAGGGAATCATGAAACCTGCGTCGTGATTTGCACCCCTGCAGATGAGCCTGCGGCGCCACCCTGTGCCTAGCTCTGAAACAAAACGAAAAGATAAAGAAAAAAAGCGAAATCTACTGTCACCGAAAATATCCTTGGAGCTGCATCCAACTGGCAGGCGCTGCTAGTCATCCACCATAGCTCGCGACCATGCTAGGCTGCGAGAGATACTGTCTAGATTCAGTCAGTGTACCAGGTTGCGTCGCGTCGCGAGTGCAGGAGGAAACGAAGCAATCTAAGTAAGAAACCAGCCGGTTAGAGCAAATCTAGACAATCTCCTGTTGGCGTGGATGAGGAATCTGTTGCTGCTAGCTGGGTAGGGAGAGAAAGAGGTTTTTTAGAGAAAAAAACAAGGTTTTTTAGTTTATCAAAAGAGCTTTCTGAAAGTGCTGAATTATGTACAACTGTGCTAGGTCTGCGTTCATGGCTACGTTGTAGCTTCCGTGATTCGCTTGCTTCAGCACTTGCCGAATGCATCAAGCGAGGAGTTTCGGACTAAGGCCAAGGTGCGGCGCAGTGGGAGAGCATGGCTATCACTCATGCCTCCTGTAATACTAAATTTCTGATTCTAAACTCTCCTTCAAAATGTCAAAAAGTATTTACAAGATTGTGTCGCACAAAACGCAGGAGCATGGTTTTTTACTTCTTCTGGGGCCACATCTCAGCGTCCTTCTTCACCTTCTGTGCGATCTTCAGAACAGCCTCCGGTTTCGCAGTGCCTGTCACTGTCACCTTCATCAGGTACAGGTCGCAAATCACTGGCTTCTGCACACCTGCGTATATCCCAGAGGTGGTGGTTAACCACTCAATTCTCTCGCGACGATACATTTCCCTTGGCTAGTGAGTGCTATCTATTATTTAAACACTGTCGCTGTACAGGTAAGAGCTAGTTGAGGGATAATGGCGTAACAGACAAGAGGAGAATTGTCCTCAGCCGAGAGATTCGTGTACTCACCATCCATGCTCTCGAGTTTTTTGCTCATTTTGCGGGCACACTTTTCGCAGCATAGGTGTACCTTTAATTCGATTGCCTGTATCACAGAGTGAGGCAAAGTGTAAGCGCAGATTGAGGGAACAATGACTTGAAATTCAGGCGATAGTCTCCCCAAGAATGTTCGAATCAGAGCTACCCAGAAGCACGGTCTGCTCGAATCATCATCAACAATTGCAGACACATTCAGAGCTGAGCGTCATTCTACCTTCGGCTTCTTGTCATCCTTCCCGTCTTTCTTCTCAGCGTCTTTTTTGTTGTCCTTCTTATCCTCCTTGTTGTCCTTGTTGTCCTCCTTGTCATCCTTCTTATCCTTCTTGTCGTCCTTCTTATTATCCTTCTTGGGCTCCTCAACCGGATACTTGAGGAAATCCCTGTTAGGATAGAACCACTGCACACAACGCACAAAAACTCACAATCCACACACATTCCTCTCCTAGAACACAACCCCGAGGAACGAACGCCCGAAACTCCGCACCAAAGCTCAACGAAAGCCACTCTTCACACAAGAAAAAAATAAAAAATATAATAAACTCACGTAATCAAGCGATCCATCAGGGTGCAGCGGCTGGAAGCTGTGAAAGGGCCTGGGATCACTGTAGTAATAGAACGCAGGGCCCGACATTGTGGAAGGAGCAAGGGCACCTATTCAAGCAATCAATTCTGCAAGACGACGACGACGGTCCTCTGCAACCCACAAACTCTTCCACTAACAAACCACGATCCACCTCCACTAAGCTCAGACTGTATGTGCGCAGGAGAACGTTCCAACAAAGCACATAAGATGAAGAAAGGAAGGATAGACTTCACCATGACTCAGCAGCAGGGGGCATAAATATACAACGAACCCGAAACCAGGGAGAGAGGGGGTGCAGGCGGTAGACGGAGGTACCGCCCCGGATTCCACACGGTTTGTGGCAATTCTCGGCAGCGTTTGTCGGCAAGGTGACTTCCGTGAGGACGAAGGACCTGTATACGCGGCTTTCGGTATTGTCATGAGCTAGCCAATGGAGCTGCGTTCTCAGCTGGAATGGTGCGTGGGCCACGGCGTGTGGATCCAGAACGAGGAATCCGCAATGACGTCGACGACCACGACGATAGTGACCACGGCGGCGACGAGAATCCCCATTGTTGGTTCTGGGTTCCCGGATCTTCATCCAAAAAGCTGATCTATTTATCCATCCATTTATGTACTAATTCATTCGTCCAAAGTGGACCTTTAACCTCCCTCCCATAGCCTGCTTCAATTATTATAATGTCCAATTTTATGAATTTCAGGTAATTAGCTGCAGACAGATTCGTGGTGACTAGGGGTGGGGCTAGGGATTTAATGGCCTTGTAGGATAGGGTGTTTACTGCCCTTGTGACTTGTGACTCAGGATGGATCTTATTGCTTTTTATTATTTTGATTATTTTATGTTTTTTAATTTTATTCTAATGTGAATGTAAAGGATTGGGGACTTGGAGCAGGGGTAGATTTTTGCGAAGGTATTGGAGCAGAAGGTTGGTTCTTTGCTTCATTGCCACTCAAAATCCAACTTATTCAGTTGTGATTTTGATTTGCCTCATGGATTTTTGAAGTGCTATAGCTTCATGGTTTTTTTTTTTTTTTTTTTTTTTTTGGTTTTTTTGGTTTTTTGTTTTTGTTCTGTGATTGTAAGGAGTTAGAGATTTGCAGTAGGGGTGGGAGTTGGTAAGGTAGTGGGGCACATGGTCAATTCTATACTAATTATTAAATTAATGATAACAAAGAGTTAAGGCCACTCACAATGCTAGATATATCAGTCAAAGTATATGTGCCTTTGTGGCCTATTTTGCAACGCAATTGGTTAGCAACAAAAAGTGGCCCTTGCAAGCATTTGAGTCATTTTTGGTGCATGACATTTTTTTATTTTTTATTTTTTATTTTTATAGTGAGCCTTATAGTGAATACCACATACAAATTTTGTAATTTATGTGAAATTATAGTCATAACTGATATTTTAAAAATCTATAATTTAATCACTTTTTATTTGGCTGCGTTTACAAATTTTAAATTTAAAGATTATTTTGTTTTAATAATTTAATGAAAGAATCATCTTCCAAATTTTAAAAAATAATTTATGATATTTTTTATATCTAAATAAATACTCTTAAAATTAAGATTTTATATATTATTTATTATTTTTTTATACACAAGTAAACTAGAAAAATCTAAAATAAGAACAAATTTATGGAAAAACAATAATCTGTTGAACAGATGAACGTAAATTTAAAATATTGATTTATATTTAAGAAAAAAACATCTTAAAATTTTTATAATGTATAATTGAAAAAATATTACTTTAAAAGTTAATATTATATTTAGATAGCATTCTTAAAAATAATATTAATAATAATATTGTTATGTTTAGATAGCATTCTTAAAAAACAAAATCAAAATCAAAATCAAAATGTTTTTGGATAACTATTCGTTTTTTTTTTTATTTTTTATTTTTTATTTTACTATGTATTTTTTTACTCAGCATAATTTTTATTTTAAGCCTTAAAACATTTTCTAAAATCTAATACTGAATTTGGTTTAAAATTTAAAATAAACGTAGATATTTCTTTAATTCAAATTTGAGTATTATTTAAGGTTTTATGAAATAAAAATCAAGTTGTATATTTCCTCAAAATAACCATAAAGAGAACAATTTTATTTTCTACTATTATTTATCAAATTCATATAAATAAATCAAAATTCTATCTTTTTGTTTCTAAAAAAAAATATGCTATTGTCACTAAAAAAAATTTGCAAACACCAAATTGTCATTGTCTTTTATTTTGATTTAATTACTGAAAAAGCATACTAGTAAAGAATTATAAAATATACTATGGCACTATACATGAATTTTTAGAAGCTATGATAATACACTGTACCTCAAGCAACATTGGTAATTTTAAATATGATAAAAAGAATATTTAGAGTCATAATGCAAAAGAAGAAAACTTAATTGAAGAGAACTAGGATTATCTACTACAAAGTTTAACATCAAATCTTTTGTAAGAAATTTAAGCAAAGTTGCAAATGTAATATTTTAACCTATAATATTAAAAATATTAATAATATTTATTATAATAATTAATTAAATTAATTAAATTATATTTTATATTATCCTTTTATTATTTTTGTTCATTTTTTACTTTGTTATAATAGAATTTTCTAAATTTAAACTATTATATAACTTATGCATAAATTTATTTTTAATTATCCTCAAATTTGGTACTTATAAAAAAATTCATAGACATTTATATAAAGATATCTATCTTAAATATTTATATTTTTTTTTAATAATTTAAATTTTTTTACTTTAGACATATTATAAATTTTAATTTTAAAATTTTAACTTTATGTTATCATATAATTAATTTTTATAAAGCCAAAGTGATTTTTATTTGAATGTATGATATTATTTGGTAATTAGGGTTAAAAAAATAATATCATAAGTTAGAAGTATTCAAATAAATCAATATACATAAGTTTATATATTAGATAAATATTTTATATATATTTATATTATATAATATATTCATTTATCTTTTATATTTTCTTATTTTTTCTTATTTTGATATATGTAAAAAATGAATATAATAAGTTTAATGTCATTATATTAAATACATCAAACGGTGTGAGAAATATTGAACATTGAGAATTTAAAATTTATTTGAGAAAGCAATAATCCAAACTTTAATTATCACACAGTTTGAAATTCAATACTTCTTTTGTGATTCATTGAAGTAATATTTAAATTATTATGCTTTAATATTTTTTAAATCCAAGACAAGTACACGGACTATACTAAAATATAGAAAAGTTAAATTAGAAAATAAATTATTCAAATATAAGATTTGTATTATGAATAAGTCCATGGAAACAATATATCAAATGTAGGCATCTATGTGTTAAATTTCAAGTTAGATACTCTAAACTACATTCATAATGTGTAAGAAATAGTGCAAAGTTGAATATACATACATGGATTGAAAACAATTAAAGTACTAACATTCATTGTGAAATCTTGGAAAATTGAATGAATCAATGAAAAACATATATTTTTCTTAATATCATAGTGTCAAGGACATGAACTAGAAAAAGATATATAATCTAATGGAAACTGTATCAAAGAAAAGTCACAAAATGGAAATAAGAAAGTATGTATATTGAAAGAAAATTGGAATGGCTATTACCAAAGACAGGAAACATGAAGACTCTTGAAACTAGACTAGAACCAAGAAAGGAGTTGACAATGTTTGGTGATACTTTTAGAGACTCCCAATGTTTTGTGATACCAAACACGTTGTATTTTGCCATCAATCCGAGGAAGGACATGTCGTTCTTGAGGGTCTTCATCTCTATTCCATTGTCTTGAAGGTTGTGATAGTTGTAATGTCTTGTCTGGTAAATCAGCAAATGATGGCTGTTGAGCTGAATTAGCTGGTTGTTGATCCTCCATCTCTTTAGCATAAACAAATCTAATGACAAACAATGTATATTGTAGGATGAAACCTCTATAAAACCTGCCTTGCTTTATAGCAAAGATTTTCTTGAGTATTTATCTTGATTTTGATGGATGTCGTCGATGAAATGCATTAACTTTTATTGATGTATTTGTTAGATTCTTTGATGGCTTCCATGTGCATTTACTAATATCCTATCCACGCCAATGCACAAGATATTCCAGTCAATTTCGGCACCGCCTTGAATCTAAAATCTCTTCAACCTTGAATTCTTCATCATTGTCCACTTCTATAGGAGGCGGTGGCATTCGTCTTCTTCCTTGTATATCCATTATCTTGTATGGCTTGAGTAGTGACATGTGGAATACAAGATGGATCTTCATGGACTCCGATAGATATAATCAATATGCAACTAGATTGATTTGTTCAAAAATAGGAAAAGATCCAAGCCTATAATAGTCCAACTTATCACAAAGACGAGTAGTCTTGATATTGCGACGAAGTAACCATACCTTGTCCTCCACGTTGAACTATGGTTGTTCCTTACAATACGCATCTGCATTTGTTTTTGTCGTTCTTGAGCTTCTTTTAATTGCACCTTCATTATTGCATGTAGCTCTGACAAATGATTTGCCAAATCTTTTGCTGCTGGATTATCAACTTTTAAAAAGTCAAAAGCATCAAGTCGTGGATGATAACCATAATTGGCAAAGAAAGGTGTTTGTTGCGTGGAAGAATGTATTGTATTATTATAAACAAACTCTGCCAATGGCAGAAGAGCTATCCAATCATCTTGTTTGTAGCTGATGGTACACCTTAAGTATTGCTCCAAGACTTGGTTCACGAGCTCTGTTTGTCCATTAGTTTGAGGATAAAAAGTTGAAGATAACTTTATGTCTAATTTTAAGATCTTGAAAAGGATTCTCCAAAATCATGACACAAATTGAGTTCCCCTATCCGATATAATATCCTTAGATAATCCATGATAGCGATAGATATTATCAATGAAATGCTTAGCTGTTTCTTCACCTGTGATAGATTTTGTGCATGGCATAAAATATGCCATCTTAGTGAACCGATCTACTATCACAAATATAGAGTCATAAGATCTTGAGCTTGGAAGATCTATGATGAAATCCATAGAAACAGAAGACCATGGTTGTTTTGGAATAGATAATGGATGAAGAAGCCTAAAAGGTTGATGATGAGGAGTCTTTGATTTTGAGCAGATATCACATGATTGTACACAGTCTTTGACTGCCTTCCACATTTGAGGCCACCAAAAATCTCTTGATATAAGTTCCAAAGTCTTGTTGTATCCAAAATATCCTGCCGCTAGAAAATCATGAAGTGCTTGAAGAACACATAAACGTGCTTCTCCTTTTGGAACATATAGACGTCCTTCAAAATATAATAGATTGTTCTTGAACTCAAATTTAAAAGAATCATGAGACTTAGAAGAATTATTCTTAATATCATGAACAAGAGGGTCTGAGGACATATTTGACTAAATTTGCTTGAAAAAAGTTGAATCAACAGTTAATGTTGATTTCATTGCTCGAAGATAAAATTGCTTTGGTTTCAAGAGAACCATTCTTTGTTGCTCAAAAGCTGCATCTCCTTCTTTTGGTGCAAAATATGAACGTCTAGAAAGAGCATCGAACAAACCTTGTTGTTTTCTTGACTGGTAAGTGATAATGAACTCGAATCTTGATAAAGACATACTCCATCGAGCTTGACGATGATTCAACACGCGTGCCAACATGAAATATTCAAGGTTCTTGTGATCCGTATACACAGTGAGTGGACTCAAAGCGCCTTCTAGATAATGACGCCATTCTTGAAAAGAATCCACGATTGCAAGAAGTTCTTTGTCGTGGATCTCATAATTGATCTTAGCTGCTGAGAATTTTCTTGAATGAAAAGCTACTGGATGAAGTTTGTCATCTGTTCCCATTTGTGACAAAATCGCACCCAAGGCAAAGTCTGATGCGTCTGTTTCCATAAAAAATGCCTTGAAAAAATCTACACGATACAGAATTGGTACAGAAACAAACAATGTCTTCTAAGCTTTAAATGCTGCTTCCGTTTCTTGATTCCATTGGAAATTGTCTTTACAAGTCAAACGTGTAAGTGGAGCCGCAATACGAGAGAAGTCTTTGATGAAGATCCGATAATAATTGGCAAATCCTAAAAAGCATTGGACATTTCTTATCATCTTTGGAATCTTCCAATTCATGATTGTTTCGACTTTCTTAGGATCCATCATGAGACCATCATTTGAAATGATGTATCTTAAGAAATCAACTTGAGTAGTGTGAAATACACACTTTTCCATCTTGGCGTACAATCCCGCATCTCTAAGTTTTTGTAAGACTTGACGAACATGTATTTCATGTTCTTCTACATTCTTTAAATAGATCAAAATATCATCTAGGTAGCAGATGATAAAATTGTCTAAGAACTCATAAAAAATATCATTCATGAAATGTTGAAAAGCAGCTGGTGCATTCATAAGTCCATAAGGCATGACATTATATTCAAAATGTCCGTACCTGATTTGAAATGCAATTTTCTATTCATCTCCTTCTTTGATGCGTACTAGATTGTATGCTCCTCTTAGATCTATTTTTGTATAGATCCTAGTTTGATTCATCTGGTCAAGGAGTCCTGATATCAGAGATAATGGATATCTATTTTTGATTGTGATCTTGTTGAGTCCTCGATAGTCAACACACTTCCGTAATGATCCATCTTTTTTCTTCACAAATAGAATTGAAACTCCTATTGGAGATTTAGAATGGCATATGAAATTCTTGGCCAAATTCTCGTCAATATACGCTGTCGTGTTGTGGTTTGGCTACTATGCAAAAAAATTATACATGTATATTTAATGTACAATTTACTACTTAGCTAAATGAAAGTCATATTACTAGATTTTATTGGTTATAGGATGTGATTAGGTTGCTAGTTTAGAAAGGATCTATTAAAAAGATTATTATTAAGATTTATACAATCTTATTTTCTTTCTAGTAGTGACTTTTGAAGTTAATTTTATATTGATATTAACTTGTGTATATCTTAAGTCACCTTTGTTAGACATTGGTGATCCTTAAGATCTTATTTACTTCTTTTATTTGGTGCTTAAAGCACCAAGTATATAAATCTTATAAGAAGAAGGGTTAGAAAAGAGTTTTTAGTGTAAAAAGAGTAGTTTGGCCATCCATGTGGATGAATAGAGGTGGATGATAGAAATCTCTATTCTAATTGATCAAAAATCATGCCCAATGGGCTTCAAGGAGGCTATCCAAGGGTTTATTAGGAGTGAGGGTTTTTTTTTAGAGGGGAAGTCAAATATCAAAGGCTAGGATCATAAGGTTTAGGTTTTTGGATCTGGTTTAGATGCAAATTTTGTGTGATTTGCACTTTTTATGAAGAAGTTATAGGCGCCCAAAATTAAGGTGTTGATTTTGGACCTACTGTCACTTTTTTGGGTATAACTCGTGCATACAGAGAGCAATTCAGGATCGGCAACTGGGATTGAAGAGAACACTTTTACAGCTACACTTTACATATATGGCTTGATAAAATTCAAGCTAACGTGAAGGAGATATTGGGAGTTGAATTTAGTGCTTACAACCTTAAGGGCAGTAAGTGACCTGCTTATATAGTGGTTACATTTTGAGCTATATCTAAAGAAATTTGATAGATTTTTAGCTCAAAATTTTTAAGAGTGTATATGCTTATGTTACAAGACTATGTAAAAAAAATTTGTGGCATTAGGGTTTTGGGTGTGTGAGATATAAAGAAAATAGTGCTCTGGTGTCTTTGAACTAGGGTTTCAAGCACCTGCTAGGGATTTTGAGATATCAGACGATCGGAAATGAATTTATGGTTGACTCTTTCTTGTGATGAAAATTAAGAAAATTATCTATACTTTGAAGTAAATTTTATAAAAACTAAATGATTGAATCAAGAGTTATTGGACTCTAAAGTTCAGCAAGAAATAGGTCCTTGCGGGTGAATAAAGTTTTGAAGGGTTTTTGTGGAAATTTGAATCCTTTTTGTACAAACTTACTTGAATACAAGAAGGTTTACATATATAACTTCTCTTTTGTAAGATTTTCGTACTATTTATCCTTTTTATTGAGGACAAACGACATGTTGGATTTTTGCCATCAAGTTTCAAATAAATTCTCCACAGCCAAGTACCTAGTGTATTCCCAAATAGAAGGCCACGTCATACGACAATGCCTTGAGTTCAGCCAATTCATCTTGTGATAAGCTATAGATTGGTCCAAATGGTGGCTGAGTTCCTTCTTTAAGGTCGATTGAACAATCATTTGAACGATGCTCCAGAAGAATATCTGAATTTTTTTTTACAAATACCTCTTAATAATCTTGATACTCACTTGGAATGTTACTTGAAGTCTTTCCATCATTAGAAATAGGTATAGCATAAATGATAAAAAGTGATCCTTCTTTTGCAGCATGCAAGAAAGCTCTTGTACCTACAACGCAGGTTTAATTCTACTAGATTTATGATTTCTTACTTGATTAATTATATTGTTAGCTATACTTTTAGAAAAGTTTAGAGTACAAGAAATCCAATCTATTCAAGGGTTGTGTTTTTCTAACCATGATAGACCTAGAATAACTGGAATAGAGGGAGATCTAATTATGTTAAAAATTACACAACTATTATGGCCCTTTACTACTACATCTAGAGAAAGTGTTTTATGAGTAATATCTCCAGAAGATAAAGGACGACTATCTATGACTTCTACATGTACGAGTTTAGATTTTTGTACTATCTGTATTCTATGGCTTTTAGCAAATTCTTCATCTAAAAAACAAGCCGAGGCTCCCGAATCTATTAAAGCAGAGGCTTTGTAATTATTAGGTTCTAAATACACATCTATTATAAAACAAAGAGATGGTTGTGAGGAGAGGATAGGACATTCATTAGAAATTATACAAGTTCCCAGTCGCACAGTCCTTATTGTGGCTGGACAAACTCGTTTTCCAACATATTGTCTTATTTGACAGTCATACTCCTCATCTTGTGGTTGCGTCATTTCTTTGGATAATTTTGAGCAATGTGTTTAGATTCTCTACAATACAAGCATAATCAATCTTGACGACGTTGAGTCTTTTCTTGTTCAGTAAGCGGCTTGAAACGTATAGCATCAATTTGCATGTCCTCGACTTCTAAAGGTACATATTGAGAAGACATTGGTGCTGCCACTGAATTATAATGTCGCTGAGGTTCTCTTGTATGACTTTCAGATCTAAATTCAAAAAGCCGATTATCACACTTCACCACAAAGTCTATTGCTTAACTCAATGTTTGAGGATCGGGTAAATTCAACATCAATTTCTTCACTTCATATTGTAATCCGTAGAGAAATTGACTGGTGAGTGCAGCATCATCCCACTTGATATTGATTGCTAATTGTCAAAATTGGGAAGCATATAATGTCACTAATCGATTGCTTTGTCATAAGATACAAAGCTTGTTGGTTGCAACACGAGTTGCATCGTGTTTTCCATACATAGATCAAAATTCTGCTAAGAAAGCTTTTAAATTATCCAATATTGGATCACGTTATTCCAAAAAAGATGAAAATCAAGATAAGACAAAACCTGAAAGTAGTGTACCAATAAATGTGACTTGCGATCCTAGAGTTGAAAAACTTTGCGGTTGTAATTTAATCACTAGTTAGACTTGGTTGATGAATCCTCGAAACTTGGATCTTGTGCCATCAAACTTTTCAAGTAGACCAATTTTTGGTTCTTTGATGCTTGGACAATGTTTCAATGTAGGAAGAATTATATGGCTTGGTGTAGATGTTGAAGCAACTCCAACCATATTTATATCTTCATTATTTGGTAACCTTGTTATTCCTTATGGAGGTACAGTGAGTTGATGTATTGCAAGCATCAATTCTCTCATTTGCTCTTGCATTTGTGCCATTGTACTCTTCATTTCGGCAAGCTCTGCCATGATAATACTTCAAAAAATATCTAACACCACTCGAGATAAATAGAAGGGAGAACAAAGAAAATATTAGGAATAATATCAATTTAGAAGAGGATAATCCGCAACTTCTAATATGCTTGTGTCTTATCGAGAGAAAGGGATAATCCACTCTTAATCAAGACAAGACAAAGCTATGATATTATAAGTGTACTCTTGTCAATCTGTCAAGGACATAAATTAGAAAAAGATATATAATCTAATGGAAATTGTATCAAAGAAAAATCACAAAATGGGAATAAGAAAGTATGTATATTCAAAGAAAACTGGAATGGCTATTGCCAAAGACTAGAAACATGAATACTCTTGAAATTGGACTAGAACCAAGAAAGGAGTTGATAAGAGTGAAGAAGGCTTCACTCTTGCCTCTATAATTACTATCTAACTAAGAACTATGTGGCGGTATTCTATAGGACCTCATATACATGTCTCATTTGCAAGACACATGTCAAACTTGCATGACAAGTTTTCCACATGTGCGCCACGTACTTGGCTTGTTCCGCAAGCTACTAACATGTTTGTCATGTGGCTAGCTTGTTGATCAAGTTTTTAACCTACCAATCACCTATAGACATGTATAAAGATGATTTTGCATCTATGAAGCTTCTAAGAAGTATCTCTATTCGATATTATCAAATCAACTTATTTTACCTACTTCTATTGGTCTATATTACTTAGAAAATTTATTGGAGTAAATCTTATGTCCGTTACACATAGTTATAGAGATATTGATATATTTTAGATTATTCTTTTAAAAAATTATAAATTTTGTATTAGAAAGCAAAGTTTAGTGTAGTACACAAACAAAAGAACTTATTTTGAATGATATATAACTATATATATATAACTAATTATAATTTTATGTCAAACTTTTTCAATAAAGATATTAACTATTCCAATTTGTGATGATAGAAAAAAATTATTGTTTGGTATTCAAGTTTATCAAACATTTAAGCAAATGGCCTGTTAAAGCTATGCAATTGATAATATTGTTTTAAATTCTAGCTTGTATGATTTGATAAATTTTTAAAAATTATTATCAAGTTTAAAATCATGATGTTTTTTATTTTATTTTGTGAAATCAATTTTACTAACAATCAGTATAATGTACCACACCGATGTAATGACAAAAGATAAAAAAAAATATTGGCAATTAAAATATTAAAATATATCTTAAAGATGATGATTTGGTATGAAAATTTATGATCATTTTTTGAATTGTTTATTGAATTGCACTCTAATATAGTTTCAGGTATTTTAACAATGTTGGTGTGATAGTTAGATGCATATTTAGGACATTTGTATTAATTCCAAAATATTTCTGAGGGTGGAATGTAATAAATTTCTTTTTTAAAAATTGTGATATTTTTTAAAGTTTAATGTTGAGTTTCATGTGCTAGAAAATGATATGCTCTTCATACTCAAAATCTTAAACATGGTTTGTATTACACCCATGGATTTAAGTATTTGAACACTACAATAGCTTTTAAGCGCAAAGAACATGTGAGGAAGTTAGATCTTTCTATATGGTGCAAATCAAATTAGTGAAATAAAAGGTTTTATTCTAACATTAATTCATTGCTTTGAATAAGATTTTAAAGAAACATATTGTGGATTTGCACACATCTTCAGAATGTTGTAATTATGTGTGCAATTGATTATTTAGTGCAGTAATTTCTTGTGTGCTATGAAATTTAATTTAAACTCAATCTTTGTTTTGCAACTAATTTGATCTAGTAGGTTCAATATAGAATCAAAGATTATTTTTAGCTATTTTATTAATTACAACTCATAAATATTTTAGAAGAAATTGTTCTAATAATTATTATTATTTAATTAATACTAATTTTTAAATAAATAATAATAATTTGTATATTTTTTAATTATGAAATTAATATAATTTGACTTTTTTATTTTTATTTTTTTTTAAAGATAACTTCAATACCAAAGAAGATATTTTAAAAAAAAATTTAACATTACTACCTCAAGATCATATTAATAATATTAGACCTAAATCATAAGCAATGATATAGAAATTTTATTAACAAATTGTAAAAGTACAAAAATTTGATAGGCTTGATTCAAAAATAATAGTTTTTTAGTTATTGTGAATTATTTTATCTTTAATTTCAATAATCATCCATCTATTATCTCTACATGAATAGATTTGGATTTCTATATTAGAGGAATTTTATGAAGCTTAATAAATGCCTCATCTACAAAACAAAGAAACGCCCCCAAATCTAACAAAGCGGTCATCTGAAGCTTCTGAGGGCCTAAATACAAAGGAATTATAAAACAACAAGCAAGTTGAACATGAAGAGAGGAACCTAAATAATTTTATAATGTTGGATTGTCCAGCCACACAATTCCTACTGTGGCTAAACATTGCCATTTTTTTGAACAGTTGCACTCCTAGTTTTGATAATGTGTTAATTTTGTTTTTTTGAGCAATTACCAACCTTGTGGCCTTCCTCACCACAATACAGGCATAGACCTTCTTCCATCTGACGCTTCTTTTTTTGTAGACTAAGAGATTTAAATCATATTACATCAAGTTGCATATCCTCTACTTCTGAGTGTGAATTCAAAATGCTTATTGATGTAACAAAGGTATGTCAAATTGCGTGTTATCTTGTTGAAGCCCATGAACATTGATCTTGTTGATATTGAAATAATTAATTATCATATTTTATGACTTGATTAATAGCTTCATGAATGATTGTGGATTTGAAAGCAATAATAACAAATTCTTCATATCATCTCTTAATTTCTAATAAAATTTGTTCATTAAGGCTTCTTTATTTTAATTAATATCATAGATTAATTATCTAAAATTATATATATAGACGAGTATAGAATATGCTTCTTGATATTATCATATTATAATTATTTATAATATATAAAAATAAGTCAAAATATAAAATATGTTTATAAGTTCTAATATCACGGATGTAGAATATAGATTGGAAGTCTAAACAAGAAATTCAAGAAGAACTGGTAAGAATTAGATTAATTAGATGAGTACAAGAAACAACACCAAAGAGGTGAGCTAGACCTCCAAGAGATGTGTTGTCGAGACTAAAGAACTCTTCAGCCTCGATTCCAATATATATTCCTACCTAGGAAGCTTTTCAAGCAACTTCCACCAATTAGGAAGCTTCTCAAGCAATTTCTACCAACTATGAAGATGCTAGAAGGCTCTGGTAGGTTCCAGAAAATTTTAAGAACCTTCTGAAATATTTTAGAAGGTTCTGATAAGTATGTCCTTGACACCACCTCTTTCTCTAGCTTCAAGGTCTCCGAGAAGCTATTTGAGATGTATACTCACAAACGTAGAAAATCAAAGATTTGGCACATAGTTTCTACAATATACTCCAGTTGTTATTCACGAGGCAGATGATTTATGGGTCCTTGTAGCCATCAATAATGACCAATATCTTCCACTTGAGGCCATGCTTGAATTTTTGTGTCTTTATTGTGGAAGCGGCATTAAAATATCGTTTCGCCACTACCTTTATGAGTTGATTCAGCTTCAAAGACAATCACAAGTGACCTGCTACTTGGTATTCTTTGACATCTTCTTGGTTCTTCTAATTCTTTATGTCAAGGTCGACGCCGTGAGCTACTCAATTGCAATGGCATCACTAGTGCAATATCCTCATTCCTACTAGCCATATCTAAATACACTCTGAGATTATATATCTTGAAATTATAAGAAAGCAAAATGAAACAAGTTATATTTCAATAAGATCTGGATCCTACTTATACATTCCTTCGAAGAAGGTTTCATCTTTAAGTTTTGTTAGTGGTCAATTTTTGGTTTATCAAGATATTGTCAATAAAATTCCTGTACCTTTTGCAATGCATTTGTTATATTTTTTGCTGGCTCCCAAGTCTACTTGTTTATATCATAGCCACGCTATTGAATTAAATATTCTAACTTCTCCCGTCTCCGTTGCAAATCAAAGACTTGTTCCACCTCATATTCCATGTGGTCCTCGATTTCAACACAAGGTGGTGGTGGCTGTATCCGTTCTCATAAAATTGATTTGTTATAAGCTTTTAGAAGAGAAGTATGATAGACTGGATGTATCTTCATAGATGTGGGTAGTTTCAATCGATAAGCCACCAGATTGATTTGCTCTTGAATGTAGAATGGTTCCAAATTCCTATAATCCAACTTACCACAAGGTCGAGTGGTCTTGATGTTTTGTTGCAAGAGCCAAACCTTATTTCCAATTTGAAAAGCAGGGGAATCTTTTTGAAATTTGTCTACAAAAGCTTTGTACGAGTCTTGAGCTACCTGTAACTGAAGCTTCAAGGTGGTCTGGATCTTCAGCTGCTGGATTTTCATCTTTGGATTTATCCAATAAATCAAGTTTTCGATGATATCCATAATTTGTAAAGAAAAGTGTTTGTTAGATTGAGGCATGGACCAAATTGTTGTACGCAATCTTTGCCAATGGTAGATATGTAGTCCAATCATCTTGTTGATAGTTGATTGCACATCGTAGATATTGCTCTAAGACTTGATTGACTCGCTCTGTTTGACCATCGATTTGAGGATGGAAGGCAGAAGAGAGTTTGATATCTACCTTTAATATATCAAAAAGCGACCTCCAAAACTTTGATATAAATTGAGGCCCTTGATCCAAAATAATATCATCTGATAAATTATGATACTGATATATATTGTCAATAAACAATCTTGTTGTTTCTTCACCAGAAGTTGTCTTTTTGCATGGAACAAAATGTGTCATCTTTGTAATCCAATCTACCACCATATAGATAGCATCAAATATTGTAGAAGGTGGCAAATTTGTGATGAAGTCCATAGATATTGAAGACCATGGTCACTTTGAAATTGGCAAAGGTTGTAAAAGCCCGTAAGGCCGATGTCGAGGATTCTTTGATCTTGAACAAAGGTCACATGATAGCACAAAGTTCTTCACTATCTTCCACATTTGAGGCCACCAAAAGTCTCGAGAAATAAGCTCCATTGTTTTCTTGAATCCAAAATGACCTGCGATCGGGAAGTCATGTCGAGATTGAAGAATACAAAGTCGAATTAGTCCTTCTGGAATGTATAGTCAATCTTCAAAATATAATAACCCGTTTTCAATTTTGAACTTGTCTTTGTCAAAGCATTGCTTCACATCCAAGACTAATGAATCCACAATTGATGCTCCACGCACTTATTCTAAAAAATCAGCATCAATTAGTATGATCATGAAAGTGGTGCGAAGGCAAAACCGTTTTGGTTGTAGTAAAGTTGTACACTACTGATCAAATGTTGCATCTCCAGCCTTAGGTGCTAAATATGATCTCCTTGATAATGCATTCGATAATCTTTGTTGCCTTCTTGGCCGATATATGATGATGAAGTCGAATCAGGATAATGACATGTTCCATCGAGCTTGGGGCTGATTCAAAATTCGAGCTATTGTGAAATATTCCAAATTCTTATGACCTGTATATATAGTCACCAGATGTGCAGCACCCTCTAATAAATGATGCCATTCTTGGAAAAAATCAATTATCGTAAGTAGCTCCTTATTGTGAATTTCATAGTTGATTTCTGCAGCCAAAAATTTCCTCGAGTAGAACGCAACCGGGTGAAGTTTATCATCCTTCTCCATCTGTGATAACACAACTTCTAGCGCAAAGTTAGAAGGATCTATTTCCAAATATAAGGCCTTTGTAAAGTTGGAATGTACCAAGATAGGAGATGTTCTAAACGCCAACTTTAACTCTTGAAAAGCCTCTTGTGCTCAAGTACTCCACTCAAATATGTTCTTTGATGTCAACCGCATTAATGTGGTTGTAATTTGTGAGTAGTTCTTGATGAAAATGCGATGAAAGTTGGCAAATCTAAGAAAATATTGCACGTCCCGTACCGTCTTTGGTACTGCCCAATCCATTATTGCTTGAACCTTCTTCTGATCCATCAATAATCTTTTGTCTAAAATAATATAATCAAGAAATTCCACCTTGGATTGATGGAATATGCATTTTTCTAATTTGGCATATAATCCCGCATCCCAAAGTTTTTGTAACACCAACTTTACATGACCCTCATGTTCTTGAACATTCTTGGAATAGATCAAAATATCATCGAGGTAACAAACAACAAATTTATCCAAATAATCTCAAAAAACATCATTTATCAAATATTGAAATATAGCTGGTGCATTGGTCAATCCAAAAGGCATGACATTATATTCAAAATGTCCATAACTCATCCAAAATGCTATCTTTTATTTATCTCTCGCCTTTATTTGTACAAGATTGTAAGCTCCACGAAGATCTATCTTGGTATATATTTTGGCTTCATCAAGTTGCTCCAAGAGTCCGGATATCAATGATAATGGATATCAATTCTTCACAATGATCTTATTCAAGCTTCAATAATCCACGTACATTCGTAATGAGCCATCTTTCTTCTTTGCAAAGAGGATAGGTGCGCCTGCTAGAGATTTAGAATGTTGAATGAAGTTCTTCGTAAGATTCTCTTCAATATAATCCTTCAATATTGAGAGCTCGTCTTGTGATAAATTATAGATTAGGCCAAATGGTGGTTGTGCTCCCTCTTGGAGATCTATAGCACAATCGTACCGTCGATGCTTTGGTAGCATGTCAACATTCTTATTCTCAAAGACATCCTTGAATTCTTCATACTATTGTGGAATAACCAAAGTCGGAGTTGCATCTTCTCAAGTTGACGTTGCGAAGATGATAAGAGGTGTATTATGCTTGGTTTCTTTCATGAAGGCCCTTGCACCTATGAACAAGGGTTTATTTCTAGACATTATCTTGGCAAGTTCTACTATTAAGGGTTTTGTTGGAAATGTCACTTTCCGCAACCTCCAATCTATCAATGGATTATATTTATCAAACCAAGATAGCCCCAAAATGACTGGACATGAAAGGATCTTGATAATATTAAATAGAATACTACTTTCATGATTTTGAAGACGTACCTTCAATAGTTTAGTCTCATGAGTAATATCACCAGAAGACAAAGGTTGACCGTCTATGACTTCTATATGGATAGGCTTTGGTTTCTTTACAAGAAGAATTTTGTGAAGCTTAGCAAATTCTTCATCTAAAAAACAAGCAGATGCTCTTGAGTCTAGTAGAGCATTGGTTTGCAGTTTTTGAATACCAAAAAATAAATGTATCGTAAAGTAATGAGAAAGTTGAGCTGAAAAAAAGAAACCTTGATTAATTTGGGGTGTTGAGATGTCCAACCGCTCAATCCCTATTGTAGCAGGGCATTCTTATTTTCCTGTATGCTTATGCTCCTGAGTCTTGTTGTTCGAGGTATCTGTTTTCTAGGACAATTTTTGGCTTTATGGCCTACCTTTCTATAATATTAGTACATATTTTATTCAAATCATCGCTTCTTTTCTTCAGTTGTGAGGGACTTGAAACGTATCGTATTGATTTGCATGTCTTTTGTTTCAGATTGAGCTTCTACATTCTTGATAAGAGCAACCGAATAGAACTGATTTTCTTGTGGATACTATGTAGCTCTAGAATAATGGTCTTGACATCGTTGAAAAAATTGATTGTCACACTTCACCACTTGGCTGATTACTTCATTGAGTATTTGAGGGTCGGGTAGAGATAGCGATAAATCCTTCATATCATCTCTGAGTCCCCAATAAAATTCACTCATCAATGCTTCTTCAACCCAATTGATATTACAAGCAAGTTGTCCAAAGTCTGATATATAAACACATGTAGAGTGTGATCCTTGATGTAGAAAAAAAATCTTGGTGGTTGTCCGCCGAGCCTTATCATGCTCTTGAAATGCCTCCTGGAATGCTTCTAAAAAGATATTGATAGAAGGGCAATCTTGACAAACTGTCATGGATGCAGAATATAGATTAAAAGTCTAAATAGGAAATTCAAGAAGAATTGCCAAGAACTATCACGGACGCAGAATATAGACTGGAAGTCTAAACAAGAAATTCAAGAAGAACTAGCAAGAATTAAATTAATCAAATGAGTACAAGAAACAACACCAAAGAGATGATGTAGACCTCCAAGAGATGTGTTGTCGAGACTGAAGAACTCTTCAGCCTTGATTCTAATATATATTCCTACCTCGGAAGCTTTTTAAGCAACTTCCACCAATTAGGAAGCTTTTTAAATAACTTCTACCAACTAGAAAGCTTCTTAAGTAACTTCTATCAACTAAGAACCTTCTCAAGCAACTCCTACCAACTAAAAAGATATTAGAAGGCTCTGGTAGGTTCTAGAGAGTTCTAAGAACCTTCTAAAATATTCTAGAAGGTTATGATAAGTATGTCCTTAACATCTAGTATGTGTTAGAATGATTAATAAAATATTTAAAAGAATTGAAATAAGAAACTTTGTTTTGGTTTTTTTTACTTAGTTTGGTTATGGCATTTAAATTATATAGAACTTAAATATTTAATATGAAGCCTTAAGATGCAATTGGAGTCTAAAGAAGAAAAATTAAACTACTAAGATACTCATTTCGAAGGATGAAGATAATTTATGGATGAATAAAAAAAGGGATGAAGTTTTTCATTCCTATTGGTCAATGGTCATGTCCAATAGGCTTTGAGGAGGCTACCCGCAATAAAAATAAGGATTTTGGCAATTTTAAAGAGAGCATTCAAAAATCAAAGACTAGAATTAAAAAATATATTTTTTGTATTATAATTTTGATATAAAAATCAAGAGATTTGGAGTTTTTATGAGGGAGTAGGCACTTGAAGTTAAGATTTATAAATTATACCTATTGTCACTCTTTTGAGGATTGGAAAAGTTGTACGGAAGTTTTTGGAGATCAAAAAGTGCAGTTGGAAGGGTGGTTTTAAGATCTATATTTGATAAGGAAGAATTACTACAATTGGAATTTTGAAGAAGGAGATAATAGGAGTCAAAGATAGCATATTGAATTCCAAGGCAATAAGTAGGCCATTTTATTGATAGTGATGGGATTTGCCATATTTTGAGCCTCCAGATGAATTATTGTCTAAAACTTTTTAAGAAGGTGTATCATTATGTTAAAAAACTATACATCAAAGTTTTATAGGATTTAGACATTTAGTTTGTGAGATATGAAGAATTTAATATATAGATGTTTATAAATAAGATTTAAAGCTACTGTTAGGACTTTATAATATCTAAAGATCGGTAATGAATCAATGGTTGAAATTTGTGGTGATAGTTTTTAAAAATATATTAATATTTTATAAAAATTTTGAGTGGATTTGAACAATTGGATTAAAAGTTATGGATTATTGAAGTTTGGAAAAAATTCCCTCTCTACAAGAGAATGAGGGTTTTAGAGTATTTGTTATAGTTTAAATATTTTGAAGAAATAAGACTTATGTATTGGATGTAACAACCCTATGAAGAAATCTTTTATATAAATTTGGAGATTTTGTTATATTTGGATCTTGATTGAATAATTAGTGGTAGCCAAAAGCTTTCTACTTTCTTGAGGCAAATTCTTTCTATTACGACAACGTAATACTCGGATCTTAGTTGTTGCCCAATAAGCCTTGTTATGTTCTCTAAATGCTTCCGCAAATACTTCCATGAAAATTTCAAAATTATTCAAAATTGATGATCTTTTTTCAAACAAAGGAGCAAACCATAATAGTGCTTGCACCGTAAGCAAAGTGCCAACCAATGCAACTTGTGATTCTTGTATTGGATAAGTATCAGGTTGTAGAATTGTTATCAATTGAATTTGATTAACAAATCCTTGAAATTTTAAATACATACATTGTAAGCAAGATCTCACCATCTTCAATTTGCATTTGTAATCCTATGGTGTAATCTTACTTATACATGAAATCTCTAAAAAAAAAAAATTAATTTTTTTTTAATTTTTTATACTCCACACTCCGGCTGTTGCAATTGCACTCGCAGTAGTCTCTCCACAACCACCTCCTCTTAATCTTTGATACTTAATTCCAATGTTGTACTCATATACACCCTGAACTCCTATTCACATACTCATTGCAGTCTCCCTGCTATATCTCTGCCCTGCAAACTCTTCGCAAGCTCACTTTGATCTCCTTCTTTTGCTTCCGTCAATGCAGCAACAACCGCACTTCTCTCTTTCCATCGACTCTCACTCTTCCGCTGTCGATATCTCCTTGCTCTAGTACTTCTGCTCTCTTCCCTCCAAACTCAACTGCCGCACTTCCACTCTCTTTCTATGGCAAGTTTACCACCAAGTTTTCAAACCCTGCCAACTCTATGTTCACCGATCATCCTTACCATAAAAACCACATGACTAATCTGAGGTCCCAAGAACTCAACAAAATTGTCTGTCTACCCTCACTACTCCATATATTCATACTGATCTTCTGCTGTCCTCCAACTTGATCCAACCACTTCCACTCCTTGGCTTTGTGCTCTTACTCTACAATACCCGCAACTTTTTTTTGCAATCCACCCCTCACTTTCAATTTTAACTACCAATTGCTCCACCATACCAGTGCTCATCCTCACATTGCCACCTCTTGCTCTTGCTGACCCTACTCACTGCTCGTCATGTCCACCTCATCCAATTGTCAATACACTGTACTCAATGGATCATATATCCAATCTATACTGTGAGATAGAAAAAATTTGCCTTGAGAAAACACCGGGTTCCTGACTACTATTAGAACTAGCAAAGAATATGAGAGGAAGCCATGCAAGTATCTTCTATATTTATACAATATTAGAATATAATCCTTGTATAAGGATAGAGTATAAATCTTATACAAAAATAGAATATAAATCTTATATAAAATAGAATATAATCCTTGATATAATACTTGTAAAAAAAAGAATATAACTCTTAGTGTATTATTTATACAAATATTTATACAAATATTATATATAATACTTGTAAAATACTTATATAAATACTTGATGTAAATACAAGTATATATATTTATATAATAAGTATAAATAAAGTATATATATACTCAAGTATACCTCAAATACGATCGCATATGAGGAATACAAGTTATACAATAAGCTAAAACTAATTAAATCACTAAAAATTCATCCAAAATCAAATCAAGAATTCTTATAGCCTATGAAAAGCTAATAATTCATTGTAAAACATATCAAAGTTTCACAAATAGATGTCTTATCGTTTAAAAGTTATGGCTAAATGAAATAGGCACTAAAAATTCCTAGCAAATACAAAGGCAGCAAAGCTCCTCTTCACTTCAGCCTTTGTTATGGTTGATTTTCTTCTCCAAATTAGACATGCAATAGCTTTTTAGAAAGCTCACTCCATCATCTGACTTATCTTAAAATTTCACATGTATATCTCTCAAACTTCAGATTTTATAGCTAGTCGAATCTACTCCTCAAACCCTAGTGACAATTTGCCCTCTTGATACTTCACGGCTCATAAATCTTTCATAGAAGCTCCAAATGCATTGATTTTTATTTTTGTGAAAAGCTTACATAAGCTAATATAAGTATCTTAAATATTAAAAAGATTGAAGAGACTGTCCGACTTGGGTGGTTGAACAAAGTCTTTGCCCATCTTTGTCAGGTGGCAATACACCCTTTCCCACTCTCAAGCTTACAACTTTCTCTTTCCAACTCCAAATGCTACCAAATATAGCTTAATGGAAAGCTAGCACAATTTTCCACACTTTCTACAAATTTCACTAAGAAAGAATCGAAATCAAATTTGTAGTGGCAGCTCGAAATTTCTACCATCACCTTTTGATAGCAACAAACCTCACTCTACTAAAACAAGTATAACTTTTTGCTCATAACTCCAATACAAGCAAGTGAGTAGGTTCTAGAATCCTCATAACTCAAAGAATATATCTTTTGAATTTCATTATAAATGCTTTTATATCCTTTGAGCTATCTCTTTCCAAAGTTCACTACTCAAAAACTGCCACCCTTCTTTCCAACAAGACAAGTCTTCTTCCCTTTTCTTCCACATCAGCCTATGACATGTTCACATAGGCAGCCAAATCCTATTGGTCAGGCCCTATTCACCCCATACTCTTCTTTCTTACCTCTTACAAGGTCCATGCTATCTCAAAGTCAATAAGAAAGATAAAACAACCTTTACCTTTCTTCTAATTCTAAAAGAATGTATTCTAGGATATAAGTAAGATAGGAACCAAAATAAATAGCCATCTTAATTCACTAATTAAGTAGCTAAAATAAATCCTCTCCTTATAATATCTTTTAAAATAATCTCTAACATTCACACATGTAATAAAAATAAATACAAAATATATAATATTTTTACACAATGCACGTAAATGTAGTATGATAACGCTACGACTCAAAATCTTATTCCTTTGCTTTGCTACTGGCCATCTCTTGCTTCACTATGCACTCTCTTCAAACTCGCACCCTTGTCGCCTCTTGTTTTACTGGCCCCAATAAGATTTATATCGATTCTCAACCGGCAAGCTACGATGGGATGAACCTATTAGACTTGCCTTCAATTTTATTTTATTTTTTAAGTTCCAAATTCACATTTATAGAGGATTGCAAGGGTTTAATTTAAGACCCTTTCCTATCCCATTTCTACACAAAAATACTAACTTCAAAAATATTTATTATTTTAAATAAATTTTTTTTACTTCTAATTATTTTAAGGTCCATGTTTTTTCTTCCCTTTCTCACCTTTTGCTCACTAATCTTAATTTCCACCTCCTTTTCACGTAAGAATAGTGACTATTTTTTTTTTTCCTTTCTAATTACTATTTTTATTAATTAATCATATTAATTTTCTAATTTATCCTTTTAATCCTAAATCTTCAAAAAAATTAATTTTTTTTAAATTTTTAAACTAAACTAGTGTGAAGAAAGAAAATTTTGGCTCACAACCATCATATTTTTCCAAAAGACTAACTTGAGGCTCCTTACGTTGTTGAACAAGTAGATTTTTTTGGCATAATATAAGTAGTATTGTATCATCAAGCATAGAAGTTGGACGTGGATGCAGTCTAGATTGTGGTACTCTAGATGTTGCATCGTTACAAAGTTTTGTAACAACCCCTTCAATCTCTGCAGTCCTAGTAGATAAAGTAGTAAGAGCACTTATAATAGCATTTAACTTGGACTCAAAAGATTCGATCATACTAAAATCTTGACCTCCAGCCATTCTAAGAAAAAAAAAAAAATGAATTTATGAGAAGATAATATCAGTTTAGAGGAAGATAATCTGCAATTTTTACAACACTTTAAGACCTTCAAAGAGGGGTGATCCACTCTCTCCCAAGAGGAATAAAGCTCCAATATTGTGATGAAGAAAATATTAGTTTAAACGAGGATAATCTGCAACCTCTAAAGTGCTAATATACCTTCGAGTAGAGGAATAATCTACTCTCTAACAAGAAGGATCTAATTGTGATATTGAAGATGGGATCAATCTCGACAAATTGTCAAGGACACAAGAATACAAAGCAAGAGACTTGAACTAGGACAAGGTTTTAAGAAGAAACCAACAAGAACTTAAATTAAACAGATGAGTATACAAACAACATCAAGAAAGGTGAGTTAAAACTCCAAGAGATGTGTTGTTGAGACTAAAAAATTCTTCAGCCTTGATCCTTGTATATACTCTTGCCTAGGACACTTCTTGAGCAGCTTCCATCAAACTAAGAAGCTTCTTAAGCAACTTCTATCAACTAGGAAGCTTCTTGAGCTCCTTCCACTAATTATGAAATTTCTCAAGCTACTTTCATCAATTAGGAAGTTTTTTAATTGACTTTCACTAATTCAAAAAGCTAAAAGGTTCTAGAAGGTTTTGTGAATCTTCTATGTCCCTAACACAAAGTTTACAAATCAAAATTTTGTAATCTTTATAAGAAAAAATTACTCATAAAAATTTAAGAAATAAAAATCTAATTAGTTTTACAAATAGCTAATAATAAAAAATAAATAATTTATACTTTTAAATTTTATTTTTATAATGAGCCAAAATGAGTTTACATGGCATTTGATGGTAAAACATATTATTAAAATTCTCTATAAGATCCAAAAATATTTTATCTTATTTGATTATAATCTTAAGCAAAACAGTGAAGAATCCATATTTGATTTAATTATTTTTTAAATAAAAATTTAGTTTAATATATAAGATATATATGTATACTTTATGTAATAAGATTTATGCTAAGTGATTATTATTAAGTTTTAGATGTGTGAAGAAAAATTTACCAAATACTTTAAATGATATAAATATATATATATAGATTTATTTATCTATTTATTCATCAATAAATATATTTATTTTATATTATTAAAATTATTAATTTTTATTTTTAAACTTTAAAAAAAAATTCTAATTAAATAAATCCAAAAACACTATAATACATTCTAGCTAAAAAAACAAATATTTATTTCAATTCAGATAATGACCTTAAATAAGATGTTTGCGGCTTGGTGATTTTAATTGTATAATGTTTTGTACATGAAAGAGTTTTAAAATCAAGTTGTCAATTATTATTAAATTAGTTCAATTGATTGAAAATAAACAAACTACATATATATGTATATATATATATATATATATATACATATGCCATGATAGATTTTTAATTCTAATTCTAATTTTTAAATCTATTACTTCAGATAAAACTAATATTATAAATAGATGATTTTAGATGCTTTATAATGAGTATGATTTCTTTTCTTTTTCTTTTAGAATTTCAAAAAGTGTACTTTTAATTCTTTGAGTTGCTTGGCCAATATTAGCATACATTTAAGTTGGTAGACTGATTGTATACATATGGAACTGTCTTATCTGTTAATTAGAAAATTATACTTTGTTCAAGACTTTCTTAAAAAGATATTTTTGTCTTACATCATCACAGCAAGGATGATTCTAAATTATTTAAAGAAACCCGTTAATATAGGTGATGAATAGTAGTGTGATAATACAACTATATACAATCAGGTTATACAATGAAACAAGGTCATATCAAGATCAGAAACATGATTGGAATTTATTATCAAAAAAGCATGGTTACTATTGACTTAAGTAACAAAAAATCAAGGAGATTAATAATATTAGATAGACATTAATTTTGTGCAAGAATGCCAGGTACAGAATTAATAATAAATAATAGTTACTGTAAATTGGTAATATTCTACCGACTCCTACAATATTATATATACTCACACATGTATTAAACTGATTTACAATTATAGAAAAATATGTATATACATGTTTACATATGATTTTGTAACCTTTAATAAACATATCATTTAATCAATCTGAAATCTTAACTTATTTATATGGAGGAGTTTACTAGTTCAATCTTTAAGCTTTCAAAATTTTCAGAGGAATATAGTTTTTCTTTTTTGGAGTTCATAAAATAAAACTTTAAATAAATAGATAATGGATTATGTATGTGTGTGTGTATATATATATATATATATATATCAAAATACATACAATTATAGCCAGGATTGTTTTGACACAATATCAAATGTGATTGCTTAAATTTTATAAGCATGTTATTTGAAAAATGCTGTCAATTGTAACAATCAACTGTCTTTTTTCATTAAATTTTCAATAATTAAATTAAGATATACTTTTTCAATTCTTATTCATATAATAGATGTAAATATGAATTTTATATCCTTTTACATGGGTGTTGCAGAAGTTGTTGATATCTTTTTTTGTTAAAGAAAAAACATTAATTGAGGATATATATATATATATATATATATACACACACACATATGTGTGTGTGTCTAGGAACATCAAAATGCAACGGGAAGTAATTACAATTTTTTTAAAAAATTAATTAATTAATTGTGTGGACATTACTTCTCCTCCTCATGCCATAAACATGCTAACTTTCAAACCAAAGATGAGCCAATTAACATATTTAATGAACCAAGCACAGAAAGGAAGACCTTTATGAAGCTCAAGATTACTCTCAAATACAATTTACTTAACCATGAATTCAATACATTTTCATTAAAATTGTGCTTTTGAGTTCCACATGTTTAAGGATAAAATTAACTATCATAACTTGGCAATTTACATTAGGTTAAGAATGAACATGATATGTATTATAGTAATCACAATTAATTGATTATCACATATTTTAAGGATGACAATCACATTCATGATTTCCAACTACTAACTTACAACATTGAAACCAAAAGCTTTTAGTTATAAATAAATAGACAAATTCATTATACTTATAACAAGAAGAATAAGATTGATAACAGTAATAATACATGAGATAAGAAAAGAAGCAGCGTTTTTTTAATACAGAAGAAAAAGTCATGGAAAGGCAGACCTCACAAGCTTGGAGGTCCCATGTTGATATCTCCTTGCACGTGTCTCTATAAGACTGGTTCTTGAGTGTTGTCCAGCTCAGCCAATTTTCTGTCTTCAATTAGTGAAGCCCTTTCATCGAGGCTCTAGCTGTCATTTTGTAGAACGATACTTCATCAAATAATATGGGTAAGGCAAATATTATTCAACATTCTTTGAATATGAATGTGCATGAAAATTTCATACATCTGCCTTTATTTTTATTTTTTTTTCCACTAGGCTCATATGCTTTACAACCTCAAAAAGTGAAATAGAGTATAATTTCAAAATCAACATGGCCTGTAAAATTTATAAATTATAGCCTAATATTCTTTCTTCTTTTCCCCTTTTTGGCAATATAATGTTGTTAAATCTCTACATTTTTTCTCGGATAGATTTTCACTTGGGTATTCTAGAATAAACAACTGCCGTTAATTTAGAATGTGTTTATTAGATATAATCTACATACCAATTAATGTGGTTTTGAGTTAATAATGTATTACAAGCAGGATTTATTTTTAGGCTTGTGGGCAAACAATTCACCTTTCAACTTCCTCTTACAAAGTTGAAACAAAAATATAAAAATACTAAACAAATAAAAATCACAGCAAAATCACTACTGAAGTTAATATTTTTAAAGTTACATGTGAACTTTTCCGTTTAAGTGGTATGATCTGAGAAGATTCTCTGCTTTATTGCAAATATTAGAAACGATAAAGTAAACTCTTGTGAGAGTATATGTATATTAAAACATTGTTGAATAATACCACGTTTTTCATCACAGTGTTTTTCGTGCCACTTTTTTTAAGTTGAAGTATATCATTAGATACTAAACGTATCCAGTAAAATTCTATTATTCAATCACTAAAATTCTATAAACTGTCTCCATATATAGAAGTATACTGAAACTGATTTGCAACAGTTTTGGTATCACTGTCCAAAGCTACGTGTATACGTGTACACATTCACATACATGTTGGAAATAAACAAAATGTAAATTAATGTCTTTCTTTCAATCGAACTATTGAACTATTTCAAAGTTTTTAAAAGTAAATTGAAATTTCATGAAGTTTGGTATTTAAATAAATTATGAGTAAATGTAATTGTAGTTATTACTCATTTGGTATATTTAAAAATTTAAAGATGGTGGAATCTGTATTTCTGAAAACGAATGGTTCTAATCAATGATTAAATCATAGTTAGATGTAAAAGATTGAAGTAATCCAATAAATCTGATTTTAAAAAATAAAAAAAATAAAATAAAAAAAAAAACCCATGAATAAAATCTTAACTTTTATTTTTAAAATCATAAACTATGTTACTACATTAAGTTAATTCACCTCTTTTACCCCAAGAAGTCCTCAACGACATACTTACTTTTTTATTTTTATTTTTCCTTAAAAAAATCATGTAAGTTTGATCACCAATTATTCACGCACTTAAAAAACACATGTTAACCAAAACACATAATTCATGTTGGTCCAAAATTTAAAAAGTTATTCTTCATTTTCTTTATTTTCCTAAGAAATCAAAATACTCAGGTGATTTTACTGTATAAAGTTCCACCAACATAAATGTGCATTTATGATGATAAAAAAATAACTTTATCATTTTTGAATTTGAATTTATGTTTTTACAAAAGTAGATTTGATGAGGGAGACAAGCCAAGTCTTAACTCACGGTCGCCGTTAGCACCTGACGGCACGTCGTTTACAAGAACGTTATTCTCAAAGTCCACATACATACGATAATACAATACTAATACATAATATATACGGTACCGATACGTATCAAGCATATTGTCTTGTTCACACGGGGCTCAGCGGGCAGCGAGTACTTCAGCCTCCGCGGTGGAGCCTTGGCAACCTCGAGCTCGCTCTGTTTTTCAGGCTGCGGCGCGATTCTTCAGCACCGGTTCTTCATCACGCACCCCTCAGTTCGATTGCATTCGCCTACATTTGGATTTCTACCTACTGGGTTCTGCGTGTTTTTCTCGCTCCGCGTGGCGTTTCGGTGCAGGACGTAGCAGGTTAGTCGTTGAAGCATCATCTATCGTTGAACTGGTCGTGTTCGTTTCACTTGCTTGTGTTAAGGGAGCTGAATAACGTACGCTTGTTGCTGCACGTTTTGCTGCTTCTTTGAAGTGTTTATGTGCGTAATTTATGCGTTTTTGGTGGCGAGGTGGTGTTGGTTTTCGGTTGTGGGTGGAGATCTGCCGCTGCCGACGGGTTTCTGTAGGGGGTTTACTGTTTGCTGTGGTGTGTTTCGTCTTGGGTTCGTGTTCTGCTCCTGACTGCATTGTTTTTTTTTTTGCGTGCTGATGCGGTGAATGGCCTTTTGCTGTTCTCGAGGTTGGTCTTGTGGTAGTGGTGTTAGCTTTCTTGGATCCGGTGATGGATGTGGAGGGGGGTGATGCTGATTTTTCTGATACTGGATGGGGGGTGTTGCAGGGTTGAGTGGAGAGACGAATCAGGTTCAAGATGTCGTCGACCAATGCGCCTTATGCAACGCTGCATGATCTGCCGAAGTGGGAGAAGCGAGCTGACGTGGGTCAAGCACCGTGGTTCCAGGACCAGGCAGCGTTCAGAAGCTCGCGTGGTCATGACCCCCTTCCCTACGTTGCCTGCAACTCGCGGACTGCTCCTTTCGCCACTTTCCACAATATTCCTAACCAGGCCGGGGCCACAACTGAGGTGACCTTCCTTGCCTCTTCATTTGTCAAGAGTTGGTGCACAATTCTATTTGTGTTCCCATCTTCATGAGTGCCGCTATTTCTCTCTACACTTAGCATTTGTTAGCGAATTTGAGCACCTAACGCTCTCTGACCTAAAGACGACCTATTAATGTAGAAATCGAGATTTTGAGTTGCATGATGACGGAGTTATTTGGGCATCCTCTTGTGGATGCTCTGAATCCTCATCATAATGTGGTTGAGGTACTGCAGCGCTGTGAACCAGTGCTTGAAACCTCCGCTGTACAGCAAACGCGTCCCTCCAACGGGTCTCTAGTACCACATGAGCACAAACACAGCACCCCTTATGGTACTTGTGATGCTGTTGACCATCGTCCAACGCAGGCATGTATTTCCGCACGTTCACTCTGTTCCTTGCAAACCTCTTTTCGAAGCTTGTAAGTAACTACTTGTAATTGGAAGCTCCAAAGAAGTATTTCTTCAGTCTTGTTTTGACGGATCAATGCTCGAGAGTAAAGCTGCTGAGAACTTTAGTCTTTTCTCTTCTTAATCTAGAAGATATGGACTAATTAATGTTGGGAATCTGCAGCTGAATTTATCGAAGGTGCATCAAGCTCCTTGGGATCGTGATGATGTACACCACAAGGTACTCCATAATCTTCAACTAGAGGAGTCTAATAATTTTGTCTAACAGTGGTCGCGTGTTCTTTCATTTTTTCATGACCATTAGCTGCATCAAATCTACGCTGTTCTGCCTAATAATCTCCCAGTTCGCGAATCTTTCAGGAGGTCCAATGTGCTCTTTAGGTTTGAGTATCCGACGCATTTTTTTTGACCGTTATCGTTTTTTCCTTTGCAGGTTCAGCCAAGGTTTCCACATGGGGAGGATGCTCCACATTACACCTCATCTCATGCACCGTATGCAACAGACTACCAACGCGGTAATGTGCTTTTGGTTTACGCAGTGCCTCTTCTAACTTATCTTTGTCTCTCTAGTCTATTGGTTGCTTGACAAGCATTTTGTTTTTCATGTGAATGTAGTTAATACAATTGGTCGACGACGCGCTTTCGTTGCTAAAGTGATGTTAATATGGTATTGGCAGGCTGAAGAAGGTTTGAAGCACGACTGAGATTACAATTCCCATACGCTTATTGCCACTCCTGTTTTCCAACGTATATTTACGTTGTGAACATGTGACGAGACGATTATATACCACACTATCCCTTACGGTAGTAGACAAATGGTGTAAATAAACTGTTTGCCTAGCGTGTAAGATAATTTTTCCCAGTAGAGTTCTGTTGACAACTCTCATTGTCAACGTGATTTCTTCAACATTCAAATCAATTATGGATATCTCCACCACGCTGAGAATGTACAGTGCCTTTGTCTTGCATAATCCTGATGGAAATCAGGTCAGAAATTTCATCACTCCTTTTAATTCGGGTCATGGTGATTGGTTATGAAGTCTGGTTCTGTGCATCACGCTCAGCTCATACATGACGGCAATGTCTTTCTCGACAGTCTGTCCTGTCACTGCCGAGAATTATGACATGATTGCAAAATTCACCTAGGCATGCCGGACTCTTAGATACGAAAGGTAGGGGAGGAGGTCCATCCCTCTAAACACTGGAGTAGAGGATCCACATGTTTACCGCCACAAATGGCTCTGTACACTTTTGCAATGTCTTCGCCGGGGGTTATCGTTCTGTGTCCATAGAGTAATTGGGTGTCAAGATCACAGCGGACGAAACGGTAGAGTGGGTATGTCCTGCACCCCTTGATCCTATTTGGAGCGCTGCCGTGGCCCATGTAATAAGCTTCTCGAGCTAGCGGAACTTCCGACGTCAACCTTGTTTTCAGCTCTTTTTCGAAGCAGGCTATCTTACGAAACAGAGATGTCCCCACTGAGTTATCACTTTCGGAGTCTGGCAGCGCATGCTGAAGTAGCATCAATCGAAGCTTGTCCATGAGAGGGTAGGCTTGGCTAGAAGGATTGTCGATGTAGGTGAAGACAGGCTGATGATCCACAACTCGTAGCAGATCGGTTTCAACGAGCTGAGGGATGCTATCCGGGTTGTCAAGCGAGTTCTTCCTTGCTACTTGGCTCACAATATTTTAACGGTTTCATGCAATGTCTCTTCCAGATGCCGTAGATCAATGGCCGGGCAAAGGCCAAGCAGATACGTGGCGCTCATAAGCTTCAGGATCTCTATCGCTTCCTCTGTCTTTCGCGCGGATATGAATCCAAGAGAGTTCACGTCCTGGTTGTGACCCTCAGCACTCTGGACATGGGTGGTGACCGGATTAGCCAAGTGGTTTAGCGCAGAGAGATACGAGGCCATCGCGATTTCTGCGCCCTTGAGACCGTAGTCTGGGGTTCGGCCCGCCGCTTAGGTTAGATTGTAGGCCGTTGTTGTTGTACTCGTTGACGAGCTCAGAGTACTGGGCAAACATTAGCTTGCCGATGGCAGCGATGGCGAGACGCAGGTTGTCCATGGATACCCCTATTGGAGTGCCCTGGAAATTGCCCCCACTGATTGCTCTATCTCCTGTTACATCAATTAGCGGATTGTCATTCACGGAGTTGATTTCCCTCTGAATGGAATGAGTCACATTGCGAATTACTTCCACCTGTTACATCGAGCCAGGCATTATTATTTGGCAACAAATTACATCTTCCAAAGCTTCTTGCGTATCTCAAATCAGTAGACAAGTCCGGATCGCTCGGAATTTTTGGCGCACAGAAATTCCCTGGTTTGCTGTTGTGGTGCTACCAAGCGACGTTAGTTTATATGTGGTATACCTGAGGGCCAAGCCATTGGGGTGAAGAGCGAAGAGCATAACGATCGTGTTTGGGCTTCTTCAACGGATCGGGTGCGTGAAATTTGGCGGCCGTCTTCATGTAAGAGCTCCCGTCAAGAACCCATTTCATGATTGCTGCTGCCTCCATTTGGCCTGGGTGATGCTTGAGCTTGTGAGTGAGAGGGTCTGTGTATTCTAACTTACCAAGCATCACTTCACTGAAAAGTGCAGAGAGCACTTCTGCCATAACCACAAGAATGTTGGCGTCGAAGCAGACGGTGGATGCCAAGGCAGATCCTACTGTAGTGCCGTTCACCAGAGCCAAGCCCTCCTTGGGCTTGAACTCTAATGGCTTGTCAATCCCTGCCAGCTTCAGAGCTTCCATTGCAGAGATTGTCTTTCCCTCTTTCGTCACGGCGCTATGAGCAGACCTGTGGCACATGAATTACAGATTTGCATTTTGAGCTCTTGCAAAATGAAAAAATACCGAAGATTGTGCTAATGGTATCCAGCAAGCGAGGGATAAATGAGAAGAGATTGTCCGAACCAGCGATGTAGGACAAGGGGATGAGATCTCCGGAGGCTGTGATGGTGCCGCGAAGCGGCAGCTCTGGAGTGACATGGGAATTGAGAAGCTTGCCCATCGCTTCGAGAGTATCCCATCGGATGCCAGAGTACCCCTGCATGAGGGTATTGATGCGAACAAGGATGGCCGCCCGCGTCGTGCTCACGGGGAGCTTGTTGCCCTCTTCAATTACTCCCGCATTCAAGAACCTGCAAGAGAATTGAACCCCCCAATTCAGTCGAAGAAGACATGAAGATTGTGCCTGCTGCTTCTTACTGTGGATGCGACCTTGTAGACACTGACCTTATTAGTTCCTCTTGAAGCTCCCTGGCTTGATTGGTACGCTGGTGAGACGCTTCACCGAAACCGGTGGTAACACCAGGGATGTTTCTTCCCTCTTTTATCTTTTGGACCAGCCAGTCAGAGCATTCGTCCACTCTGCTCTTTGCAACCTTGGCGTTCATCTTGAAGAGGACCTCGGGTCGGCGGGCGATGGTTGCCACATGCGCTACGGTTAAATCCTTGCCCTCAACAACAATTTGGGCAGATTCATAATACGTTTTCACGAAACTCCTCACCTCGTCAAGCTGACAACTTTTCATTGCCTCTGCAGCGCAAGCCCAGTTCAAAGAGTCGCCATCGCCGGGCATGGTGTGGTCTCTACACTTGCCTGCGTCCGATTCCATGGTGTCGAAATTGCAGGTGTGTTCTGGTCGAACTCTTCCAAGTTCAAGTGGGATGCAATCTATTCTAAATACTAGTAGAGAAATAACCAATCTATCTTGTTGCTCACATATTCAAGGTTCTCTTTGCAAGACTTCTTGTGCTGTCGAGGGTGAATCACCTGGCTTGTCAACAGTAAGGAATTTCAGAGCATGATCCACTAGTATTCTACTCAAACTCGTCAATGAGCATGATGCTTCACTGACTAAGGCGTCCATTAGCAAAGCAAGTGGGTCTCCAAACTCTCGGAGAATCATGCACTGAGACCCTTCTGTTTACTCCACATTAGAAGTAGATGTGAGTTGGACTGACAAATAAGTCGTTAGCCACCTTTTCAATAGGTGGGTTCTCATCTAATGAAATTATTGTGGCCACCCTCATGTTGGAGGTATACAATTGTTCCTTGTAGCTAGCTCTGTCACTTATTAAAGTTTCATATGGTTGAACAGTTGAAAACTTTTCTTGTTGCTGAAGTAGAAGCAGCTCTAGATCAAATGGAATGGCGATCAGAAGCTGGTCAACAACGGCGGCAGTAACATTTTGAAAATGTTGCAATAGATGCAGGGATGAAGTATACTCAGAAACAAGTCTCACAATATATTGATACTGCGAGGACGAGATTTGTATCGGTGACGAGACATCTGCCGATACATTGGGTTTTCAGAGTAGACATCTTCGTCTGTGAATTGCTCATTTAGCACATTCCAAAAAATATCTAGACTAGATGTAACAGCAGCATTCAATTAATTATGAGCTTCTTCAATAAGCGTTACTGTTTTTTTCTGATTAAAAACATCTAGAAAAACGACCCACTTCAATAGGTTCTCTAGCTTCCTGCCACCCAAGCGGATAATTCATCTTGCCAATTTAATAACAATTTGAAGAAATTTGGGGACTCAAATCCGTGGCGACAACTTGAATCCAACGAATAAAGTCCGAAAATATTTCTACTATGAATACTGTAGATATTCCTGAAAACATACTTACACTCCTGGAATAAGAATGACCTGTCTCGACCTTCAATCGCTACAACAAATACATGTTTGATGCATCCAAAGGTTACTTAAGTTTCAACCCTGCCAATTAGTTCTATACGTCCAACACAAAGCCAGGTGTGAATGCGGTTGTCATCTCTGCAAGTCATTTTCAAGGGTCATCTGTGATGAGAAGATGACGTATTATGTGAATCTCTTTGAAAGTGCTTTTTGCATTGCTTTTACTTGCAACACTTCACAGGTAGAACACTGTAATGTTCATGACCACAATAGACTGCCGACAAGGAGGAGGTGAATAGATTACAGGGAGAGAAAGAAACAATAGCATCCAAGGCCCTAATACTTTGGGAGTACAGCGGGTCTAAGAGCATCTTACCACTATTGTATTGTATACATACGTGGTATGAAATCTGCTATTCCACATCTAGATTGTGCATCGTTAAACCATTGAGGAATTTTGGTGTTCCATTTAATATTTATTTCATCTCCAAATTTTATAACTTTGTTTACCATCCAAATTCTATCATGTCTTTTGAAGAATGTAGCATTGAATTATGGTTTTGTCTTTATTTTGTTTTATTTATTTTCATAATTTTGTAAAATTATATTATCTTTATCAAATATTTTGTTAAGTTTTCCATTACTATAAATTTCTTTTTTAAAATCTGTAGAAATTTTCTGAATCCAAATGGTTCATCAATATACTCATCTAAAGAATGACTATAATACTTAAAGCCTTTTGAATCTTGGAGGGAATTGTTTAGCTAAAGACATGGTTTCTAACACAAGACAATCTAAGGAGCTCATATTTGTAAACTTGTTACTGTTTTTTTTAAAAGTGAGATGGACCAATTTCATGCTTTCCTTGCTTGTGAAAATGCCTACAATTTATGTATTATAGATTCTTTGGCTTGATAGAAACACATATAACAATAAGGCTATATATATATATATATATATATATACACACCCTCTCTAATAAACCTCTTCATTTTGTTAAAATATATATTTTTTAATTTGTATAAAAATTGAGTTAATTTATAATCTAATTTTTCTAAGTATATTATCTAGAGGACCAACAATATGAAAGTGGATCAAATTTAACTTTAGCTATTGGTATATAAAAGTATTTTAGATTTGTGGGGATTTTTTTTAATTCTTTTAATTTTGTATTGTAGATAATACCTGATATTCTTACTACATAAATAAATAAAAATTATATAGATAGAAGAAGTTTCTTTATTATTAAGTAGTAGCAAGGAAAAATATTGTGCTAATCCTTATTTCTTCTTAAATTGTAAAAAATAAGAACTTTATTTATAATTATAAAATAATAAAGAGGTAGAAAATAAATTTGTCTTATATTTTCTAAATTTGGAAAAGTTGAGTAGAATTTATATTTATATTTGTGGGTTTTTTTGCTCTTATAAATAAATAAAAAAATTGACCAAATGCATGATTATTGGTTAAAACCTATTTATCTATAATATAAATAAAAAATCTAAAGTTTTTTATAACATCTTAAATTTTTAAAGATTATTTTAGAAAATAAGAAAGTTATTTTGATATTTATGTCTAAATAAAAGTCTTATGTACTATTAATATATTATTTAGAATAAATTTAAAAGATAAAAAGTTAAATTTATCTAAGTTGATTATTACCAAAAGAGCATGTTCTAGTCTCTTTTGGTAAAAATATTTTTTGAGAAAATATTCAACATAATAATTAGTCTCTACTTTTCCAAAAGGTTTTCTTTGGAGGTGGTTTCCAATATTGGACAAATTTTTAGAAAAAGATAAGACAATTATTTCTCAAATAAATCACAATTTTGTGTTTTCTAATATTGAGGAGGAGATTAAGAATTCTAAACCATTGCTTCAATTAAACAAAATATAAATTATTTCTTGGAACAAATAAGATCAAAGACTATAAAAGACGTGCATAGGTGAAAATGAAACATGGGAATAAACTACAATTGGCCAAAAAAACAAAACAAAACAAAACAAAATCATAATGGATCAAGACGGGTACAAACTGGTGGAGAACAAGAGAAGAAATCAAAGCCAATAGGGATTATAAACTTGAGGAAAGGAGCCATGAGCATGGAAACCTTCAGCTGCTGACAACCCCAACACCCAGTACAACAGACAGTACAAAGACAGCACAACACAGAATGGCGATTTGCTTTTTGCAGCAATGGAGACAATCAATAGTCGTAGGAAAAACTGGATGGCACTGCCTTGCAAGTTAACAAGACCAATTCCTCAGAAGGCAACAAAAACAGCACGCGCAACTTGGCCAACTGTGAGTCATGTGAACCAAGGGATGAAAATGATAAAATCACCTTAAGTCAGGCCACAAACGTTCAATCTGCACCGGAGACAGTAACCAGTCTCAGCAGAAAGGAAACAACAAGATGCAGTCTGATTATTATAGTAAAAATATTTTTTGAGAAAATATTCAACATAATAATTAGTCTCTACTTTTCTACAAATTGTTTTAAAAACTTATGAAAGTGATTCAAGTAAGAACTTTTGTTGAGCCAATTCCTTTCAATGTGCAATCTAAATAGCATTTGGATCAAAATTTACATCCTAAACTTTAAAAAATGCACATATTTGTTGCGGTTATTTATTTGACAAAATGAGTACCTTTCACTTGGTTTCCTCTAAATCAATTTTTAAATAAAATGTCTTTGCCATAAGGTTTTCCGCAGAGTATCGAAAATCTGGATTTCATGAACCGACAGCGCAGATTTAAATAACAGACACTTTGCCCGGATTCAGAATCTGAAGTGACGAACTTCAACTTGGAAAACCAGCAAAGACATTGAAGGATTGCTGTCTAACAGGTTTAGGGTTTAGGGTTGAAGGCGTTTAAGATATCGTTATACTTCATTCTAGCTTCTTCCATGGATTGACAACTCTTCAGAAGCGGTCTGGTGCTTCGACAGATATGAGAGAATCCTTGATGCTGTAGTTGCGAGTTTTGTATCAAAACGTATGGTTGCGAGTTCTCGGGACTGAAAATTTTAGCCATGCAGATGAAGCATTTCAATATATTTACTCAAAATAGGGCAATGAACACGACTCAAAGAAAATATGACCTAGAAATGCTTCAGAAACACGAGAAGGAAAACAACGGAAGCTACGTGTGCTCGTACGTTCGTTGTCTTCTACCTCATATTTTTGCTTAGCATCAGTGAGTGTGCGTGAAAGTGTTGGAAAAATGTACAGTAAACCCCTCTTCCTGGCGTGTTACAATAGCACCCAGCTCTTGCGAAGATTCTTCAAGCATGGTAAGCGCTTTGTTATGATACTGCATATCTTTGTCCCACTGAAACATCAACCACTAGCATAACTCAGACTCAAACAGAATCATCTCGCCTTTGTGAAGCAGCATTCTACCACAAATTCACAAAACGTGAAAGATGAAGAATCGCTCGAGGCGAGCACGGGCTTCATCTCCATCACAAGTTTGAGAAAGGGGCGGCTTCCTATTAACGATTAGCTGCCAATTTAGAGTAGCAATCACAGAACCTTAAGAAAAATTAATGAACTAAGGCCTTATTTTATTCTAATCCGGATTAGGGAAGAGAATCCACCACTAATTGGGCCTCACCCGCTCCGTTGCAAAAAACTTGTGTCAGCTTATCACATACATTGCTTATTTTGCAGCCCTTCTCTTCTTCAACACCTTCACTGTCCCAAACTCTCTACCTCATCAAAACTGAGGCACCTGAGAAATGCAAGAAGGCGGAAAGATTATCAAGGGCTTGCGAGCTCGAAGTGGTTAATTCCTTGCATGTAGAGCTTCACATGCAGAACTCTTAAACCCTAAAACCCTCCGATTCTACACCTAATTCAGGGACACCATCGAAAACTAAAATTGGGTTTTTTTCTTAAATTAGGTGTACCTTTGTTCCTTGCGATCCATCTCCCTGAGCAGATGGGTCACCAGCATTAACCTCATACACCCCTTTTTTTGCTTTTTGCTTTTTTCTTTTTTATCACTGCCGATTGACACGCGACGACGCGGACACTGCCCACACAATTGCAACTAAACCTGGACCTTGCAGCGCTCCGGAGCAGCTGCAGCTGCGTGTTCGAATTGGCCATGGACACATCGCAACGCTGGAAGCTTCGAGCTCCATCGCATGAGTCGGCGTCGGAGTGCGGCATCACTTCGTAGACGGGAAATGCGGCGCGTCGCATTGGATTAACTAATGCTTGCTAAAATCGCCGCTAAGTTATCGGCGGTTATGGCCAGACCTAATTTTAGCGGCACGCGGAGGGGTTGGGGAGAGGTGGAGATGGCTATCTCCCAATCTTCTCCCTTAGCAAGATGGCTTCTATGGCCTTGAGTATCCATGATGCCTCTATTTTTTAAACCTATAAATTGAAGCAATCTAGTTGGAAATTTATGAAAAATATTTATATGTTACAAATATATAACTTGAAGAAAAAATTGAATGGGAGAATAAAAAAACAAAAACAAAAACAAAAATGGTGTGTTTTAAAAATAAGTGAAATAATAGAAATAACAACAACTAGCTATTTCCATATATAACAAGGCAATGAAGGATGCATTACGTACTTTAAAGATAAAAACAAACCTGCAACTTATAATTTAAAATTATATAATGAGGTATGAAACTTAATGATTTATTGAGTAGTAGATATTAATATATTTTGATAATTATTGTCAAAATAAAATTTGGAACTAAAAATGAGTTTCAGAAGATATATTTGATGCTGTTTAGAATAAAAAGACAAACTGTAGGAAAGACTATGGCTTTGAATGTGTATGAAGCAAGTGTAATTAGGGATGAGAAGGTTAACGGTTATGTATATAAACTTACTTTTTTAATGAATTCTTTGATAGAAAATATTATTAATTTTTTTAAAAATAAAATTGGATAAATGAAATGATTTGTACATTCTTAAAGTCATATAACCTTGAGAAAATTAAAGCATGATTTTTCATTAACTATAAATAGTTTGATATTACTAGAATTTTACCATGTGGAAAAATAAATTATAAAAACCAACTTCGAATTATTGATTTTATTGAATAACATGTGTCTTTTTAAATAATTGCATAAAACAAAATATAAAAACCATAAAATAATCTGCTAATGTTCAATTACTACTGGAAAAGTATGTGTTATGAATACTCTGATGTAAATAGTAGTACTGCACAAAAGATTAGAACACAATTGAAAATGAGATTTTGATGAAATAAAAAGTATCAGATTTTTGATGATTTATGCACATCTATAACAAAACCAAGATAGGTTGAGAAATACATGGTTTGCAAATGGCATACAAAGAATCTGTAGAATTTGATTGCTCAACTAATATATATTTAAGGAAGAAGGGTTAGCAACTGTACAAGGTACGTGTTTTTATTTCCCATAGTAACACAATTATCTAAATTTTTCATTTTTCTTAAAATTTCAAATAAAGGAATTATATTAATTATATTATTTCTTTCATTTTTCAGAAAAATATTATACATTTTTTATAATCAGTGAAAAAAACTGGTATATACATATACACATAGTTAAAGGAATTGCATCTTAATGATATTATGGACAATTTATGTTCTTTTAATATAAAAATTTTACACAATGACAAAATATTGATTTAGTAGAAAGATCTATGTAATAATATGATGTCTCCGTATAACAAAGTACGAGTTATTTATGCTCAAAGTCAAATAATAAAAAGAATATAATTTAAAATTTCTGAATATTATGTTGAAAGGACTTCTATTCAATACAAATGAAAAAGAATCCAAAACAATGATTTGGACATAGGACATAGATCTGTCAACATTGGGTAGGATGCAGGTTGATTTTTTTAGTATTTTTCAAAAGCTTAGTCGTAATATTGTTTTAAGAAAATGAAATTATTTCATAGTCAACCATTTTTTTGGATTTGAATCCCACAATGCTTGGTGTGTTAATATTATTACTTTGGCACTAATGATTACTGTTACTATTTTACATGAAAATTTGAGTTTTATGGATAATGTTGGTATTAATGGCTGGTTTTTTTAAAAAGTACACGTTTCATTCCAATATATATAATAAAACTGTGTGGTGATTTGTGATGTCCAAAATGAAAAAATAATGATTTGTATTTAAGTTATGAAAATGGTAAAATAAATTTTCTAAAAATAAAGTCAAGGTTTCAGTTTTTAAAAAATTTATTGGAAGCATTGTCATTTATTAATATATATATATATATATATATATATATATATATTTATTACAGTTCATCAACATTATTTTTTCAATATGATAAATTTAAATTTGCATTGAAAAATACATACATGATCACTGAGCAAGCACCCTTAGTTTAATAAAATGTGCACATTGTTTAAAGGAACTACAAAGTTGGTGGTGCATGTAAAAAATGAAAGAAACTAGGTTCATTAATAAAATCTCAGTAGAGTAACCATTGGAATTTATTCTCTTTGGCTCTCTAAGTGTATGTTTTATTCTTATGCTGAGAGTTAAATTTATAGAAAACATAAAATAAAACAAAATTGAAGAAAATTTATTAGAACATGATTTTGCCATCTTGTTGTTTTTGCATTAATAAGATTGTTTACAAGAAATTCATAATATGGCCCAATCCATTCCTAAGCTATCTATTACAAGCTTGGTTATTCAGTAGATCAAAAATTATGATTTTAACTTGCTACAAAAAATCATTGAATAAATATATATGATCCAGAATATATATATATATATATATATATATATATATATATTTCTTTTTTAGTCTATATTTTTAGAACTTAAAAATGTAAAGAAATAGCTAGACTTATAACATGAAGGCAAAGATCAACCACAATGCAAACAACAACACAAATGAAACGTCATGTACAATATTTTGTTTTAGAAGCTACAAAATTTCTAATACCAAAAGGCAATACATGTTTCCAAATCAGATATCAAACACCTACATCTCAAAAACGAAACATCAACAAAACAAAAAAAACACAAAAACCAAAATCCCTATGCACATATTTCGAACAATTCAAGTAAGTTCTCTTACACTATTAATAGCACTCTTTAGTCACCAAGACTCACGTGGACACCACACTTCGCATAAAACGACTAAAATCACACTCCAAACAACTTGATCCACACGTGCACAAGTGGCACTCTGAAAGCCAAAGTGCACGGCACAACCTTTCAGCAAAGTATGGAATAAATCAAACCCAGCATTAATGCAAGTCTTTTGGAGGCACAGTTCAGAGTGCTTCCATTAGGGTACTGAATGTGCCGCCGGGTCATCCTCCAACGTTTCAAGGGGGCCCTAAGATTGTCTGTCAACTTGCTCTTGAGTTTGCTCTGATAAGCGGCTGACATCCGGTTGTTTTATCTATCTTCGTGAATCTACAGGAGTTGGGTTTTCTGTTTGTGTAAAATAAAAGATTTAAAGTGGCATACTACTTGTTTAAGGTGGGAATGTTGAGTCTACAGTGGCTAGGGTGGGTTTGAAAATTTGTCGTGGGAAACATTCGACAGCTGAAAAGATGTGATGGATGGGATGTGGAAGGAAAGTGAGGTTTTAACTCGTGTGGTTGAAGGGGCTGGAACTGGATAAGTTCTTGGTTTGAGAGAGTGTGCTCAGCGGGTTTTACATCCTGGGTTCAGAGATGGCTAGATTTTGCCGTTATCGGTTTTGCTTGATCTGCGCTGTGAGTCGTGGTTTCAGTGATTGTGTGAGGCAGGATGGGGGAGAGGGAAAGAGTCTTGTTGAAGAATGCCAATCGTGGAAATTTGAGTGGAGGATATGCCGCACAGATTTCGGATGAGGGAAACGCGAGAGACTCAAAAAGTTTAGGGCTCGTGCCCTCTCTTGTGGAAGTGGCAGCTAGGCCCCGTGCAGATTCTGTCACGGGTCCGTGATGGAATCAAGAGTACGTCACCAGTCGATTGATGTGGGGGTGGGGGGTTTCTTTTCGTGGGAGATACGTATCATACTCATACTCATACTCATACTTGCCATACGACGCCCGGCAATTGCGCAATGTAACAGTGCCGGTGTGGGATATCTGCGACACCCGGTGATTGGAAGCGCATGTAAGAACTCGTCAGGAGAGACTTTGTTATCGTCGCACTCTCCGTTGTTCAAGGCCGATGTTTTCAGCAGACCTGCCGAAAGTGTGCTTGAGCTTCGGGAGTGCCACGTAAGGTAGGGTACTGTGGATGTTGTCCTTTCTGTCGTGAGATTGAGCATAGTTTGCTCATGGTTTGATGAGTGGTTCTCATACTAAAGTGCGTGTGAGACTGACAGTGGCATGTTTGGTTCCAGGTTGTGTTAAGCAGAGAACACTAATCTCTGGACTTTGCTCGTGGTTAGTCTACAAGAACCTACGATGGCACCACCAATTGACGCCACACCAGTTTCGGTTGCGCCAGATACTGCCAATGACGCTGGTAAGCACGGCGCCGCATTTGCTCAGCTCCATATTTCGCCGTCACCATGACGACCGCGTTGTCTCAGGAAGTTCTGCTTGGGAATAGAAGCGCGGCTAAGTATCTTGAAAGCTGTTTGTGGTGTCTGAGCCTTGATTGAACAATCTTTCCGCAACTAATCATTTGCAACCGTGAATTCGTTGCAGAGAAGGTTTACTCCAAGGAGAGCGTGGCCCTAGTGAAGCAGTCGTGGGAGCTTCTGAAAGTGGATGCACAAGCGAACGCCGTCGCTTTCTTCAAAGAGTAAATTCAACTCACATTTCGAAATTGTCGTGGCTGGCTGTAGCTCGAGATTTAGTGAACTGCTTGTCGCAGATGTGATGCGCCGAGATGCTCGTATTACTGCCAATAGAGTCGATTCCTGTCTGTTGTGAGGTGCTAAACTGGTGGCAACATGCAGGGTGTTCGAGATTGCACCAGCAGCCAAGGGGTTCTTCTCCTTCATGCAGGACACCAGCGTTCCCTTCGAGGATAACCCCAAAGTGAAGTTCCATGCTCTTCAGGTCTTCAAGTTGGTAAGCACAGAGGATCCCAAATTCCAACTCCCTGAGTTTTGAGAAATGTCTGCGCAGCTACTGTACCCCGTTACTTAGATGTAGATGCAGGTTTTTTGATTATAACTAAGTAAGTTCCGTCAGGGTGACCGTTACGACATCCTTCCTTTATCACGCGCATGTCCACCAATAGGTACATTGACGAGCTAGATGTGGAGCCTGCGCTCTTTGCATTATCTGTAATTAAACAAACAATATTTCAGATCTATCGTGTGAAGGAACCATTCATATGCATTCCCAAGGGATTTTGCCAGATGGTAGAGCTGCGTTCGACGAGTTGCACGATGAGTTTCTAGCATACTGATAGAGCTTGGTTGTCCTTTTACATTTCTTCGCTGACTTAAACCAAAACTTATCTTCATCCTAATCGTTCAGTTAAATTGCTAGTACCAACAATAAGTAGGTTTATATCGATTCGTCATTTAAGGGTTAGAATCTAATTGTGATTAGATGCAACTTACACTTTGACAACATGGGTCAACTGGGTAATTTCCGGCAGATGATCATCATCATGAAATATAAGAAAACCTTCATTAATTAATTCCAATTCAGTAATTCGTTATTTCTCTCGTGATCTTTGCTCTTCCTCATTAACGTGATGTCTCGACCAACCTCGGTTATCTTTTCTTGGTTAAATTGCTTTGTGAAAGCTTGAGAATGAAACCTCAAGAACCAACTTGAATACCGGAAATCGGCATGCTTTTAAAGCTTTGAGCTTGCAGAACTTTAAAATTAGGGCTCCTTGCGTACTATGGGTGCAGACAGGGGACGCGGCGGCGCAACTCGGAGAGAAAGGCGCATACGAGCTTCTCCAGTCTCGTCTTCGCAATCTGGCCGCCAAGCATCTCAGCAAGGGAGTTCAAGATGCTCATTTCGAGGTACGATCCCTGCCTCATGTCGTTAACCTGACCCCTCTCCTCGGCACATGTTTCCAGCGACGCTCAGTCCCAATCTAGACCCGTCAGGCGTAGATTAACATTTCCAATACATGGAAAGCACATGGAAAACTAACCCACGGTCACACGATCGGTTACACCAGGTGGTGAAAGAGGCTTTGCTGCGGACGATCGCGGCAGGATTGCCGGACCTCTGGTCCCCGGCGATGAAACAAGCCTGGGCCGATGCCTACGACGCACTGGCCACCACTCTCAAGAACGAGATGCACGCTCAAGCCGCCGCCGCAGCAGCTAAATCCTAAGCTTGACATCCCCATCTCCGCAAAGGCCTCCGGCTTGGTAATTATATTTATTTGATAGATATGAACTGCACGATTGAATCCATCTTCTAGTGCTGCCGTCGAGCTGCAGATCTGTACCCACAGAGTTGCTGCATAATTCAGATAACTGTAAGTAACTACAGTTTGTGATCTAGTTTTTGTTGAAGATTTCTTCCAAGCATTGCGTGTGCCCACAATCAGAAAAAGCTTCCTCTGAAACCCAGTGATACTGATTCTCCAGATTCTCAGTTCCAAGGTTCAGGGATTGTTGGTTGCGTGCTCAGCTTTTCACTGTTAGATGCTTCCATGTTATCAGTCAACGCCATTCCTTCTTGTTTTCAGAAACTGAAGATTTGTATTTCTACAGTTAAAAATAATAACAAATTTAAGACATTCTACAAATCCTGGAAAGTTCACACAAGATAATGAGGCTCTGATGATTGCTCATGTTACTGTTTATTCACAGTAGATATGATTCTGCACTGTATCTTGTGGTTGAGCAAGTTTATTGTTTAATAGTTTGGACCAAACGAATATTCTGTTCGGTGCAATTATTTGCTGTCCTATGATAGTTTGATCTCATGTTGGACATAGTTCGAATTAATCTCAATTTTGTTTTGATCATCTCACAAAAATTTGCTTACGCATGAACTGAAGATAATGTAGTTTTCTTAAAAGACAATGAAAACTTACCTGCCACTGTAAGAAGTGTTCAAATGTAAAATAAGAAATTTACTTTGCATCATTTGAAGTTGGTATGATTTTTTTATATGGCCAAGCATTTTGAAGTTTGTTTGTTTAATGGCAATCAGTCAGTATTCACATCACAAAATTGATCAAAGTCCATATCCAAGACATTTTCACCTAACTTACCAGTTAGTTTCCGAAAAAACAAAAATATCTCTAAGTCATCAAAAACCACACTCTGCAAAACACTGTGATCTAGTACCCTTGAGCGCCTTCCACAATTTGCATACTCTTTGAGGTCAATTTGTTTACATAATATGTCGCATAAAATATACGATGCAAAAATGGTTTAGGAATAGTGTACTGGGGGAAGAAATATGTAGCTGTTGAACCGTACTGATACAGTACAAGGAACATCAACAAATTCCCTAATTCGAAATGGATATTTTTGCAAAAGCAGAAGTAGGAAGTTCATCAAATAAAGTTTCTCCCATCAAGAGTAGTCCATAAGCGAGGTGGAGAAGACGGGCATCGATCCCGTTACCTCCTGAATGCGAATCAGGCGCTCTACCATTTGAGCTACTCCCCCGATAACGACTGATAAAATTTCTAAATGCTTTATTGACTAGTTGATGATCCATTAATATCTGTCACGACCACCGACTCATCCATCTGGCACTCCCTGTTGTGAAAAGGAGAAAGGTTTCGAATCGTTTTCTCCACGAAGGATTTGCTTTCCAGCATGTGCTCAGATTTCTCCCTCTGACAAACCGACTCTCTGCCCTGATGGAGCAAGCCCAGCACAAGGCAAGTCCAACACTCCCATTACGGAGCCTGTCAACCCTGCTCGTGTTGTTCATTGTCACGCACTTAACAAGGAAGCTGGAAGGACCCAGTCAACAATGTCGTGGCAACAAGGGCTACAACAACTCCACATGGGCTAAAGCTCAGGAAGAGGAGGAGGATGAATATGAAGAAGATGAATATGAAGAAGATGAATATGAAGAAGATGAATATGAAGAAGATGAATATGAAGAAGATGAATATGAAGAAGATGAATATGAAGAAGATGAATATGAAGAAGATGAATATGAAGAAGATGAATATGAAGAAGATGAATATGAAGAAGATGAATATGAAGAAATGGCTCCATGCACTTGTGAGAGTTGTGGCGCAGTGAGTGCTGCTTTCCTTTTGGGTGCAGTGGCCGTCGGACAGCGAAAAACTTGCTGTTGGGGGTCGCTGTGCCAGAACGTGAAGACACTACGTACGCGAAAGGCAATAATGGAGAGAGGTTCGTCAGGCTTGGGGCACCCTGGTTTGCGGGACATGCAGTGTGTGATGTGGTACATGGGTCAAGTAATCGTAACTCTGCTGTTTGACTTGTTGCTTGTCCGGCAGGGAATGAATAGATCTTGACTTGCTCGTGACTCGCTGCGCTTTATCACGCTGTGCTCTGAGATGCACCTGCTTCCACCCAGTTCTATCCTCTCTGTTCAGTTCTATCCTCTTCTTCTTCGTAAAAATGTCTGTTCCAGCCCATTTGCCTTCTAATCCCACCACCAAATGAACCCCATTTCACATATACAAGTCAGCCAGCAAGCCCTTGTCAACCCCCACAGGGGTTATGCATAAAACTGGCCGCGGGCAATAATTTTGTGTGTACAACAACTGTTTGAGAATGGCCATCACAGGGATGATGGAACTGAGGTACCCTCATGTTTGTCTCATCCCGTTGTTTTGTCAGGGAGCCAGCTTGAGTTGATGGATGTTGCCACTTGGAGTTGCAAATTGTGAAGGAAGAAGATCAGGAACATGATCCACAGAGACCCCACAATCCATAGGGACACTTTGGCTGGCTGTACTCCCAAACGGTAACCCTGTGCTGGAAACCATAACACCTGTTTAGACCGCATCAAATTTACAAAGGTGCTCTTGAGTTGCCAGTCTTTCTCGTCAGGAGATAGAATCGATTCTAAGAGAACAGGAACTGCATATTTTTGATGCTACTGCTGAGTTTTCTCTTTTGCAAATCCAAGCTCTGTTATGTCCAGAACGCATGTTATGTAATTTGCAATTTTCCTAACAAGTTGGCTTGCGTGTGACCCAAACGCGTTCAAGAATGGAGGGGAGAAACTGGACTTTCAGTACATTGAAAAGTAGCAACTACTTGACAGTCTGACAGTCTGAGATTGAGGGAGACAAAATCCGAGTAAAAGATAATGATTGGGACTACGCGCACTACCAACGCCACAAAAAGTTCCCCCTGCCTGCCTCGCGTTGGTTTCTTCATCACAGAAATATTTGGTTGCCAACCTTGCAACTATTATGTGGGCGGCTCGGTGACCGTGCAAGATAGGTTCCCTTCATCTTCATCCGCGGATGTCGCTTAACGATACTAAACGCTAATGAAACGAACAAACTATTCAGTGATCAATCAGTGCAGGAACTGATTAATTCAGCAACTTTAGCAGGCTGTGTGAGACAATGAAATCAAAATTTGTAACCGGTGCTTGTTGTCTAGGTTGTGCTGGGTCTGCGGAACAAGGACACTCAACGCACAATCCATGCATTAATTAAAGGACAACACCTCCGAGGAGTTTTGCTATGAATGACGTGACTTGGCGTGTCGCATTGAAGAGACTCTCAAACGTCCATGTGACTGCCCAACGCTCACCTTCACGTACATGCCGCCGCTTGCTGCTCCATGCCTGTGATGATCAACAATCCAAGAAGGTAGAAAATTATCCGCACGTATGAGTTGTGATGAACTCGTGGGTTGATTCCACCCATCGTGACAGCGTCGGCCATGAGTGGACACGGATGTCCAGAGCTACCCATAGTTGCCGATTAAAATCAATCAAGTGGATGCAATTAACATGCTGATACGTTGACTGGGCTCAACCCGATGCCAGGGTTTTGGGAATTTCTGCCAAATGAATTGTAGTTAGATCAAAATTTGGGATGAGGATATCGAGTCTACCAAGAATTTGACACTCATGAAATAGTTTCTTAGCTGTGAAAACCCTTATCTCCAACCTGGTAACTACCAATTTCAGGTAGAAATTTAACACTCTTGCGCGTCGGTAGCTGTGGGAAAATCTGTGGATCGAGAGGCGAAATGTCGAAACAATGGTAATCGATGAGTGATAAGTGCTGAATTTACTCCTAATCCCTGGCAGTTTGCGCATATTTTTTAACTTTTGGTGTGTGAACTTTAAATTATGAAATTTTGATTTCGGACGTTTAGACAAGTTTGAGCATTGGCAATAATTTTCAGTGCCGGAGTCGTAAAAGATGCAAGGTTTAATGCCCTTAACCAGGCTTTATTATGGTTGGAGATCAAAGTCGTAGTGTGAAGGGGACAGATTGGTTCTTGGTCAGGACTATGAGTTACACAAGCGGCCACAGATGCAGACTTATCAACGTCTACGTCAATGCCAACGACAAAAAGCTGCAAGAATCATTCAATTAGTATAAAAGATTGCGTCTGGCAATGTACAGATTGAACATAAAGACCACAAGAGATTCTTTCCTGAAACACTGGGAGTACAATTTATTCACCTCGTTGTCCACCACCCAAGCTCACATGCCTAAAGGTTGCTGTCGGTTGGGTGCCCAATTTCAGCCGAAGTGAGAATTCACAGAAACCAAAGAAGGATAGAATATAATCGGGTTATGATGCATTAAGTTAAATCCCAGATGAAGGATCTGGCTTGGATGTGCAAGAATGCGTCAGCTTCTTTGAGAATCGGCCCTTTGTAGCTGTTAACGAGAACAAACATTATCGTGCATATATCTGGAGTGGTCGAACTGCCTTTGCAGCGTCATAGCGAGAAAGCAATAATTATCAGAAACTGAAGCAACGGCTCCAATTGACCATAGTAGAGTAACACCAACCAAAGCAAATGAATTTCTAGACGATTGCCAGTGAGGGATGGATTAAAGTGGGCAACCGGACCCACCTTCGCAGCTCAATTTTCCAAGTACTTGTCCCTCGCAGAGCTACCCCTGCCGTCTCATCACACTTAAACTCGTCACCTAACCCCGCGTAGTTCAAATTGAAGCTCAAATAGGGCCTCGTAGTTCCACAAGGTTCAGAGTCAAGTGCAACTCGCCACCAGCTCACCACCAATCGTCGTCTTCGAAGCCCCCTTGACGGCTCTGGATTTAGTAAGATCAGAAGCCTGAAGGAGTACAGGTGCAGATTGAGAATGGGTTGGGAAGACAGGTTGGTGGTATGGGGGCTGGTGATTCAGTTGGTGATGTGGGGATGGGGTGGAGCACCGGTTGTGGAAGCGCAAGGCTACTGGGAGACGGTGGTGAACAACGCCGGGATTTCGACAATGCATTCGGCGGTGGCACACGACGGCAACGTGGTATTGTTGGACCGAACCAACATTGGGCCGTCTCAATTGAAATTGGCTCCAGACAATTGCCGCGACAATCTTGCAGATCGGGTATGTGAGCATCATCACATCTTCGAACACAATTCAGGTTGTCATACAGCCTACTGGACGTCTCATAGAAATCTCTCCATCACTGAAAACTTGTCAGGATGACATATTGATTAGGACGTTATTGAATTCGGCTATGTTTTTATGCAAAACTCACAAGCGTGATTGTCTACTGTCTCGCCATTCGAAGCTTTGAGATTTTTCAAGTGCTTGAAGAAGCTAAAGGGATGCATTGACCCTTCTCTTGGTTTGAGATTGCAGTCATTGAAGCATGACTGTACTGCACACTCTGCTCTCTTCTCTCCCAACTCCAACAAGGTTAGGCCCCTGAAGGTCTACACCGATACCTGGTGCTCATCAGGTCAATTCGATGGGAGTGGGAAGCTGGTACAAACCGGCGGAGATGCCGATGGCGTGATGAAGGTAGCAATCAAGCTCTCCAACTCACCTTCTCTATACTTTTCTTGTAACTTTCACAAAATCTGGGCATGTTTCAAGCAGATGCTATAATGTAGCATGTCTGCTACATAGCTCAAGCGCTCTAAAACACCATTGTGGCGATCGACAGAAGCAAAAATCTTCACTTTGATGAAATTGAAATTTAACAGGCTATTTGTCAGTATCCGCTGTAATGCTGAATCGTCTGCATTATATACACAAAAATGTTCTACTCAGAATTCATCCTCAAAAATAGCAAATTAAAAACTTGAGCAACGTGCAGATACGGCATTTCACTCCCTGCGGAGGAGGTGCATGCGACTGGGTTGAACTCAACGGAGGATTGCAAGAAGGACGCTGGTACGCTTCAAACCAAATTTTACCTGACGGAACACAAATCGTTGTGGGCGGTCGCGGCGTAGCCACTGTGGAGTACGTCCCCGCTAATGGCCGCGGCACCTACTATCTTCCCCTCCTCTCCAAAGTGAGTAACATAGCCCTCATTGAAAGTGTCCCTAAGGAAATCATCCTACGATATCGAGCAAATCAATGTGAGCTTATTTGCATTGGTGGCTGCAGAGTAACGACGCTCAGATGGACAATCTGTATCCGTTCGTGCACTTGTTGCCAAACAACCAGCTCTACATCTTCGCAAACAGAGACTCCTGCCTTTACGACTGGAAATCTAACAAGGTAGCCCGCGACTACCCCACCATGCCAGGGGAGCCCCGCAACTATCCCTCAGCCGGAAGCTCGGTAATGCTTCCCTTGTCCGCCAGCAATGACTTCGGCAACGCGGAGGTTCTCATCTGCGGAGGAGCTCAATACGGCGCGTATCTGAACCCTGCAGGACAACCTGCATCACAATCATGCGGCCGCATCGCACCACTCTCAGCCGGCGCCGGATGGGCCATGGAGAACATGCCCCAGCGGCGCCTGATGGGCGACATGATCCTTCTGCCCACCAGAGACGTCCTGATTATCAACGGCGCCGAGGGTGGTGCTCAAGGGTGGGGCAACGCCGTGACCCCAGTAAAGACTCCAGTTTTGTACAAGCCCAACAATGCCGCCGGAGCTCGCTTCCAGACGCTAACAGGCTCCTCAGTCCCGCGCGTCTACCACTCCACCGCTAACCTGCTACCCGATGGCCGCATCCTAATCGCGGGATCAAACACGCATCAATTCTACACTCTAACAGGATATTTACCCACCGAGCTCAAGATCGAGGCCTTCAGTCCCCAGTATCTAGCTTCGAACCGCCCTACCTTCACCGAAGCTCCAGGGGGGTTGAAACATGGCGCAGGATTCACCGCCACCGTGAAGGCGGCAAATGCGAAGCACATCGAACTGAACATGGCGAGCGCGCCGTTCGTGACGCATTCCTTCGCGCAGGGGCAGCGATTGCTGCAGCTGCAGGTCGGTGCGCCCATCGCAGCCGGCGACGGCAAATTCAGGGTGGAATCTAAGGCTCCCCCGACTTCAGCCGTTGCGCCCGCAGGCTACTACATGCTCTTCCCCGTCGCCGACGGCATCGTCGGCCCTGCTTCGTGGGTGCGCATCGGTTGAATCCACAAGCTTCACTACTCCGAGAATGCGGGGTGTCGGTGACGGTGATATGTCGGTACGAGTCTTGTCGGAACGAATCTTGTCATAGGAGTAACAGTATTTGATAGTGTGCTGGTTTGTGGTATGTTGTGAAGAAGTTTGATTCCTCTCCACCGGTTCTTGTACAGAAAATCTCAACTCTTCCATGCCTCAACATTGATATTCTATATTGGCTTTTTATTTTGTACAACTAAATCTTCTGTAGATGTGCTGTGTTCTTAAGTGGATATGTTGTTTTTTTTATACATCTATATTTTTTGGTTGATTTCTCTTACATATTGAGGATACAAGCAATTAGTTTTTTTTGTTTTTTTTGTTTTTTTTCCTTTGAAAATAATATGGTGTGCAAAAAGAAATCAAACAAATAAATTTACAAATAAATTTAGTTGTAATTTCATTCCAAATTCAAAATTAATAATTATATATTTGAAAGATATAAATATCAACATTGAGAATGTATGCAATAAATAAATAAATAAATAAATAAATATATTTATAGTATTCCTTTAATTAATATCATCCATTATAAAAAATATATTAATTATTAAAAGTGACTTATTGAAAACAAGATAGAAATCAACCTTGCTAGGACTACATAATCTAAGATACTTGCTTCTATTGTAGTAGCCATGTAGCCTTGCCTTGCTCAATCACATATAAGTACTTATTTTTATTAATCAATAAAAATCAATGAAAATCAATTAATTATTAGAAATCAAATATTATTAATTATACACTATAAATACGAGATTCTTTGTTCAATTGGAAAGTAGAGCTATGCAAAGTTAGGGTTGGATTTGTATGATTTTATTTTTAAGAAATAAAGAAGGATTCACATTTTGAATTTTTTTGTAAGTTTTGTAGCAAATCTGCAAGTGAAATTTTGTAAGTTTGTGCAAATTCTTGAGTTAACTTTGTGAAATAAATTTTAGTTCAATTGGTTGGTTAAGCTCAAAGTTATTAATATTTAAGTGAATTAGTATATTAAAAATTGGTAGTTTGAGGGCTAATAAGGCTTTCTAAGATTTGTAGCAATCTGCTAGTTGCATTAAGGTGAAATTTAGTGAACTAATAGTTGATGTAAATGCTAATATCTATGCAAATTTTGAGAGCAATTGAATAAGGCAAAAGAGAAATCTTAATGCTAGAAATTCAACATCAAGATTGAAAAAGAGGGCTACTTGATATCCAAGCAGATTATGTGTTTTTTTCTAAATCTATAAATGTAATTCTTTCTAATATTCTTATGTATGTATCAGGGATAAAAATTGAAAGAAGATGCTTAGATCAATGAAATCTACGTTGTTGTATGGCATAAACTTCTATCTGGGAATACACTGGGTACTTGGTTGTGAAGAGTTTACTTGAAATTTGATAGCAAAAATCCAACAAGCAATTTATTCTTAATAAAAAAGATAAATAATACAACAATCTTACAAAGGAGAAGTTATATATATAAACCCTCTTGTATTCAAGTAGGTTTGTACAAAAATGGTTCAAATTTCTACAAAAACCCTTCAAAACTTTATTCACCCACAAGGATTTATTTCTTGCTAAACTTTAGAGTTTAATAACTCTTGATCCAACCGTTTAGTTTCTATGAAATTTTCTTAAGAGTATAGATAATCTTCTTAAGTTTTAAAACAAAAAAGAATCAACAAAAAATTCATTTTCGATTGTCTAATATCTCAAATATCATAGCAAGTGCTTAAAACCCTAGCTCAAAGACACTTGAGCACTATTTTCCTTATATCTCACAAACACAAAAACTTAATGCCACAAAATTTTTGCACATAGTCTTGCGACATAAACATATACACTTCTGAAAATTTTGAGCCAAAAATCTATCAAATTGCTTAAGATATAGCTCAAAATGTAACCACTAATTAAGCAAGATCACTTATTGTCCTTGGCTTACAAGCACTGATTTCTACTCCCAATATCTCCTTCAATTTAGTTTGGATTTCATCAAGCTACACATAAAAAGTGTAGCCAAAAAAGTGTTCTTTTCAATCCCAATTGCCGATCCTCTATTGCTTTCTATATGCGCGAGTTATGCCCAAAAGAGTGACAGTAGGTACAATTTCAATATCCTAACTTTGAGCGCCTATAACTCTTTCATAAAAAGTCCAAATTATGCAAGATTTTCACCAAAACCATATCCAAAAATCCAAAATTTATGATTCTAGCCTTTGATACTCGACTTCTTTCAAAAAACAAACCCTAATCTCTAATAAACCTTGAGGCAGCTTCCTTGAAGTTCATTGGATATGATTTTTGGCCAATAAGAATAGAGACTTCTATCATCCATCTCCATTCATTGACATAGATGGCCTAACTACCTCCTTTTATACTAGAAACCCCTTTCTAATCCTTTTTCTTATAAGATTTACACAATATGTGTTCTAAACACCAAATAAAAGAAGTAATAAGATCTTAAGGATCACCAATGTCTAACAAAGGTGACTTAAGATATACAAGAGTTATTATCAATATAAATCAACCTCAAAATTACTATCAAAAAGAAAATAAGGTTGTACAAACTTCATTAATAGCCCTATTAAATGGATTCTTTCTAAACTAATAATCTAATCACATCTTACAACCAATAAAATCCATTATTATAGCTTTCACTTAACTGTATAATAAATTATATATTAAATATACATGTATAATTTTTTCACATAGTAGCCAAATCACAACATGACAACATCAAAGAAAAATGATAAAATAGAAATGAGAAAGTATATAAATTCAAAAAAAAACTGGAATGGCTATTACCAAAGGCTAAAAAATACAAGGATTCTTGAATTAGATTAAAAACAAGAAAGAAATTAGCAAGAATAAAAAAAGCTTTATTCTTGTTTCTATATATATTATTTATCTAAGAATTATGTGGTGGCATTCTATAGGACCTCTAACATGTGTCTAATTTATAAGACACATATCAAACTTGCAAGACAAGTTTTTTATATGTGTGCCACGTATTTAACTTATTCTACAAGCTACTAATATATGCAATATGTGGTTAATTTGTTGGCCAAATTTCTAATCTACCAATCACTTATAAACATGTACAAAGTAGAAATCATATCTATGAAGCTTTTAATAAACTATTCTATAAGATATGATCAAATTAATTTATTTTTATCTATTTCTATCTATCTATATTAACTACATAATTATTGGAGTAAATCTTATGTTTATGACATTATTCTCCTTTTTAGAGACAAATTCCAAAAAAAGTGATGATTACATGTTGAAGAAGTCCAAGATATGTCAAATTATATTTATCACATATTTTAATCTTTGTTTCTTTTAAAGATAGTTGATAGGTCTTCTCAGCCATTGATAGAATTCTATACTAAGGCGGGAGGACCACCTTGATATTTGATCATTATTGAGGCCTTCATAACTTCCTTCAAAGAAAATATTTGAAACACCATTTGAAATAATTTTCACTTCTAAAAGTATCACTAAACACTAAGAGTCTCTTTTAAGGTTGTGATACTAAACACGTTGTATCTTGCTATTAATCCAAAGAAGAACATATTATTCTTGAGAATATTTATCTTTATTCTATCGTCTTGAAGGTTGTGATAGTCATAATGTCTCATCCAATAAGTTAATAAATAATAATTCTTGAGCTGAATTTACTAGCTGTCAATTTTTTATTTGTTTGGCACTAAAAAATTCAAAAGAATAGCAAATAATGATACAAGATAGAATGAAATCTGTATTAAATATGCTTTATTTTATAACAAAGATTTTTTTGACTTTTTATCTTGGTTTTGATAGATGTCATTAATCAAATATATTAATTTTTGTCGATACATTTGCTAGATTTTTGGATGGCTGCCATGTACATTTACTAATATCATATCCGTGCCAATATACAAGATATTCTAGCCAATTTTGATGCCATCTTGAATCTAAGACCTCTTCTACTTCAAATTCTTCATTGTTGTCAATTTCTATAAGAGGTAATGGCATTTATATTTTTTCTTGTATATCCATTATCTTGTATGACTTAAGCAGTGATACATGAAATATAAAATGGATCTTCATAGATTTTAGTAGGTATAATCAATAAGTAATTAAATTAATTTATTTATAAATTAAAAAAGATTTAATAAATCAATTATTAGAGTTGCACGCAACAATGAAGGTACAATTAAAGGAAGCTAAAGAAGATCAATGCAAATGTCATCTTTTCTTGAGTTTCATTTAATTGTATCTTTATTATTGCATGTAGCTCTAATAATCAATTTATCAAATCTTTTGTTGCAAGATTATTAGCTTTTGAAAAGTCAAAAATATCAGGTTATAGATAATAATCATAATTAACAAAGAATGGAGTTTATTGAATAAAAAAATATACTAAATTATTATAAATAAATTTTGCTAATGGCAAAAAAATTATCCAATCATCTTGATGATAATTGATGGTATACCTCAAATATTATTCTAAAACTTAATTTACATGTTCCATTTATCTATCAATTTGAAGGTAAAATATTAAAGATGGTTTTATATCCACCTTCAATATTTTGAAAATGATTTTTCAAAATCTTGATACAAATTGTATCTCTCTATTTAATATAATATATTTTTAATAATCCATGATAGCAATAGATATTATTAAGGAAGAATTTAATTGTTTCTTTACTTGTAATAGATTTTGTATACTGTATAAAATATACCATCTTGGTGAAACAGTCTACAATTACAAATATAAAATCATATGAATTTCAATTTGAAAGATTAGTAATAAAATCTATAGAAATAAAAGACTAAGATTGTTTTGGTATAGATAATAGTTAGATTAGTCTATAAGGTCAATGATAAAGAATTTATTAATTTTAAACAAACATTGTATGACTGTATAAATTCTTCAACAATCTTCCATATTTGAGGCCATTAAAAATTTCTTGATATTAGTTCTAAAATTTTATTATATCCAAAATATCTTGCTATAGGAAAGTTGTGACAAGCTTCAAGAGCACGTAGTCGTGGTTCACCTTCTAGAATATATAAACATCCTTCAAAATAAAGTAGATTATTTTTGAATTCAAACTTAAAAGTATTATGAGATTTAGATGAATTATTCTTTATATGATGAATAAGAGGGTCTAAAGACATACTTGACTAGACTTGCTTGAGAAAAGTTGAATCAACAATCAATGTTGATTTCATTGCTTGAAGATGAATTTGTTCTAGCTTCAAGAAGAACTTTTTTTATTGATTAAAAGTTACATTTTTTTCTTTTGGTGCAAGATAAAAATATCTAGAAATGGCATTAGATAGACCTTATTTTTTTCTTAGCTGATAGATAATAATGAATTCAATTTTTAACAAAGAAATATTCTAACGAGCTTGATGATGATTCAATATGCATGTTAATATGAAGTACTCAAGGTTCTTGTGATCTGTATACATGGTGACTAGATTAAAAGTACCTTCTAGATAATGATGCTATTCTTAAAAAGAATCCACAATTGCAAGAAGTTCTTTATCATAGATTTTGTAATTGATCTTAGCTACTAAAAATTTCTTGGAATGAAAATCTACTAGGTGGAATTTGTCATCTATTTCCATTTGTGACAATACCGTACTTAAAGCAAAGTTTAATGTATCTATTTCCATAAAAAGTACCTTAGAAAAGTTGACACAATATAAAATTGGTATAGAAGTAAAAGTTATTTTCAAAGCTTTAAATAATACTTCTGCTTCTTTACCCCATTCAAATTTGTCCTTATAAATTAAGCATATAAATGAAGCTACAACATGAAAAAAGATTTTGATGAAGATTTAATAATAATTGATAAATTTTAAAAATTATTCTACATCCCTTATTATTCTTAGAATCTTCCAATCTATGATTGTTTGGATTTTTTTAGGATCCATCTTCAGACCATCATTTGAAATGATATATCTTAAGAAGTCAACTTGAATAATATAAAATATATATTTTTTTCATTTCAATATATAATCCCATATCTCTAAATTTTTGTAACATATAATGAACATGTAATTCATGCTCTTCTATGTTCTTAGAATAGATTAAAATGTAATCTAATTAATAGACAAAAAAATTATTTTGAAACTCATAAAAAACATCATTCATGAGATATTGAAAAATAATTGGTACATTTATGAGTCCAAAAGGCATAATATTATATTCAAAATGTAGTCTTCTATTTATTTCTTTTTTTGATATGGAACAAGTTGTATGCTCCTTATAGATCTATTTTTGTATAGATTTTAGCTTGATTCAATTAATCAAAAAGTTTAGATATCAAAGATAGAAGGTATCTATTCTTAATAGCAATCTTGTTGAATCCTCAATAATCTACACACATCTATAGTGATCCATCTTTTTTCTTTACAAACAAGATAGAAGCTTCTATTGGAGATTTTAAATGATATATGAAATTTTTGGCCAAGTTCTCATCAATGTATTTTTTGAATTCAGCTAATTTATTTTGTGATAAATTATAGATTGGTCCAAATAGAAGATGAGTTCTTTCTTTGAAATTTATTGAATAATCATATGGACGATTCTCTAAAAAAATATCTGTATTTTTTTTTCAAAAACATCTTGATAATCTTAGTATTGACTTTGAATGTCATTTAAAATTTTTTTACCATAAAAAATGGATATAGCATAAATAATAAAAAGTGATCTTTCTTTTGTTGCATTTATAAAAACTTTTGTATTTATAAGTATAAGTTTTATTATACTAGATTTATGGCTTTTCAGTTGATTAATAAGACTTTTATTAATTAAAAAAAAAAAATTAAGTCTACAAAAAATCCAATCTATTCAAGGATTATATTTTTTAGCCATAATAAATCTAAAATAATTAGATAAGAAGGTGATTTAATTATATTAAAAATTATGTCATAAAAAAAACATACTTTATGAATCCTAATCTATTCTGCCTTTAGAGACTTGCCTCCAATTTCAATCATAAATCCTAGGATATTACATTAATTGAAGCAAAATTTAGACACGAGGTACTTAAAGAAGTAAAGAAGCAAATCCTAGAAACATTTTGATCATAGCTATTGTGGCTAAGGAGAACCATGTTGTCAAAGTTACCTCTCCATGTAGCCTTTAATTGTGGACCCCCTTTGCTTCACACCTTTATTGCTTCTCATTAAAGAAAACCTAAGTGCTGAATTTTAGTAGGCTTGTAGCTTATCTCATGTTACAAACACCTTCCAATTATTGCTCCAAAAATCCTCTCCAAACTTTAGTTATAGGCTCCATTCTTCTTCTTTAATTTTGTCTTTTAACAACTCTAGATCCAACTATAATTTTCCTCATAACTCTTCAAATATAATTCCAATAGGAATAAATTTTTTACACAACCTAATAGACTCATATGTCTACAAAATCCAATAAATTTTACTTAAAATACTACTCTAATCATAAAGATATATACCCTCGAACTTCACTAATTTGGAAATAGATCCCCATTTATTTTGAAAGAGCATAACATTTTATTTATAAAACAAATGAGTATCAAACTTATACTCATTCCTTCCTTAACTTATATAGATTGTGTCTACCAAATCTCACATTCAAATTCGTCTCCTAACTCCCTTTATATATAAAAACACACACTACTTTCTAACTCCTATACCCCTCCCTTGTCATCTCCGCTTGGTCTTCCTTATCCTCTTGGTCAAAAAGACCTTTCAACCCATGTCTTTTCACTTCTTCAACCTTTTTCCTTGGACTAACTTGAAGAAATCTCACTTTCCAAGGTGAATTTCCATTTTACCTTCTTACTATCAATTTTCTACCAATTTTTCTTCTAATTTCAATCCACAACATTTAAATTCAGATCTAAGAGAGAAGAAAATAAAGGTAAAGTAGATTTAAGATAAATAGAAGAAAACCTAATAAATAGAAAGAAATAATTTAGATTAGATTAGAGATAAAAAAAAAGAAAGAATTACAACATACATTGCGAAGTCAAAGAAACTTGCATAGTTAATGTTTTTAGCTACTTTGGAGCTGACGTGGGTTCAAATCTACTTGACTTCACTTTAGAAACCCTTTGCTTTGTGATTTGGTATTACTAGTAGAAATTTTAGCAGAAAATTAGTAGTTTGGCCTACCTACCACCCCTGAGCTTATGACAAATACAATAACATTTAAGATAATGTGATTATAACCACAACTCCTTTCCTTTTTCATTCTTCCCTCTTCTAACCTTAATCTTTTTATTTTAACACATTCTTTTATATCTTTCATACTATGTTTTAATTTACAATGCGACAACATAGTTATTATGACCATCTATTATTATATTTATAGGAAAGATTTTAATAAGACCTTTATTAGGAATTGTATAAGATTCCAACTACATGGTTCTTATTGTAATTGGATAAATTTATTTTTCAACATATTATCCTCTCTAACAACCATATTCTTTATTTTGTAGTTGCATCATTTCTTTGGATAATATTGAGCAATGTACTTAGATTCTTCACAATATAAGCATAATCTTTTTTTGACAACAATGAGTTTTTTTTTATTCAATAAGAGATTTAAAACATATTGCATCAATTTACATGTCTTCTACTTTCAAATATATGTATTAAGAAGATGTGAATATTACCATTATATTATAATAACATTGAGGCTTCTTTGTACAACTTATAGATTAAAACTCAAAAAGTCAATTATCACACTTCACAGTAAAGTCAATTACTTGATTCAATATTTGAGAATCAAGTAAGTTGAGCATCAATTTCTTTATCTCATATTGTAATCTATAGGAAAATTGGCTGATAAGTATAGCATCATCCCACTTGATATTTGTTGCTAGTTGTTAAAATTATGAAATATATAATGTCACTGATCAATTGTTTTATTGTAAGATATAGAACTTATTGGTTGAAAAAAAAATTATATCATATTTTTCATATATAGATCAAAATTTCACTTAAAATTCCTCTAAATTATCCAATATTGGATCACGTCATTCAAGAAAAGATAAAAAACATAATAAAATAGAATATGAAATTATTATTTTAATAAACTTGACTTATAATTCTTGAGTTGGATAATTTTCAGGTTGAAGTTTAATCACCAATTATACTTGATTGATGAATCCTTGAAACTTAGATCTTGTGCCATCAAACTTCTCAAACAAATTAATTTTTGGTCCCTTGATGCTTAAATAGTGTTCCGTCATAGGCAAAATAATATGGCTTGGTGTAGACATTGAAACAGCTCTAATCATCTCTATATCTTCATTTCTTGTTAATCTTATTGCTTCTTTTAGTGATACGTTAAGTTAATATATTGTAAGCATTATTTTTTTCATTTATTTTTATATTTGTGCCATTACATTTTTCATTTCAACAAGCTCTACTCTCATAATATAATAGAAAAAAAAATCTGTTCTCAATACAGAATAAAATACTCAAAAGAAAAAAAAATCTAGACACAATATCAATTTACAAGTGGATAATCTACAATTTCTAATATACTTATGTCTTATCAAGAAAAAAAAGTAATCCACTCTTAATTAAAAAAAGACAAAGCTTTTATATTGTACATGCACTCTTATCAAGGACACAAATTAAAAGAAGATGCATAGATTAGTGAAATCTACGTCAAAAAAAAATGACAAAATAGAAATAAGAAAGTATATATATTCAAGAAGAAATTGGAATGGCTTTTGTAAAAGATTAAAAAATATAAGGATTCTATAATATTAATTAGATAATTTTTATTTATTTCTATATTAATTAGATAATTATTAGAATAAATCTTATATTCATAATAATATGTTGTCAACAAAAAAATTCATAAATATATAAAATTTTAAATAAAATCAATGATTAATTAATAAATTATAGAAATTTTAATGTATTATTAGATTTATTTAAGATTAATTAGAATTTATTAAAATTTAATTATAATTAAGCTAAGTTTTTTTAAAATCTAATTAAGATTAATTAAAATTTGATTGAGATTTGAATAGGATTTGTTAGAATTTAATTAGAATTTATTTAATATTCTATTAAGATTTGATAGGATTATTTTAAGATTTCATAAGGATTATTTAGGATTGCTTTGAATTTACTTAAAGGTTGTTTGAAGGTTAATTAAGATTTGATAAGATATATTTAGAGTTTTTTTAGGATTAATAGGATATATTTAGGATATTTTAAAACTTACTTAGGATTTTATTTAGATTATTTATGATTATATAGAATATAATTTTAAATTAATAAAAATAAAAATTATTTGATTTGCGGATTCTAAGAAGATTACAATTGTTAAGATGGGTGTTTCTAAATACCTTATGTACTTCTTTTTGATTATAAGAATTTCAAGGCAAATCAAAATCCTTCCACAACTAGATGCCTAATACATTTTTAAACTAAGTTTCATATAATATAACAAGTAATATGATATACAAATGATATGGTATACAATCAATGATGTGGTATACAATTAGTGATATGGCATATGAAGTGACATGGCATATGAAGTGACATGGCAAGGGCATACATGGTAGTTGAATGGATGAAAGTGAGATGACACATGTGATTTTCGTCTAAGTCTTGTGCCTCCTTCCGGACCAATCCTGTGCTTCAACTTAGACTAGTCTTGTACCTTATTCTAAATTAGTCTTGTGCTCATTTTTAGGTGAGATTGGTGATTTACCATTATTTTTAGAAATTTTGGTTATAAATAAAAGATATTTTATTTTATATATGATGACTTATGGGAGATATAAATGTATATTTTATCTATTTATATATTAAAAATAATTAGTATTTTAATAACTTATATTTAAAGGTTTAATTCCTATAGTACATGGTAAGCATTCTTCTAGCATTTGGAAGATGTCCCGATATATGACTATTCAAAATTTGAAGCGAAATATGAAGTAGAAATTGAAGAATTTAAAAACTATTAGGCACCAAAGTTAAAGAATTTATTTAGAAGACAAGTGCACATTGGAGAATGCAAGGTTAGTGGTAGTAGTCTCACAAGTGAAAAAAAATAGATTTAGAAGTGAAGATTGAAAGTAATAAATAAAAATCTAAATTTAATCATATTTTAAATTTCTTTGAAATACTTTAATTAAATTATCAGCACCAATGTTTGGATAAAATATTAAAATTTTAATAATTTCAATTAAGGGAGAAAAAAATTTATTACAATACTTGTTATTAATTATAGATGTTGATAGAAATAGTGATTTCTTCAATGCTGAATAGTGATTTCTTCAATATTGGTATAGGACCTCCAATATGTGTTGACTTTGAAGGCCACTTGCCTTAGCTTGCAAGGCAAGTTTTTTACATGTACACCACGTAGGTAGCTTGAAGAACAAGCTATTAACATGTGTGACATATGGTTAACTTGTTGACCAAGTTTCTAACCAAGAAATCAATTATGGACACCTATACGGTCAAAGCAGCGTCTATGAAGCTTCCAGGAAGTTTTTCTAGAAGATATTATAGAATTAAGCTACTTTTACCTACTTTTATCTAGTTCTACTTAATTATATAGGTAACTATGTGTATGTCCGTGACATTACCCCTCTTTTTAGGCACAAGTTCGACGAGGAGCAGTGGTTTGATGTTGAGGAAGTCTAAGATGCGCTGGATTGTATTTGCCACATATTCTAATCTTTGTTCTCTTTGAAGGTAATTAATGGGTCCTCTCAGCCATCGATAATGTCTCATTCTGGGGCGGGAAGACCACCCTGTTATTTGATCATTGTTGTGACCTTCATAACTTCCTTCGAATAACACGTCTGGAACACCGTCAGGAGTTGTTCCTATCTCCAATAAAATCACCAAACATCGGGAATCTCTTCCAAGGTCGTGATACCAAACACGTTGTTAAAGGCGGTTTATTATTTATAGAAAAAATTGTTACATGTATATTTAATGCATAATTTACTATTTCTTTAAATAAATGAAAACATATCAAGAGATTTTAGTTGGTAGGATTTTATTAGTTGTTAGTTTAAAAAGGTCTATTAAAAGGATTATTATTAAGGTTTATACAACCTATTTTTTATTTTCTTTTTTAGTAGTGACTTTTGAAGTTAATTTTATATTGATAAGAATTTATATATATTCCAAGTCACCTTCATGGGTATCGTGATCCTAAGGATCTTAGGTTTACTTTTTTATCATGCTTGTGCCACCAAGTATGGGTAAATCTTGTTAGTTGAAGGGTTAAAAAGGTTTTAGTGTAAAAAAAGTAGTTTGGCCATCCATGTGGATGAATAGAGGTGGATGATAGAAATCTCTATTCTAATTGGCCAAAAATCATGCCCAATGGGCTTCAAGGAGGCTACCCGAGGGTTTATTAGAAGTTAGGGTTTGTTTTTCGGGGGGAGTCGAACATCAGAGGCTAGGGTCATCAGGTTTAGGTTTTTGGGTATGGTTTAGGTGCAAATGTTGCATGATTTGGACTTTTAATGAAGAAGTTATAGGCGCTCAAAGTTAGGGTGTCGATTTTGAATCTACTGTCACTCTTTTGCGTATATCTCGCGCATACAGACAGCAATCAAAGATCGGAAACTGGGATTGGAATGCGCACTTTCTCGGCTACACTTTTAATGTATAGCTTGATAAAATCCAAGCTAGGATCAAGGAGATATTGCGAGTTGAAGTCAGTGCTTGTAAGCTAAAGGCAGTAAGTGACTCTGCTTAACTAGCGGTTACATTTTGAGCTATATCTTAGTCAATTTGATAGATTTTTGGCTCAAAATTTTCAAGAGTATATATGTTTATGTCACAAGACTATGTGAAAATTTTTTGTGGCATTAGGGTTTTGGGTTTGTGAGACATAGAGAAAATAGTGCTCGGGTGTCTCTGAGCTAGGGTTTTAAGCACCTGCTAGGGGTTTTGAGATATCGAACGATCAGAAGTATATTTGTAGTTGAATTTTTTTGTGGTAAAGCTTAAAGGTGAATTCTACCTTCCCTGAAAGTTTGAAGAAGACTGAACGGCTGGATCAAAAGATATGATTTTCTAAATTTTAGAAAGAAAAACATCCTTTGCGGGAAAATATATTTTAAGGGTTTTTGTTGCAAATTTGGACTTTTGTGTATACTACAGGTGTTTTTGGGAGCCAAGACTTTAAGTAGATGTAAAAGGTGGATGTATAGAGCCATGATATGATTTTGATATATAGATGAGTATTTCAAAAGGTTTTTAAGGATTTTCTACATATCATAGAAAAAACTTATGTACAAACCTACTTAAAAATAAGAGGTTTTAATCATACAAAACCTTTTTTTTATATTATTGTGTATATTTATCCTTCTTATTAAGGAAAAATAATTCATTAGAGTTTAGCCAATAAATATTAAATAAAATTCTCTACAGCTAGGTACCCGGTGTATTCCTAGATAGAAATTCACGCCACGCGACAACGTTGTATCTCGCCATCTATTCAAAGAAGAACATGTTGTTTTTAAAGATCTTCATCTCGGTTGCGTCATCTTGAAGGTTGTGACAATCGCAACGTCTCATCCGGCAAGTCAGCAAATGAAGGCTCTTGAGTCGAATCCGTTGGTTGTTGGTTCTTCATTTCCTCAGCGCCACAAATATAAAGAAGTTACAGACAAGGTTAGAAAGTTGAATGTTATCTTGCCTAGATCTTGTTTCTTTTATAGGAGAGGTCTTCATCTTGATTTTGATGGATGTCGTTGATGAAAGGTCTCCACCTTTCTAGCTGCATTTGCAAAATTCTTTGTCGGTTCCCATGTGCGCTCACTAATATTGTATCCGCGCCAATGGATAAGATATTCCAACTTGTTTTGGCGCCGCCTCGACTCTAAGACTTCTTCTACCTCAAATTCTTCATTGTTATCCACTTCTATAGGAGGCGGTGGCATTTGTTTTCTTCCTTGTATATTTGTTGTCTTACATGGCTCAAGTAGAGACACATGGAATACAGGATAAATCTTCATAGACTCCGGTAGCTTTAATTGATAAGCGACTGGATTGACTTGTTGACAAATTGAGAATGGTCCAAGCCTACGATAGTCCAACTTATCACAAGGACAAATAGTCTTGATATTTCGACGAAGTAGCCATACCTTATCACCAACATGGAATTGAGGTTATTGCTTGCGATAGACATCTGCATTGGTCTTTTGTCGTTCCTGAGCTTCTTTTAATCGCACCTTCATTGTTGCATGTAGCTCTTCCAATTGATTTGCCAAATCTTTTGCCGCATGATTATCAACTTTTGAAAAGTCAAAAATATCAAGTCATGGGTGATAACCATAATTGGCAAAGAAAGGTGTTTATTGAGTAGAAGAATGTACCGAATTATTATAAGAAAATTCTGCCAATGGCAAAAGAGTTGTCCAATCATCTTGATGGTACACCTAAAATATTGCTCCAAGACTTGGTTCACTCGTTCCGTTTGACCATCTGTTTGAGGATAGAAGGCTGAAGATAGTTTTATATCCACCTTCAATATCTTGAACAGGGTTCTCTAAAATTTGGATACAAATTGCGTTCCTCTATCCAATATAATATCCCTTGGGAATCCATGATGGCAATAGATGTTGTCAAGAAAGAGCTTAGCTATTTCTTCACCTGTGATAGATTTTGTACATGGTACAAAGTGTGCCATCTTGGTGAACCGATCTACAATCACGAATATGGAATCATATGAACTTGAAATTGGTAGATCTGTGATAAAATCCATAGAGATAGAAGACCATGGTTGTTCTGGTATAGGTAGTGGTTGGAGAAGTCCGTAAGGTCGATGACGAGAGGTTTTTGATCTTGAATAGACATCGCATGATTGTACAAATTCCTTAACTGCCTTCCACATTTGAGGCCACCAAAAATCTCTTGATATTAGTTCCAGAGTCTTGTTGTATCCAAAATGTCCTGCTGCGGAAAAATTGTGACGAGTTTCAAGAGCACGTAGTCGTACTTCGCCTTCTGGAATATACAAGCGTCTCTTAAAGTAGAGTAGATTGTTCTTGAATTTAAACTTGGAAGTATTATAAGACTTAGATGAATTGTTCTTAATATCATGAACAAGAGGGTCTGAGGACATACTTGATTGGATTTTCTTGAAAAAATTCGAATCAAAGGTCAATGTTGATTTGATTGCTCGAAGATAAAATTGTTCTGGCTTCAAGAGGGTCGTTCTTTGTTGATCAAAAGCTGCATATCCTTCTTTTGGAGCAAGATAAGAACGTCTAGAAAGGGCATCAGACAAACCTTGTTGTTTTCCTAGCCTATACATGATAATGAACTCGAATCTTGACAAAGACATACTCCAACGAGCTTGACGACGATTTAAAACACGTGCTGACATGAAATACTCGAGATTCTTGTGATCCGTATATACGGTGACTGGATGGGAGGTGCCTTCTAAATAATGACGCCATTCTTGAAAAGAGTCCACGATTGCAAGAAGTTCTTTGTCATGGATCTCATAATTAATCTCGGCTACTGAAAACTTTCTTGAATGAAAAGCTATTGGATGAAGGTTATCATCTGTTCCCATTTGTGACAATATGGCACCCAATGCAAAATCTGATACATCTGTTTCCATAAAGAATGCTTTAGAAAAGTTGATGTGATACAAGATTGGTACAGAAGTAAAAGCTGTCTTCAAAGCTTCAAATGATGCTTCTGCTTCCTTGCTCCACTCAAGTTTTTCTTTACAAGTTAAGCGTGTCAATGGAGCTGCAACTTGAGAAAAGTTCTTAATGAAGATCCGATAATAATTGGCAAATCCCAAAAAACACTATACATCTCTTACTGTCCTTGGAATTTTCCAGTCCATAATTGTCTGAACTTTCTTAAGATCCATCATTAAGCCGTTATTAGAAATGATGTATCCTAGGAAGTCAACTTGAGTAGTGTGAAATACACACTTTTTCATCTTGGCATATAATCCTGTATCTCTAAGTTAATTGTAACACACGTTGTTGTGTTGTGGTTCGGCTACTATGTGAAAAAATTGTACATGTATATTTAATGTACAATTTACTACTTAGCTAAATGAAAGTCATATCAGTGGATTTTATTGATTATAGGATGTGATTAGGTTGCTAGTTTAGAAAGGATCTATTAAAAGGATTATTATTAAGGTTTATATAACCTTATTTTCTTTTTAGTAGTGACTTTTGAAGTTAATTTTATATGGATAATAACTTGTGTATATCTTAAGTCACCTATATTAGACATTGGTGATCCTTAAGATCTTATTTACTTCTTTTATTTGGTGCTTAAAGCACCAAGTATGTAAATCTTATAAGAAGAAGGGTTAGAAAAGGGTTTTTAGTGTAAAAAGGGTAGTTTGGCCATCCATGTGGATGAATAGAGGTGGATGATAGAAATCTCTATTCTAATTGGCCAAAAATCATGCCCAATGGGCTTCAAGGAGGCTGCCCGAGGGTTTATTAGGAGTTAGGGTTTGTTTTTCGGGGGGAGTCGAACATCAGAGGCTAGGGTCATCAGGTTTAGGTTTTTGGGTATGGTTTAGGTGCAAATCTTGCATGATTTGGACTTTAATGAAGAAGTTATAGGCGCTCAAAGTTAGGGTGTCGATTTTGGACCTACTGTCACTCTTTTGGATATATCTCGCGCATACAGAGAGCAATCAAAGATCGGCGACTAGGGTTGGAAAGCGCACTTTCTTGGCTACACTTTTTACGTACAACTCGATAAAATCCAAGCTAGGGTCAAGGAGATATTGCGAGTTGAAGTCAATGCTTGTAAGCTAAAGGCAGTAAGTGACTCTGCTTAACTAGCGGTTACATTTTGAGCTATATCTTAGTCAATTTGATAGATTTTTGGCTCAAAATTTTCAGGAGTATATATGTTTATGTCACAAGACTATGTACAAAATTTTTGTGGCATTAGGGTTTTGGGTTTGTGAGATATAGAGAAAATAGTGCTCAGGTGTCTCTGAGCTAGGGTTTTAAGCACCTGCTAGGGGTTTTGAGATATCGAACGATTGGAAGTATATTTGCGGTTGAATTTTTTTTCTGGTAAAGCTTAAAGGTGAATTCTACCTTTCCTGAAAGTTTGAAGAAGACTGAACGGCTGGATCAGAAGATATGATTTTCTAAAGTTTGGAAAGAAAAACATCCTTTGCGGAAAAATATATTTTTAAGGGTTTTGTTGCAAATTTGGACTTTTGTGCATACTAAAGGTGTTTTTGGGAGCCAAGACTTTATGGAGGTGTAAAAGGTGGATGTATAGAGCCATGATATGATTTTGGTATATAGATGAGTCTTTAAAAGGTTTTTAAGGATTTTCTACATATCATAGAGAAAACTTATGTACAAACCTACTTAAAAATAAGAGGTTTTAATCATACAAAACCTTTTTCTTATATTATCGTGTGTATTTGTCCTTCTTATTAAGGACAAATAACTCATTAGAGTTTAGCCAATAAATATTAAGTAAAATTCTCTACAGCTAGGTACTTGGTGTATTCCTAGATAGAAGTTCACGCCACGCGACAACGTCAAACATAAAATTCATGTTCTTCCACGTTCTTAGAGTAGATTAGAATGTTGTCTAAATAGCAGTGAACAAAATCATTAAGAAATTCACAAAAAACATCATTCATAAGATGTTGAAAAGCAGCTGGTACATTTGTGAGTCCAAACGGCATGACATTATATTCAAAATGTCCATACCTAGTTCAAAATGCAGTCTTCCATTCGTCACCTTCTTTGATGCGGACCAAATTATATGCTCCTCGTAGATCTATTTTTGTATAGATCTTTGCTTGGCTGAGTTGATCAAAAAGTCCTGAAATCAGAGGTAAAGAATACCTGTTCTTGATGGTAAACTTATTAAGCCCTCGATAATCTACGCACATTCGTAAGGATCCGTCTTTTTTCTTTACAAATAAGATAGGAGCTCTTGCTAGAGATTTTGAATGGCGTATGAAGTTCTTAGCCAAGTTTTCGTCAAATTATTCCTTTAATGTAGTCAGCTCATTCTGCGATAAATTATAGATTGGTCCAAATGGTGGTTGAGCTCCTGCTTGAAGGTCGATTGAGCAATCATAAAGTTGATGCTGTGGAAGAATATCTGCATTTTTCTTTCCAAAAACATCTTGAAAATCTTGATACTGGTTAAGAATATTACTTGTAGTCTTCTCAGTATCCGAAATAGGTGTGGCATATATAACAAAAGATGGTCCTTCTTTTGTCGCATGTATAAAAGCTTTCGCACCTATTAGTAAGAGTTTGAATATACTAGACTTATGTATTTCTACTTGACTATTGGATTCTTGGATTGAACTACAAGAAAAGTCGAGGTTACGAGAAATCCAATCTATTTGAGGATTATACTTTTTTAACTACAATAATCCTAAAATAATCGGATTTGAAGGGGATCTAATCCCATTAAATATTACTACACTAGTATGTCTTTTAATTGCTACATCTAAAGGAATAGTCTTATGGGTGACATCTCCAGAAGATAACAAACGACCATCTATAACTTCTACGTGCACAGGTTTAGCTTTCTTGATTAAAATTATTTCTTGTTTTTTGACAAAGTCTTTGTCTATGAAACAGGCTGAGGTTCCTGAATCTAATAAAGCAAAGACTTTGTGATTTTTAGGTCCTAATGATACTTCTATTGTAAAACAAGGTGAGGGGTCTGAGGAGAGAATAGGACCTTTACAAGGTGTTGCACATGATTCCAGCTGCACGGTCCCTATTGTAGCTGGAGAAATTCGTTTTCCGACACAGTGTCTTCTCTAGCAGCCATACTTCTCATTTTGTGATTGTGTTACTTCTTTGGACAATATTGAGTAGTGTGTTTAGATTCTCCACAATATAAGCACAAACCCTCTTGACGACGTCGAGTCTTTTCCTGCTCAGTGAGAGGTTTAAAGCGTACCGCATCAATTTGCATTGGTTCTGGTTTAGTCAAGTAAGTTACTGAAAACTTAGGAGTTGCTGTCATCAATTGACTTGTTCCTCTCCAACTGAATTTATGTTCCTGGCACCTTTCAAATAATCGATTGTCACATGCAATCGCTTGAGCAACAAATTGCTCTAAAGATTCAGCTTTTGGCATTGTTAGTAACAAATCTTTGACGTTATCCTTCAATCCATTATGAAATTGGTTGATAAGGGCTTTGTCATTCCACTCTACATTGCAAGCAATATTTTTAAATTTAGCAGCATATGTTGTAGCTGACCGTGATCCTTGTTGTAAAGATAAGAGCTTGGTCTCTGCTACCATCTCTCGATTGCTTTCTCCAAATGTAGCCGTAAACACTTCAAGGAATGAATTGAAATTGTAAAGAAGTCTTGAATCTTTTTCCATCAAAGGTGCAAACCAAGAAAGGGCACTTCCAGATAGAAGTGCACCTATGAATCTAACTTGGATAAATCCATCAGGATATTAGAAAGGGTGAAAACTTAAATAAAGCTTGGCTTGTTGCAAAAATCCTCGAAATTTTGATCTTGTTCCATCAAATTTCTTGGGCATACTAATCTTTACATCTTTAATGCTTAAAGAAGCAAGATTTCTTGGATTCGGTTGGGAGGCTAATCTACTTGCTTCTCTCAGTTGTATAACTTCTTGGCATAAGCTTTGGACTTCCTCCATAGGTGTTGGAATAGCGCTTCTATGATTACCATTGGTGATTCGTGAAATTTCCACTCTAAGAGTGTTGACAAGCTCCTGAAGATCTATAATAGTTGCAAATCTATTCTCGCTTCCGGTAAGTGTAGCATCCATGATTTTTCCTTCCATCTTAGACAACTTTGCAAATCTATAATTTGGATTAGAGGAGGGTAATCCGCAACCTCTAATATCAAACCAAATTCTTCTACAAAGAAGGGTGATCCATTCTCTTTTAGGAAAAAATCAAGGTTAAAAAGCAAATAGAGTCAATTCAAAGGTGGATAGTCGGCAACCTTCAAATACAAAGAATAGAAGTGGGATAATCCACTCACTTCTAACACAAAACAAGAATAATAAATCTTCACTCTTGTCAAACTGTCAAGGACTAGAACTCGATGAAATCAAATGGAAAAGTGAGACTTCTTTTATAAAATAAAAATAAAAAAATATGTATTCAATAGTACTGGAATGGCTATTGCTAAAAGACAAGACAACTAGAGACTCTTGAAACTAGATTAGAAGCAAGAAAGGAGTTGACAAGAGTGAAGAAAGCTTCACTCTTGTCTCTATATATACTATCTAACTAGAAGCTACGTGGCGATGTTCTATAGGACCTCCAATATGTGTTGACTTTGAAGGCCACTTGCCTTAGCTTGCAAGGCAAGTTTTTTACATGTACGCCACGTAGTTAGCTTGAAGAACAAGCTATTAATATGTGTGACACATGGTTAACTTGTTGACGAAGTTTCTAACCAAGAAATCAATTATGGACACCTATATGGTCAAAGCAGCGTCTATGAAGCTTCCAAGAAGTTTCTCTAGAAGATATTATAGAATTAAGCTACTTTTACCTACTTTTACCTAGTTCTACTTAATTATATAGGTAACTATGTGTATGTCCATGACATAGTCAAAGGTTTTATTATTGAATTGAATGTTAATTATTCTTGGATTTTTATCAATCAATTTTTATATATTATATCTTTTAAATCAAAACTTTTTAAAGATGTGTATTTTGATATTAGATTTTTAAAAAACTATCAAATATTTAAATTAGAATTGATTTGAATTTGTAGTGAATTTTAGATTAGAAAGAAATCTATTGCCTTATCAATTTCATATATTCAATGTCTAGAAAGATATTTTTTAGTACTTAGTGATTATTTAATAGTGGAAAACTTTAAATATAAGCACCTTAAAGTTAAATTTGTGTTGATATAAAATTCAATGCTATTCAATCAAAATTGAATTTGTGGTGATTTTTTAGAGTGGAGAGAGATTTTTACCTTAAATAGAATATAATTAAAGTTAATAATTTCTATTTCTTTAATCATTTATATTGTTGCTTTTATATTATATTTTTAAATTTTATATTTAAATTATTTTTTAATTATATTAAATTATAAAAAAATAAAAAATAAAAAAATAAAAAAATAAAAAATTAAATTATTAATAAAATAAAAATAAAATAGTAATAGAAATAAAAATATTAATTTAAAATAATTATTTAATCAATTAATAAAAAATAAATCTAATTAATAGCTTTAATCTTAATTTTAATTTTAAATTATTTTTAATCTTAATTTTAATTTTAAATTTATCTCATTTTTATTTTTGGTTTTTTTTATCTTTTTATCTTTAATTTTTTAAAAACTTTTATTCTTATTTTTATTTGTTAATATTATTATTTTTAAATATACATAATAAATTTTATATATTGAGATAAATTTAATATATTTTTTATTTATTCATTAAATTTTTTTTTTATGTAATATTATTATTTCTAACTTTAAGCAATATTTTATTAGTTTAGTGTTAATATTAGTATTCTTTGATGGTCTCTTTAGGTTGGTTGTCACTTCCAAAATATAAGAAGTAGAGCTCGTCTTTAAGATTTCATTACTTTCTTCCTTGTAACTTTTTAGTTGAGGGTCCTTTTCTAGTGGTTGAAGGAATTGATCACCCTCTCCATCCCTTGTATCCCATCTTTTTACAAGAGACAAGGGATTATTCATTTGAATAAGCAATCTTTTATCTTTTTCTTATAAATATTCTTGTGGGTAGCCTTTTTTTAATGGTAGAGGGATTTAATCACCCTCTCTATCCACCATACTCTTTTTCTTCATAGGTATAGGATAAAAAAAGATTCTTCAATGATAGATTAGAGAATTTATTTCACCAATAAAATAAGAACATTGAAAAAAATAAAATAAAAAGTATATCAATTATTCAAGATTCCATATTTTCAAAGTAAGTCATCTTTTAAGCAATTTTGTTAAATTTTTTATTTATTAAAACTAACACATATTGTGGAATAAGGAATAAGGAGCAAAAAAGTGTAGAAGTGGCACTTGAAGAGCTAAAATCCAAATAAGTTTCTTAATTTTTTTACTTTATTTGAATTCCTTCTAATTTAGCAAATATTCTTTGAAATAAGGAATAAGAGCTAGGAGTTGGAAGATAGAATCTTGGAAGAAGATACTGTTATATTATAGTTTGGCTACCATGTGAAGAAATTATACATATATATTTAATGTATAATTTATTACTTAGTTAAATGAAAGCCATAATAATAGATTTTATTGATTATAGGATGTGATTAGGTTGCTAGTTTAAAAGAGATCTATTAAATGGGCTATTATTGAGATTTATACAACCTTATTTTTTTTTTAGTAGTGACTTTTGAGATTGATTTATATTGATAATAACTTTCCTATATTTTAAGTCACCTTTGTTAGACATTGGTGATCCTTAAGATCTTATTTATTTCTTTTATTTGGTGTTTAGAGCACATATTGTATAAATCTTATAAGAAAAAAAATTAGAAAGGGATTTTTAGTGTGAAAGGGGATAGTTAGATCATCTATGTGAATGAATGGAGATGGATGATAGAAGTCTCTATTCCTATTGGCCAAAAATCATGCCCAATGGGCTTCAAGGAGGCTGCCCTAGGATTTATTAGAGATTAGGGTTTTTTTTTGGAAGGAAATTGAACATCAAAGGCTAAGATCAATAATTTTGGATTTTTGGATATGATTTTGGTGCAAATCTTGCATGATTTGGACTTTTTATGAAAGAGATATAGGCGCTCAAAGTTAGGGTGTCAAAATTTTAGCTATTGTCACTCTTTAGAGTATAACTCATGCTTACAGAGAGTAATAAAGGATTGGTGACTGGGATTGGAAAGAACAATTTTTTGACTACACTTTTTATGTGTGGCACAATGAAATCCAAGCTGAGGTGAAGGAGATATTGGGAGTTGAAGTCAATGCTTACAAGCTAAGGGCAATAAGTGATCCCGCTTAGCTAGTGGTTACATTTTGAGCTACATCTTAAGTAATTTGATAGATTTTTGGCTCAAAATTTTCAAAAGTGTATATGTTTATGTCACAAGACTATATACAAAATTTTTATAATATTAGAATTTTGGATTTGTGAGATATAAGGAAAATAGTGTTTAGGTGTCTCTGAGCTAGGATTTTAAGCTCGGGCTAGGATTTTTGAGATATTGGACAATCAAAAATGAATTTATAATTGATTTTTTTTTGTAGTTATTGTTCTCATTTGTCTCACATACTCTATCAATATTGCCCAGAGTAAATCTGTAAAAGGAAATTTGAATACAGGAAGAGACTATCCGCATTGACTTAACTTGTTAGGGTCACATAACTAACTACCTACTGAACATTAGAGTCCAATGCACACGTACACGCTTTCCTCTAAAATATTCAAATTGAATCCGGATCCTCCACTATAGTCTAATAAAAAAAAAGAAAGAGAGGTAGCACCAAGCTTATCCCGGCTCAAGACTATCACAATCTAGCCCCGACTCTCTCGTACCCAATCGATTTATACTTGCCCCGTCTATGTTAACTGCTTCACAACCGATGATAACTATTTTTTTTAACTTTTTCATCCATTCTGCCTTCTAAACTGGCCATTCATTGGTTTCTTGTCTATTCTTAATCTTACAAATTATGTATTGTAAATCCTAAAATTCCTATCCATTCTACATAGCCCCATTCCTAATTATGCAGTGCCCTCACAAATACAAAATTGATAAAAATATTTGTTATAAAGCTAGCTCTTGAGATTGAGATGCTCTTGGATTCGTAGGAGGTTCCTCTCCGTCTAGCCCTAATGGCATGTCTTCATCCTCCTCCAATAAATCGACATGGTTACTTTTCAACTGCGCTATTAAATCTTCATTATTCGCTCCTAATTTCCAAACTTGAGCTTTCAATTGTAAAATCTTGGCATCTTTTGCCTCTAATTGGTGCCCTTGTTGCTTCATCTTCTCTTCCAACTCACTAGTATTCGAAAGTGGTGGAACAGATACTTATGGCCGAACGGCATTGGCCAAGTCGTCCTCCAATTTTTCCACTTCATCCTTCAAGGTACCAATTTTTGCCTACAACTTATCCGTTCCAATTCTGTATTGGTCTCCCAATTCTATCTTTTCCTGTTCCAATTTCACTGCTTTCTCACGCTCTACCTGTAACTGACACTTCAACGCGTCCCGTTCCAAATCTCATATCCTGAGATTCTCTATTAATTCTTGCTTTTGACTGTTCAGGATTCTTTGAATGCGATCTTTATCATTCGCGTAATTTTTCTTTTTCTCCGCTGTCGGGTAGAGAGAATTCACCAGAAATGTCTTAGTCACATTAACTAGTTATGAATATGAGAGAGCGCAAGATGTTTATCAAGCAGCAATATTTTCTGCTCTTTCAAGTTATACTTGTATTATACTTGTACAAGTCTTATACAAATATAAAGTATAAATACTTGAATAATACTTATACAAATACTTGTATAAATACTTGTATAAATCCTTGGTATATCACTTGTACAAATACTTGTATAAATCCTTGGTATAATACTTGTACAAATATTTATACAAATATTATGTATAATACTTATAGAATACTTATAGAATACTTGTATAAATACAAGTATATATACTTGTATAAAAAGTATAAGCAAAGTATGTTTGTATTCAAGTATACCTCAAAATACAACCGCATATGAGGAATACAAGTTATACAACAAACTGAAACTAAATAAATCACGAAAAATTCATCCAAAGGTCGAATCAAGCGTGCTTATAGCCTATGGAAAGCCAATAATCCATTGTAAAACATATCAAAATTTCACAAATAGATGACTTACCATTTAAAAGTTATGGCTAAAAGAAGTAGGCGCTAAAATTTCCAAGCAAATGCAAAGGCAGCAAAGCTCCTCTTCACTTCAGCCTTTGTTGTGATCACTTCCCTTCTCCAAATTGGACATGCAATAGCTTTTTTAGAAAGCTCACTCCATCATCTAGCTTGTCCTAAAATTTTGCATGCATGCCTCTCAAACTCCAGTTTTTGTAGCTAGTCGATTCTACTCTTCAAACCCTAGCAACAATTTTCCCTCTTTGACACTTCACGGTTCATAAAACTTTCATCAAAGCTCCAAATGTATTGATTTTTGTTTTTGTAGAAAGCTTACATATGCTACTATAAGCACCTAAAATATCAAAAGGATTAAAGAGACTGTCCGACTTGGGTGGTTGAACAAAGTCTCTGCCCCTCTTCGTCGGGTGGCAGCAAACCCTTTCCCACTCTCAAGCTTACAACTTTTGCTCTCCAACTCCAAATGCTACAAGAGATGTCTTGATAGATAGCTAGTACAATCTTCCACACTCTCTATAAATTTCACGAAGAAAGAGTTGAAATCAAACTTGCAGTGGCAGCTCGAAGTTTCTGCACCTCTTCGTCGGGTGGCAGCAAACCTCACTCTACTAAAACAAGCATAACTTTTTGTTCACAACTCCAATACAAGCAAGTGAGTAGGTTCTAGAATCCTCACAACTCGAAGAACACACCCACAAATTTTCACTACAAACACTTCTATCTCCTTGGAGCTATCTCTCTCCAAAGTTCACTATTCAAAACTGCCTCTTCCTCTCGGTCTAACAAGAGGAGTATATCTCCCTTTCTTTCCATATTAGACTATGAGATGCCCACATGGGCAGCCAAATCCTATTGGATGGGCCTTATTCACCCCATGCTCTTTTTTCTTACCCTTCATAAGGTCCATTCTACCTCAAAAGTCAACAAGAAAGGTAAAACAACCTTTACCTTTCTTCTAATTACAAAAGAGTCTATTCTATGATATAAATAAGGTAGGAACAAAACAAATAGCCATCTTAATTCACTAACTAAGTGGCTATAATAAATCCTCTCCTTATAATATCTTCTAAAATAACCTCTAGCACTTACACATATATTAACAATAGATACAAGATTTTTAATATTTTTATACACTGCACGTAAATGCAGTACAACATGCTCCCCCTCTAAACCTGCACATCCTCCGGTATGTGCCAAGTTTAATCCTCTTCATCCTCTGTTTCAATCTCTTCATCACCTTCTGGTATTTCTTTGTTCCCTGATGGAGTTAATAATTCTTCAAGATCATTGGTTTGAAACTTTCCATCCCTTCTTCTATATGTTTCCACATTATTTGAAACTCTTAGTATCGATTTCTAGCTTATTTCAATGGGCCATTTTCCCCTGTCAAAAAGTCTTCTAGATATGATTTTTATCTGGAAGCCAAGAATAATCAAAGCTAAAATCATATCTTCAAGCTCTCGAAGCTTCACAATTGTCCAAAATAAATAATAATAGTCCACCTTTTCTTCTTTACCACACTCAAAGTTGTAGTTATTTGCATAGATAGGTACCTTTGTGTCCTTGTGAATCATCTTTTCATTTGTTATTTCTTCAACCACACATTCTTGAATTTGGATAGTCTGGGCTTCTTTTGTTAAGCCTTGCGCTCCTCCATATTCAAATTCACCTTGATTTTGGATATATATTGTATCCATAATAATCCTTCTTTTATTCATATTCATTCCAACAAACATTTGTAAAATCTCATCTTCCATTTTTCCATTGAAAAATTCTTCTATTTCTTCAACTTTCTCTTCTTGAGTTTGTAAGGCCTGGACTTTTATATCATAGTCTCTCACCCCCTCTTCGTTATTTTCCACCATCTTCTCACATTCCACAAAACTTTTATCTTTGGTTATATCACTTTTATTGCTAACCATGCAGGTTTGTGCAAACATTTGTAAGATCATATCTTCCTCCTCATTAGTCAAATAATCATTTTTTTCTTTAACCATTTGACCATTACTAGCCTTCTCTTCCATAGTTTTTCCATTAGAATGAGCTTTTTTTTTCTTTTCCTTGGCATTGACTGTCCTCTCATCCCATTTTTCCTTTAAAAGTGACCCTTCTCCTGGATGAACAAAGACAGAGGACCTCCCAATCTTGTCAACAACACCCTTCAAAGCCTTGGTAGTTCCATTGCCTCCAGCTTGAGTTCTATATTGATCCATAAACATTGCCAAAGCTCCTAGAATGGTATCCATGTTTGATTAGGCTTCAAAGAAAGTCCCTCC